>MU225246.1:984725-1001170 GCA_018584345.1 Thuja plicata
GCTACCGATCACAATTGTTAGCTCAGAATCAACTAATTTTTTGTACTCCTAAATCTCTTGAAACTATCCTTATATACAAATGCTTATTTCAAATTTTGGCAAAGGGGACGACATTTGCATATGATAACAACTAATATTTGGTGAACCCCGCGTAATTCCAAGTAATTAACTATGCGAATAGGGAGGGAATTTGGGACATGGTGAATTACGATGCATGGCAAATTGGGTCCTAGTGCAAATAAAATTTTAACTTGGAATAATGGGACTTTGGCAAATGACGATCCTTGATAAATACCCCTTCCTTAATCCCGTGGTGAATAATAGTAAATATACAATAGATAAATGGGCGAACAACCCCACTATCGTAGTGAAATTACATGCAAATAGTGGTGAACAACCCGACCAATTAACATGTTTTTTATAAAATATGGGCGAACCGGTCAAATAGTACACTATGAGCATTTTTTTGCCAAATTCTATACGCCCGACGGGACATATTTGCCAATTGGTGAATAATCACCACTAAAAAATCCCTGGTATCTGGGATGTCCACCACTTGGATGTCAATTACGCTTTCTATCCAAGGGTCTTGGATGAGCTGAATCTGGATGTTCTTCAGCTCACCTACCATTTTAATAGTAGTTTTTTCCAACTGGACTACTGCGCCTTTGGATGGAGTGGGATGTAGTCTGAGCTTCTGGTAGATAGATAAAGGCACGACATTGCCTAAAGCTCTAGAATCTACCAAGCAATTGTGTAGGTTCTTCCCTTGTATGTTGAGACCTAGTAAGAAGGGAGGATCCTCATTATTTCCCTGGAAGATAGTCGTGTTAGCATCATCAAAGGTGACACTCTTGGGTGGGCGACTGACAGCTTTCAGGTTTCCCAAGAGATTTAGAAGAGACTTCCTCTGCTCGGGACAATTTAGCAAAACCTCCATCAAGGTCATGGAGGTGGTAGTTCTTTCCAACGCCTTCATGATGTCAAACCTTTCCCCCAGGAATTTTTGACTTCCCTCGGCCGAATCCTTAGCTTGCTTAGAGCTAGATCCTTTTGGTGGGAAGGAGTGATCAGTTGTGTTGTCCCAGGGAGGGATATCCTTGGGTGGTGTAGGCATGTAAACTGGTCCTTTACTAGCCTAGATTTGAGTGTTGTAAGGAGTTCGCGGGTTGATGAAGGCATTGGCCTCAAAGGCCGGGATAGATTCATCAAAGAACCCCTGCAATTCGGGTTCTTCTTCATCTTCTTTGTTTATTCTAAATAAGACGGTCTCACAGGTGAAGGCAGCATGAGTGGGCTCTTGTATAGGCATTTCTGGGGGAGTAGGACTAGTAGTTTGTTATCTATCCAGCTGGGAGATCGTGATAACTTTCTCCAGCATGGTACAGTTCACCTCAGAATGAGAGCCAGTGTCATGCAATCTACACTAGTTAGTCAGGGGCTGGAGATCTATGATTGGCGTGAAATGGGTAGGTCCAGCATTGCCCTGGGTGGTGTTTTGGTTCCGAGGAGGACCTCCGGTGTTTGCGTTGTTATTTCATTGTTGTCGGTTGGGTCGAGACCCGTTGTTATAATTCCTCCCTGGCATTGGTATTTTGTTGGCCGGAGAAGGTATTCCCTCTTTTGGAATTGGAGTTGTGGGGTGCAAAGGACCTCGCCTCCAGATATCCCATGTCCATGGTCAATGAGGACAATAGTCACTGGAGGGATTCAACCTCGGTGGATAGCTGGGTGTTCGCGTCACAGTGTGATGGTTGTTGTGGTTGATTCTCGAGGAAGGCAATGGTAGTTACCAGAGTTGAGGATGGCAATCCCCCAGCCACAGGTGACTACAAGAAAGGTACTCTAGAGGGTTGTGTTGATGGTTGTTGCATTTGCTGCGGCTGGTTCTAGGGATCAAATTCCAGACCCGGTATTGTCTGTGCTTACGATGGGTATACATATCGGGCTTACTGGTCTATCGGTGGTGGTGGGGGATTCATGGCCATTGTAGGGGCACCCATTGCCTAATTAGGGTTGTATCCCCTGGTGTAAGAAGTTCCACCAGGCATCATGTTGAAAGGCATGCTCTGCCCAATCCCACCCGGAGCTTTGTTCAAACTGTGGGACAACTCTAAGGCTAGGTTGTAAACCTTCGCCAGAGTATCCCGATCATTGGGGGTGGTGGTTCTCTATAGAATAGTGGCAACGAAGGGGTCCATAGTGTTCAAGTAGGTCTGGATAGTTACATCCACAGATGGGATGAAAGGACCTATGCACTGCTTCAAGGCGTATTGGAACCGATGGTTGAATGTTGCAAGGGGTTCATTTGGTTCCTTCCTAATGGAGATAAATGGGCTGTGGGACCATGTTGGGTCCACGTGTATGTGGAAGGCTACCAGGAAGGCATCTTCCATATCCTACCAACTATTGATGGAGTTGGCGGGCAAGTTAAGGTACCAGTTCAACTCATTCTATCCCAAAGATAGAGGGAACATCTGGGTCACAACATCTTGATGTTGGATCTGGTGTCAGTTCATGGCATCTTTGTATGCCTTCATATGCTCTTCTGCAGTTCATGATCCTAAGTGCTCATATCAAGGGCAGATCTTTTCTAGGTGCACAGGAAGATCGTTGGTAGCACCAGGAAACTGTCCCATTGGGGACCCGGTGTTACCAAAGTATGTAGCCATCGAGGGCATTGGATTTTGGCTAGACTGAGTGTTAATCCCCGGCGTTGTCTGGGAGACTTGGGTATTCTGAGATGTAGTAGATCCCTAGACAATGTTTGGTCAGCTTGGTGTTCAGGGTCCATTTCTTTCAAGCAGGAGGCTCGAGTTCAACAAACCTTCTGGGATTGGGGGCTGATCTAAGGACTCTTTCGAATCATGCAAGTGAAAATGATCCAAACCCACTAAAGGTATGCTTCCTAAAACTATGGCTTGGGGAACCCTCAAGTGGTGTAAAATCTAAATCCTCAAAAGCGGACGAGCTCGTGCCCTCATTCTATCGCCAGTTTCTGTTGACGGGACTTTATGATCGGGTCCACCAACAGATGTAAGTTGTCACCGAATACCAGGGTACCAGCCAAATTCACCTGTAAAGGTTGTCGAGGGAATAAATTCTCCAGACCTTCAAGCACATGAGAGTCGGGTCTCGACGATGCGAGAGCTGAGTTGGGAGTGTGACTATTTTGTTCGGGAGGATATCTAGTTATCTTGGCTCATCTTCTTTGGGGATTTTTTTAGGTTGGGGTTCCCTGCAAGCATTTAGATTATCAAAGAAACTTCAAAAGATATGCTAGGGTTAGAAGTATTCCATTCTACTTATAGTTATGCAAATACATTTAAAACATCAACCATGCTCTAACATGCTACACTAAATACTGAATACACATAGAACCATCAGTTCACATATATCCAATAGCGAGGGGAAAAGGTCATTAATCTACTTAAAATATTAGAGCAAGGGACATTAGAAACATACAGCACAAAAGAATGTTAATCCAGAGGTCAGAATGCTAACAACATCATTGCTAGAACTCCTCTTTCGTCATTAATAGGTTTCCAGCGAGCACTGGTGCGTACAATAATGGCTCCAAGGGAGCATCTATCTACGGAGAACTTCTACAAACTAAGGAGCATTGAGCTCTACAACTATAGGAAATGAAAACACTAAAATTCTATAGCAATGGACTGCAAAATCATCAATTTTGCCAACCCTTGAAATGAGGTCAGACTTATTACTTATACACATGTTTTCCCTAAAGTTAACCTAACTCATCTTTACACTCAATTAATAAAATATTATTTCTGGTGGCCGGTACTACCTGCACCATGCTACAACAACCTCAAGACAAATAGAGGTCTGACAGATCAGCAGAAGAAGACAAGAAAAGAGGTATGGAAGAATCAGCCTCGAGAAGAGAGCTAGAGGGAGAATAGAAGAAATCTGATCCTCTGGGGATTGAGGCTACATGCTTCATTAATGTAAAAGTGGTTCACTATCTCTGATGCACTAAGTGTTACTCTAGAGCGATGCCTTGGGAAGACCATCTATTAGAACTATCCTTTGAGCCGATGTGCCCTGCTGGAGTCATCTACTTTCTGACACCCTTATTAACTGTCTGACAATGACCGATCGGCTCTTGGGAACCTAGACGTGGGTCATCAAAAGAATGCAAAACTGTGGATCTAAAACTCTGGGATCCAGGAGCTTATGCTCAAAGAATAATGAATATGAAATAATGCACCCTACTGGTGAACGTCTCTGGAATCTAGAGAACTTTGCTGCCCCTTACTGTTCTTAAATGCTTCCAAAATTTGCGGATGCCACCTCCATCAATGTCTTTGATGCTACCTTATCGGTCGCAAATGATTCTGACCTTTTCTTCAATATCCCTAGCTCCTTCTCTGAATTTATCAGCTATTTTAACGGAGCCATGAGCCCAAATCATCATTTTGGATATTCTTGATAGCTTCCCTCCATCGAAGTCTCTGACAGACTGATACCAGGACTCCATTAGCTCATCATACTTACTGAGGACATAGTCCTCCAGGGTACATGTTCCTATGGTAAAGGGATCAACTTCTAAAACTCTTGTGACGAATCCCTTGTACAAATTTAGTGAATACTTAATCACTATGACTTTCTCTTTAAGGGCTGTGACCAGTTGCTTGCTTACCTCAATCTTGAGGCCAAGTCTAGAGTACTGGACCCAGAGGAAATTGAATGATTCCTCTCCCAAAATTCCTGCCTCATTGATGACCTCTTCTCCAGAGTTCATTACCTCCACTAATCATGTTCTCCACCCTTCATATTTTCTATGCTTTGCTCCCATAAGTGGACGACAGTGTGTGCCTCGCTCAAAATATGGTGGACCGAGTAAAGATCCAAGAGGGACACTTGTAATAATTGCCTTATAGCCACTATCTACTCAGCTATCCATCCATCTACAACCTGGGCCTTCTTCTTCATGGCCCTGAGAGCATCCACATCACCTTGTGCAAGCGGTAATCCAGAGGTGGAAACTTCCAGGTGGATCTCGGCCAGGGCTATGTAAGTCCTACCAGAAGTCCGAGGAGATTTGCATTAGTTTCTCTTTCCTCCTTCAACTTTTGGGTCTATTTATTGTACTGAGCTTCTACTACTTTGGTGGCCTCCTTCAGTAGCTCTAATTCTCCCTGCTTATCTCTCCTCCCCAGCGTTACCTTTGTTATCGCATAATCTTCGGGCCTTATGGTCGTTGCATCTGCATCTGGTGGAGGTGTTGCGATTGTTGCAACTGTATTTCCTACTGGACCAATCCGGAGAGCATGGACTATCTGGGCCGTCTTAGGATTTTTGGCCTCTGCATTTTGGGCCATCATCTCAGCCAAGGAGATTAGAACACCTGTTGCAACCATCAGGGCCTTCCTCTTTCTAGATTCTACCAACCATTGTGGCGGCTAGGGTGGCTTCGTTGTTAAGGCTCGAGCATCAAGACTCCCTTTAGAATCTGGCAGTGCATTCCTAGTATTTACAGTGTTATCGGGCTCTTTCTATTTTTCTTGGTCTTGTTCATGTTCCTTCTCTCTAGAGGCCTCAGTATCTTCCACCATGTTGGCATCTTTATTGGTGATATCTGGGACTTCATCTCCATCGGTATCGGTATCACATGTATCTTCAGGGATTTCCCCATCTTCTTACTGTTGTTGTTCTTTGTTAGCATCATTCGCTGAGATATCTTTCTCCATCTAAACATCTTCTAGAGTTAGTTGAGGCATCTGGCCTAGATTCAATGTTTGGGCTGCTGTGATTACCTCACTGAAAGTACTCTGGGGTGCATGCTCACCCGGAGTAACCAAAGGCATTTGGAACATGATGATTCGAGGTACGGTTGTTCCTCTAGGTCCA
Organism: Thuja plicata; assembly: GCA_018584345.1. Taxonomy (NCBI): domain Eukaryota; kingdom Viridiplantae; phylum Streptophyta; class Pinopsida; order Cupressales; family Cupressaceae; genus Thuja; species Thuja plicata. The sequence goes on from MU225246.1 coordinate 990,600, forward strand.
GTTTCTCTAGTTTTTAGCCATTCATTTGTTGTTTGCATTGGTTATTCCTCGGTCTCCTGGACCAATGTTTCTTCCCGCACTTCTTAATCTGCTAGTGCTTCTTCCTAGGCTTCCTGCTGTGAGGTAGCATCTTTTTCCAAGATTTCCTTTTTAGTGGGAGTCTCTTCCTTTTCCTAGGTGGCAATCTCTTCTACCGCATGATCTATGTCCCCATGTAGGTCCATGAGCTCATCCGTCCTGAAGATATCATCAAAGTCGTAATGTGAGGGAGAGGTAACTAAAATGTCATTCAGCTCGGGGGAATCTGAACTGACGTTAACCGGAGGAACATCTAGCATACCGAGGCCCATGTCTATGCTTGGGGTGGGGTCCACCTACTTTTTCTTTCTTTATAATGGGGCCCCGACATCCAGAATGTCTGCAAACTCCACTCCGGCAAAAACTTGTTCGCGCATAAGTGTTGCTAGTGAAGGGGATCTCGTCGGGTGGGCGGATCCCACTAGAGTTGCGAGGAGGCCACGGGAAAGTTGTTCACTTATCTTTTGGCTAGTCAACCTCAACGCCTCCTTATGTTCTTGTATGTGTGCCATTATAGGGAGCGGATCTTGGGGAGGCGCTAGAGTTGGGACACTTTCCTTCTTTTTCCCCTTGCTTTTGCTAGGTCCTGCGGCCTTAGAGGTTGAAGTAGACTTCCGCACAACTGGCCCTTTCCGGGTGCTCTTTGGACACACCCAGTCAAAATACCTATGGCTTACTTTGAGGATGGGATGACTTATATCCTCAATTGTCAAGTTCTCTGGGGTCTTCCAATCCACCAGAGTGAGATCTAACTTGTCGATCCCTCGTTCTTTGTATTTTGAGTGCTTTCATCAATCCTTTTGACATCCATGAATGCCGGCGAGCTTGGAGATCAAAACAATCTTGGCAATCTGCCCAGAAGTCTTCAATATCACTTATATGGGGGTCAGGTTCCCGAGGCAACACTATCGCTATCTTGCCCAGCGGATCAAAAATATTCTTGGTATGGTGGAATTCCACCAATCCTAGACTCTTCAGTTCATTGTATGCCTCTTTTCTACGGCAAGGCTGTAAGAATAGTTCCCACAGGAAATTTGGAATGGGATGCTGGTTACCTTTTTCAATGTGAAGAGGGCATGTAGCTCCATGATCTGTCTGCAGAATTCTAAAAGAATGATTCTATCCCGCAATACTGAGGTAGAAGATAGGGTTTCCCAGAGAAGTTGGTCACCCGAATATATGTGTTGCTGGAATAGGATGAAATAGTTCCCATAAGTACTCACCAGGTTAATCGCCTCTCATGACAACCGGTATCCAGAGTCCCGAGTAAGTCTCAAAATATTTTGGTAAATGAACGCATCATTTACCCTGCAAAATTTTAAGAAGCTAAGTTCCCACTGGACCTGGGGATAATGATCTCATGGCGTCGATTGGCTGGGCCTATTCCCAAGAATGCCCACTGTCTGCAAACCCTGAAAAAGCAGATCCCTGTTGGGCCAGTGCCCATAGTACATAAGATGTCATGTAGAATTTTGAGGTCAGGAGGATGCTCTTCAGCTGTGTGTCTACATTGTTGGCGATGATGTCTGCCCAATTAAATGTTTAACTGTGAGTGATGATGCAGTAGAGAAAGTAGTACATCTATGCCGAGAAATACCGGGCATGGGGCTGTCCAAAGAGCCTACTTAGAAATATGATCCCCACCTGGATACATTCTTTAAATTTGGTGTGGGGGATCTCGAGCTTCATCTTTTTGAAATCCTTCCTTGGCATCTTAAGCCAATTGTTATTAAGATATTGTCAAGAGAGAAGGGAAGCTTCTTCAAACTCCTTTAGTGATGCGGTCTAGGAGATAACAACTTCTCCCTTGAACTGTGGGATCCCCAGCCCTAAAGTGAAAGTAGTTGTGTCCAGGGTGACGATAATCACTGGATAATGTAACGGTCGGGGATCGAGAAACAAAACAACCTGAGTGGGGGCGTTGTAAAGCATCACAAGTTGGAGTATCAGCTCCGGTGCTTGCACCAAGCAGTGAAAAAATGCAGCTTTGATAATCCCGGAGGTGGCCATGTGCTTTGCCATAATATCTCCTGCGGTCCTCTGTTGGTAAATGGCTTGGACCAAGCCCTGCATTTCAGCCCATAGTCTAGGCTCTGTGTCTGTTATATCTTGCAACTTAGAGTCCACCTTCGGCCTTAGTTTTTGTAGCTGCCCGAGTGGAGGTAGTTGGAAGCTCTAGGCTATCGGGAGGAGCAATCACTTCAGACATTCTGATCAATCAATCTACAACCTGCAAGACCGGAGAACCGTCAATACATGATATGATAAAAATAAAAATTATACTTTAAGGACTTCGGGGAATTCACCACCATTTTGCACCTACCCAAAAACGTGTTAGCATGCATCAAAAATCCCAGAAGATTAAAATTAACAAGGATTGGATTCTGATCAACATCCAAGGATTTTAGGGTATTAGTTTAGGTGACAAAAAGGAATGAAGACCCAGGGGCTTCACAGCACCCAGAGTCTGAAAGAGCTAGTCGTTGTCGACATGACCGGTGGGGAGTTGTACTCGGCTGACATGGGTCATCACGTGGCCACATGACAGGCGGTGCAATGGCATTAATGGCAAAAAGTGGGGCTGACACAGGGAAAGTAAATGCCAGATAGGATGGGATTTGAATGCCCACTCACAGGAAATTAATCCCGCCATTAAAGACGACATGACAGAGGAGAGAAATTTGCCATGACTCAAACCAGCGAGGTGTCGAGTTTGAACCGTGGCAGATATCTCTCGAACGAGCTTGATAACATGGTGGGACATGAGGGAGTGCGATGAGCTCGCCAAAATGGAAGGATATACATGGGGTATATACACTTAAACTACATAGGCCCGAGGGCTGAAACAAACATATATACATATATGTACAGAAATATACAAAGATATACAAAATGTATAGAAACAGAAACACTATCATACATAGGTGCACAAATGCCACCTTAAACTACAAATGCACAGAGGATGGACAACCCTCTGGTAGAGCCAACCCACCAACGGGAGGCGACAGAAAACAAAACCAGAGACGCGGAACGGGAACAGAACCAAGAACAAAAATGAGACGAAAATAGGAAAACCAGAGAACAGAAAGAGAACCGAAAGGCCTACCTGGAAGCACGGAGAAAGCGGGAAGGATGAGCACTGGAGGCACTCTGCAACAAGTTAACCTTTGAATAATCATGAGAAAGCACTACAAATCATTGTTAATTAACCACTTAAGCACAAGGAGAAAAATGTTGTTTAGATCGCCTTAATCGCCTTTGAAATCGCTCTAAGTGCTCTAAGTGTTTGATCGTGGTAAATGTGAAAATGACTGGTAACTTCTATTTGTACCCTTAGGGTAAAAATGTGTTGCTTTCCTTCCGCAAACTCAGGGAAAGGAAAACCTTCTGGACTACGGGCCTGGGGATTCCATGCAGCCATATCTTCCAACAAAAGAAGACATGATGGCAGAGAATCCTGGAGTCCAGGATCCAAATGACTCAGGAATGAAACAAACTCCGGGACCGGGTCCCGGAGATGAAAGAAGACAAAGCAAAAGAAAAACAACCCTCGCAGAAGCAAAGCTCGGAGGGAAACAAAAGAAAACAAGAAAAGAGAAAAAGCGAAAAGGGGGACCCAACATTTTGCCTACAAAATGTAGGGACGGGTATGTAGGGCATAACAGGGTGTAGTTTTTTTAAGATCAACTTCAAGATCAAACCCTCATTTCCACTTGCATAGGGACAAATAATGTTTCCCATATGCCCAAGAGACTTCCATAATTGAAGCCAAGTCCATATTAGTAGGGAATTTGAATAAGGGTAGGGCTCTAGGCATTGTGCTCATAGTCACGTTCCCCCTTATTTTCCATCTTGCCATTACCTATCTTCGAACCATATCAACCGATGGCTTAAAATAATAAAAAATCCAACCAACGTATTGTCCATTGATGATACAATACGGTTAACTACTGTGTTAGGAAGTATAATCTCAATCCCCTTTTCAGTTTTAGTGTATTTTGAAACTACATTTTGGTCCATACCGTCATGGTTACCATGGACTAGTACTTCCTTTCACTTATTCAACATGCCCTCAACACCAACAGGGGGAGGAACGTCCAACCCATTCTGGGCATCCCAAAAATCCCTATCATAGTTCCCCATTACATTCCTATCGGGGAGAGGGTCCTCAATTGGAGGGGCATGGCCCCATCCCTCTACAACTGACATAAACAAACCAAAAAATTTGATAGCACTAGATGAGAAGTTGCAGATAGAATTGTTTCATATCTTTTTTAGACTTACTTGTAAACATCGTCATTGCTCAAATACACTTAGAATCAATTATAAAACTACAAAATTCTATTTTCTTCATTTAAATTTCTAAACTACTAATTACATATATCTAAATTATCAATCACTAACTACTATTATTTATTCTTAACTAATTTTTACTTTTCTATATCATTTTAATATATCTAAATTGATCTTAACGAAACCATATTTTCTTTTTCATTCCAATATTATCTATAGATCAAAACTCTAATTCACCACATTTAATTATATGGGTGGTGGTCTAATTATCAATAACCTTAATTTAATATAAAATTCAAACGATTCACTAGTCACAAATTACAGTCTAACTTAAAAAATATTGATTTAAAGACAATTGTTACAAAATCATCATAACAGAAAAACAATTTCACCCATGAAAATGTTTTAGATAGAAATTATTAGTTCATGCATCCGTTAGATGCATTTTATTTTTTCAGTAGCCAATCATTTTTAAGTATTTTAAAACTCTGTATACTTTTTTTATAGGTTTAATGTATTTTTATATTTAAATGATGACGTGCCTATCTGTATGAAGTACAAGAGACAACTAGTGGTCTTGTATCTCTTTGAACTACTTTTTTTATTTTACTTTGTAGATTTGTTTATCCTAAGTTTTGGTTTCCGTCACTTTTGGTTCATGATCTGCAGTGTGCAAGGTAAGATATTTATAGCCCTAAAGATATTTATTTTCAATTTTTACCATTTTCTACTATTTGCCCTCTTCCTCTTCTCAGATGAACAGTGGCTGACATTGTTTTTTATACTTGCAGGTTATTAGTTCTTGCCTACTGCATCTAACTATTACATCCATTTGATACAAAAATAAAATAAAATAATTTTTTTTACTTGCACCAATCAGATTTCAGTATTTTTGAAGACTATTTTTACTTCCTAAAGTTAGAGAATTTGATCATATTTAAGAAATTTAAAAAAGCTATTTATTTAGATTCTTATTGGCCCACATCAAAAAAGGTAAGGAGAAAACTAATATTTGAAAACATTAATTAGCAAGAAATTAAAAAACCCCATGATAGTTGGCCATTATGTCATTTAATGTAAATTTAATACAAAGTGTGGAGAATCATTAAAGAACCATAAATAAATGTTACAACAGTCATCCTGTTTATTCTCATTCTTCGCATTGCGTTTGATGCATTACCCTTGACTCTTGTTGTGTTGTCTGCATTTGGTGTTTTCTTTTCCTAGTACGCACAGAGCCGAATATAGAAAGAGCTACCATTTGGACCTCCTTTTGTGTTGTCAGCGTTGTCATTGTGGGACAAAGAGCAGGAACTGTCAAAGGTCTTTGACAGGAAATGATTTATTTCATATCGGATGGTTTCCCTTCTTTCCAGCATTTTCCTTTTCTTCATTTGAATATTTTCACTTGGGTTTACTTCTTTCTAGCGTTTTCCTTTTCTTCATTTCAATTTTTTCACTTGGGTTTATAATTCTTTTATTTAATCTTCAAACAACCATAGGAGAGTTAGTGAGATAGAAAAATGGTAATTTTTAATGGTTAGATCAATTTTAGCTGAAAATCAGGAGCTTACCCTTAAATTGATTTGATTTTGGTTTCAAACAATGGGGGAAACCTTTGTATTTTTCTCACTTTTCCATTCTTTTGAGTTGGGTTTCAAATTTCTATTGTTCAATGCTACAATGGGTAAAACCTAACTTTCTAATTTGTAAGTTAAGAGTATCATAGGGCTGGAGAGATTGGATATAATGCGTACTTTTCTACTTCTATTTAGCATTAGAGACTAGCCAATGCTTTTTTCTTTTCTCCTCCATTGAGTAAATTTTTTTTTTCACTGAAAATGAATTCAATTGTAAAGCTTGGCTTTTACAATCCTCTATTTTCTGAGACAAAATTATTAAAAAAATAAGAGCATATATGAAAAGCGCTAGTCTCTTCAAAAAATTGAGAGAAAACAAGGCATTTATGCGGCTAATCGCACCTGACATCAGAATCACCGCACCAGTATCTCGTCCCATTGTCGTTGTCGCTAATTTTGGCCTCAATTGTCATGCTCTAACTTGCACCCAGGGTTTCATTTTTTGCTCTGGTTTCTCCTGCCTAGGACAACATAATTTAATGCTTTGTCATTCGTGCAAAAGGCATCAAGAGTAGAAATGGTTTAAAAGATCTAAGGGAACATAAACTAAATGTATTAAATCCTTCATTGGACAATTCAGAAGAAAATCATCTCTGTTGACATGCAATTAGCCGAATAGAGCAAAGAGAAATGCTATACCAAAAAGCCAGTCAAAATCATAACTTTTTTATGAAAAAATGGACACCCAGGCCAAGCACCCAATTATTAGTAACAAATAACATTTTTTTGCGGATTTCTGCAACTATGATTAAACAACTTAGATCTATGCAAATATGGTTTTAACACCATAGGTAATTCACATCTTCAAAAACAGGAAGAAAAAATATATGCTTCTCAAGTTAGGGATGGGGCTCACATTCTAATGCACTAAAAGCATCCATTAACAAACTTTAAATGATCCAAAAGTTAAACTCAAAACACCGGCCCTTTCTATCTGCCCTGAATTACAATCAAATGTACCTTACACTACCAGCTGAGAATGAAACCCTAATCGAACACACATGGTAATAGCGCTCTACGTCTGACACCTCAATTCACTTCCATCTTCCAAACATAAAACAAAACAAACACACTAAAACACAAGATGCATTCCATTCATAAACCTCAGTTGATCAATACCTTACAAACCCTAAAACAAAGCTCCCAACGTTTTCCACACTATATTTTGCTAATGAGCTACCTTTTTCTACTTTAGATTCATTGTTGATATCTATGCAAAGTAAATCCAAGGTATTTTACTGAATAGATGATGGGTTCATCAAAACTATGTGCAGCAGAAGGCCAAAGCCTCATTTCTTACTGTATTCTTCTCATCGATAGTTGCTTTAGTATAGAGAATTCACTACAAAAGTTGTAGAATTTCTGGTACCATAGGGCTGCCCATTTGGCCCCTTGGTGTTTGTAGAGATCCCCAATGTATTAGTGTTTTCTTTGCTCCTACTCCTTCCAAAGTTATAAATACTTTGGTTTCACCTGTCCATTGCATGCAAAAAAAAGAGCACATGTCCAATCTACCAAACAACATGCAAAAACGAGTAGAAGAGAGTATATGCAGCATATTGTTTGATGTACATTATAAAAAAGAAAAAAATTCATATGAGATAGATGATTCAATGCACAAATTACTATTAAATAAGATACCACATTTCTCTATCTTTCATGTTAGTTTTAATACTTTTATTAGTTCCTCCAAGGCAGGAATACTAATGCATTTATGCAGTTTTTTTTTCCTATTAATCTAACCAATCATACTATTGAATTTAAAATTTTGAGCAAAAAGTCTATAGTTGACGCTTTCTCACATTTTTCTATAATTTGAAAAACTATATTTTTCTCTTTCCCTATTGGCTTATACTCTCAACAGTCAGTGCAAAAAATGAATTTTAATTTTTATAATAATAATAATTTTTCTATAATGTGACATAAAGTTTTTACTTCTTTTTCATCATAATGATCTATCATTATCTAGTATATTTGAAAATTGATGAAGATTTTGAAATATTTATAGATTTTTTATTTCTATACAGTGAATGATATCAAATGATATCAAAAGAAATTTCCAATTATTCAATGCCCAATTACACCAGATTGAATGCATCCTTATCTCTGGATCTCGCAATGAAAGTTCTATCAAAACTAGATTCATGAAAGTTCTATCAAAACTAAATTCATGAATGTTTTGAGGCACCGCCTGGGGTGTTTTTAGAATTTGTTTGCAAAGAAGATCAGAGAGTGATTCCAAGCTACTATTGAAAGAACATTTGAAGAGGCTTCCTGCCATTCAGCTTGATATAAAATCAGCTCAAGTATGCATGCGCACGCACATTGATTAATCTTGGCATTCTCTCTTTCTATCACATTTTTTAATTCATCTTATAAACAGAAACTTCAGATTTTAATATATTAACCGAGTCTCCAAAGAATTTTGAAATCTGGGTAATCTTGTTTAAAAATTGATTGCCTACTAAATAGACAGAACTTTACTTTTGGAAAAAATATTATTTAAAAACAGTGTACATTATATAACATTTATACTGAGCATTTGGTCGTTTATTTTCTTGGCCAGAGTTCAATTCCTACCTTTTAAGAGATAAGAGCCAGCTACCAAGGGGGAAGATACCATAACAGAGAGGTGCAGTTGCCTCCAGATTTCCAAATCTATGTCTAGGGGAGTTCTGGCAGGAATAGAGGAGAGTAACTCTGTTTTCCATCATAATCTTTGTACAGAAAAGGAGTTTGCACTTTTCTGTAAAATGGAAAAATAAAAGAGATATATAAATCTGTGTATTTGTTTTATTTCTGTTATTGTAATTTTCTTGTCTGAATATATAGTTATCCCTCATGTTTGTCTGTTGCATCAGATCATGCATATGTAAGTCACAGGATTTGTGATTTCTGGTCTATTCATATTATTGAAAGAAATTATTGTTCTTTCTCATCTTTAACATCCGCGGGTACTAGAAGTATTATATGTGTGTCATTTGCTTTGTCCCCTCTTATTCTAAGTTTTTTAAATCAGATAGGCTTGTAAGTTTTTCAAACCAGATAGGCTTGCATACGATATGTTTGAAGATGGAATTAAATCAGTTATTTTATCGTTTAATTTGGCTTAAAATGGGTGTTTTCGCATTCAGATCTTCAATGGTGTTTAGGGTTTTAAATGATCAAATTTGGGTCAGTTGAAGATTGGTTTTTAACGCTTGTGATTTAAGAAAGGTTCTTAAATTTTGTTTTGTAAGACAAAATTTATTCGAAATCAAACTCCTAATCAAGATGCACTACCAGGATTAAGTAGTGAAGGTGTTACCTTCTAATAACTACAAAAATTCAGCTGGTTCAAGCATAAAAGTAGGGAAAAAAACTTGGGACTGTCCAAATAGAAGGGGGTCCATTATATCCTCGTCATCAGATGGATCAGTAGCTAAATCAGACTTCTAATAGGCAACCAGTCGAAAGAGGGGAACATAATGTAAAATTAATGCAATTACTTAACCATCTCTCTAAATGATCTGGTAAGAAACTATTTCTTTCTTCATATACAACCATAGTCAAATCTGGCTGATTAAACAACCAACTTCAATCAACCAATAAAAAAAAAACATGGGCCCCAAATTCTGACTTCATTTTAATGCTGAGAGTAGATTTGCATCCAGTTGCGGGTCTGATAATTTATGTTCATTTGTTTCATTTCGGCACAGGTTTCTCCTCTTTCTTCCTGCACACTTTACCCAACTTATCTTCTTTCAATTCGCAACCAGGAAGATGATAGTGGTTTTTGTGTTGGCTTTTTCAGGCAATTGCATTTTCTTGAAAGTAACCAAAGCCTTTCAAACAAATTGACTGTGTTCGTGTGTAAATGGGTACCTGTCGGAACATACACAAACAATCAATAGATCATTATATTAGCAACATGGGGTTAGTGAAAACATGAAAAACACATGAAACCCTCTAAAATCGATCTATTGCCTTCTAACTTAGGATGAGTGTGACCAACAACATATCAGCCCTCAGAATATGTTGTTGAATCAGTGACCAATACAACCTAGTATGAAGGATTTAATTCAAAACAAGCTAAATGATGGCAAAAGCATGCAAACTAGCTCTAAAATGATGAAATAGCACTAACAATTAGTATGTAATGAAATAACATGTAATCTAGCATGAAAATGGCAGCATAACAATGCAAATTTGATCTCTATGGAAGGCCTATTTGCTCTCAAAATAGGCTTCTATTTATAGAAGAATGGGAGAGGGAGAGGGGGACAAGGTTCATTTATGAACTTGGAGGCCCAATAAATGCATATGTAAGAGCTATTAATGCCCAAGGCATTAATAAGGCATAGGAGAGACATGGGCTTAAGGAATCTTCATTAATGAAGTCCTTAATGAGGCATGTGGGGGTGTAAAAGGGTGGCTTGAGAAAGTGGACCTTAAGGAGGGTCAAGCTTGAGAAAGTGGACTTTCTCAAGTGGGTTGAGTTGCTAAGCATTCCCTAATGGAATGTGACAACATTAGGAGGTGGTTTAGAGAGAATTTAGGATTAAGAATCAGATTAGCATG
>MU225246.1:1037959-1057451 GCA_018584345.1 Thuja plicata
CCTTTATAATTAAATACTATAGCCATATTTGATTTTGGTTTGATTTAATTGGTTTGAATTGATTTAAATTGTATGGCTATAATAGTTAATATAATTCAGTGATAAAAATCACCTAGGACATTAAATATATTTGAAGAATTATGCTAAGCAGTAACAGGGTCATTTGGACATAATCGAGGGTATGATCACACTTAGGAAAAATAGGGTCCATATTTAGAACATACCAAATTCAGGTGGTTACACATATATTAGATGAAGATCTTAGGTTTTTAACTCGCTTAAATGATCAATCCATGGATAAATTTGCAAAATGCCCAATAATGGTGGATTCTGATTCAGTTAAGTATCCACAGAGGTAAAATGTCAAAAAGGGTATCCAAAAATGAAACTTTCTTATATTCAACCCCTCGGCATATACCCACTGTTTACCCTTTTAAATTTTTTGGTGGCTCTTACCTGTGTGTAGGCGGCCTTTAATTATTAGTATGCAGTCACTGGAATCTCTATACGCAGCGGTCTGCAGTTAGCAGGCGACGTTTGCCTGTTGATAGGTAGTTTTATAATGTTTATACGCGACACTTTCCAGTGGCTTACGCGGCTATTGAATGATTTCAAGCGGTGTTTTATAATTCATAAGCGGCTCAGTTTCATTTGTACGTGGCTCTGAAATGATGGTACATGACGCTTTGCTGATCAAAGTTGATTTTATCAATTTTATTTATATTTTATGGGTTTAAAAGTTTAAAGTCTTCGATCAGATTTATCAAAAAAAGATTCTTACATGAAAACAAAGTACAAGCTCAACACACACATCAAAATTGTACCATATCCCTAAAACCACACTAAAAGTGTATGTTCTTAGATGTTTTGACAGGTTTGCACAAGAATGTCTTCCAAACAGTCTACCTTAGAGTCAACAAATGTGGCTTTTAATAATGGCTCTACAAAGGTAGGTCTGCTACTTTATCAAGGTCTCAAATTATTCCAGTCTAAATCTTGGCAGGATCCTTTACCCCCTTGTGGGCTTCCCACACACACAAAAGTATGATTTTGCGCAATCCCGAAGGACTATGAGAGGAAGTGAGGATGGCTTGTACAAGTTTTAGTCACTTTTCTATTAAGGTAAAGTGCATTTATTTATAGTGGGTCAGACGACATCGCGGTGAAAGCAAATATCTCCCACTTTGGGTCGTTCCCTCTCACCATCCTCGTTAGGCTTTTCTCGGGAGGCAGGCCCTTTAAAAGCTCTATTTAACTAACATGAATATGGAAAGCAAAAACTGAACTCAGTCCAACAAGTTTGGGAATCTGATTCACTCAAAGAGGGAAGAGCATATCCCTATTGTCTTTCTTTGTTCCAAACACCTCAAATATATTTGTTCATTTTCAACCTCTTGAAAAGGAGGTTCTTAAAAAAAAATGAGATGTGTGGTTCAATTAATCCTCCTTTTCTTTTTACCACCCAAACTTGACACTTTTGGCTTTTTGATCAACTTTGAAAAGTTGAGGGCATATATCTAATGTCTCGTTTGAACATAAAATAGTAGGGTGTCCCTAGTTATGCTAGATTCAAAGAATTTACCACAAGTTAAGCAATGCAAGCTTGATTAGATAATACCTAATTTTTTGAAGTTAGCAAGGCTAGGTGCATTTTTGAGTGTTTTGTCTTATTTTTCACTCACCTAGTGGCGATCGTTCCCACTTCGGTTCCTCCAACAAGTTAGTCAACACAAAGAGAGACAAAGTGAAGAAAACTTGGAAAAACTAAAATGACAAACTCTCTCCTAAAATCTCTTTTTATGAAAGATTTATCAATTTAAAGCTTTAAAGAACTAAGCATGAAAACCAATTAAAGAGTAGGAAATTTTTGTTTGTAAGAAAAAACACTTTAATGTAGTGGTCATACAAGTGTTCTTCCTCAAATAAACTCTCTAACAGATTGACTACATGTATTTCTTTATCATTTTTGGTTTTGATTCTCACCTCTTTGCTAAGTTTTGTGATCCGCTTCTCTGGTTTCTGCACCTTTGGGTGATTTTTCATCTGCGGGACAAAAAAACACAGAAAGTTACAACAGTGACCAAATTACAAAAAACTGATTTAATGCAAAAACACTTACACATAATTTAATAGCTAAAGGGCAGCATTTAAATGCTATCACACATAAATAAGTATTTGTTAAGTGGCTTTTAAATTCTAATAAGTGGCTTTTAAGAAATCATAGGCGGCTAAACAAATTTAATAGGCGGCATAGAAAGTGTAAGAAGCGGCCAAAGATTGTTGGTAAGCGGCTATTGAAAAATAGTAGGCGGCACACTTTATCTAGCTGGAGGCACGCTTTATCTAGCAGGTGGCACACTTTATCTATCAGGCAGCTGCAAAATGAAAGACAGAGATGAATCAAGCTCGGTAGGCGGCATTTTATTGTTCGTAGGCGGCTCTAAATATCACATAAGCGGCTCTTCTCCTGTTTCCTACAAAACAACACCAAGAACAAAGCAAAACACACAAAATTTTATGATAAAAATGTTAGCAATGAAGCTTAGAGCCCCACGGTGGGCGCCATTTGTGTGTGTAAGATTAACACCTTCATGAAATTAGGACTAATAACAACAATTCTATGGAAATAAAATATGATTTAATCTAAGAATGGAAGCTAAAAATCCATATCATCTCATGGTTCTCTTGTATGTGTTAATTTTGGCCTTGTTAATCAACCACACACTTCAACATAGTCCTTCTTCACCAGGTACAAACAAGACTGAATATGAGATTATTCATCTTATCTGCCTGCATGATTCAACCTGTTGCCTTCTATCTAGACGGGGTTTTTGAAATTACTCTCAGAACGAGAGTCTCACAACCATGGACCAATCTAAGAACGAAGGATTTATCATGATGAATGCAATGCAATGCAAGATTATGCTAAGAAATTGAAATATGAGAGATTACGCTAAGACATGATTTCAATGCAATTTAGTCTAGAAATTTGAAACTATCTTATTTGCAAAAATGAAATTAATCTATATGATATTAAGAAAATGAGACAATAATTTAGTATTCTAACAATGCAAATTTTCTCTAATAATTCAGGGGGTTTGAATGAAGAATGAGAGTTCTTTTATAGACTCTAAGAGGATCAGAATAGAAACTTTCCTATTCTGAAATAAAACAAATAGAAAAGTCAATTAAAAATAGAAAGCTTTATTGAAAAGAATCCAATAAATTATTTTCTTCTTGTTTTAACTGTTTTATCTCTTTGATTTAATATTGTTTTATTTGAATTTAATTATTTTATTTCTCTTTAAAGCACAATTAATTCCAAGTTTCTATTTCTGAATAGAAATAACATTTTTGATAGAATATTCAATTAATTAAATAAATATGACCTCATAATTGCTTTTTCTCAATTATCTAAATAATTAATTTCAATTATTGAAATGAGGATATTTATTTAATAATTAAATATTATTTAATTCCTTTTCATGTGTCTCAGCTAAAGAGGGTGAATTTAATTTAATTAAAGTGCTAGGACTTTATTAATCAAATTAATTCGATCATAGGGTTTGTTTAGCCAAATAGATATTTAGGAATTAAATATGATGTATGATTAATATAGATTTAGGATTTTCTGCATTTGACACTCAAGTCGAGTAGGGTCAGTGAAAACTCAAAATTGCCTAGTACAATAGGACTTTGATGATTCAGAAGAACGACAAATGCAACAAAATTGGTTAGGGTTGCAAGATGCCAATTTTGGAGTGTTACATCTCTATCTAAGCTTTGTTAAGAGAGATCTCAGGCTTAATCTCTCTCAAGGACAATCCTAGAACAAGAAATGAATGATAAACAATGCTCAAATCTAGCTTAAAAATGTTCAAAATGCTCCAAGATGTGTTAGAAAACAACAAATGCTCCTAAACATGATATACTAAATGTTATGCAAATGTTGAAATGTGATCAAAAGCTCTCAAATGCTCTCCATATGCCTATACTAAGGATTTTTTGCTCTTAAAATTCTTGGATCCCAAACACAAAGGAAATGGCTAGTATTTATAGCATTTTCCCAAGGGTAAGGGGTAGAGTGAGTTGATCATGATCAAAGTTTGGTTAAGTCAAAAGCTTTGAGGTGTTTTCAAATGGAGGGAAAGTTGGTTGGTTGTCTCAAAGATATTAGGAATTAAATAACTCAATCATTTAATTAATTTAGGCATGGAAGGGTGAATGGGTTGGATTTGATCTTTTTGATTTGAACTATACAATTGAAAAATCAATTGCATAATTTGATTAATCCCTTTAGGCTTGAATTTAATTATTTGATTTCATGATTATTTGATCTTTTAATTTGATTTAATTTTTGTCCATTTGTTTTGATAAATGTCCATTTTTTTTGATCCATTTGTTTTGCATTGAGATGAGATTTTAAGGCATTTGGTTGAGATTTGCAATTTTGAATGCTTGAGATACACCTGGTCAATTTTAGGTGTCTACAGATATATCTAAGTTTTAGCTTAGACTCTAAACACTCACCATGGGTCACTTTTGGTTAAAGAAAAATATTATTTTAGAAACTTTCACATTACATTATTAGATATATCTAAGTTTTAGCTTATACTCTAAACACTCAGCATGGCTCACTTTTGGTTGAAGCAAAATATTTTTTTAGAAACTTTCACATTACATTCCATTGTCTCTCACAAATGATGTGACATAAATTTTTCCCAAAGTGGCTCACAACTTCTCTTGTCTTTGGTCATAAAGGCAAGTCTTCTTAAATTTAATTAAACTTGTCACAACTTTTGACCTTTTGAACTCATATATTAAAAGTCAATCTTCCAAAAATTATTTGAGCTTATCTTTATATTGTAGATGAACATTTGTTTCTGTACTTTGAGAAATGTTTTCAATTATTTCTTGTGCAAAGTTTTATATGTCATTCATAGCTTGTTCTTGATGAATTCATTGCAGACATTTGTGTCTACTTTATGAATTATTGCATTTCAAGAAAATATTTTTTGTGTTGATTTTTATATGTGAGTGATTGCTTGTGGTTGATGTATTCATTGCACATCTAAATGTGGACAAACTTTCTTGTAGAGTTTCATAAGCAAGTGTAGAGTTGAGCAAAATGGTTCTGTAGAGTGATCCTTTGAGGTTTCTTATACATGCACTCATTTTCTTCTATATTTTTCTTTAGCTAATTTCTTGTCTGCATCTTTCTGTATGTCGTTGATCAGTAGGTGCTAGTTTTTTTATATGTTATAATTATAATCTATACTGTTATGTGCAGTGTTTTAAACCCTCTGCAACCTCCTATTTTAAGGTTAACTAAGTTGTCTCCTTTCACTAGTATCCTTTGTTACTTCTTTTTACTTTATTTGTTTATTTGCATTAAGCATTTTTAGACTTAATACATCAAGTTACTTGAGTTATGTTGGTTGCAAGAGAGATAAGTGTCATTCAAACAACAAGTGAACATTGATATTTCATATCCATTATATCGGGTCCAATGTGACTCACTTTGTCAATTTTACTTTGTACTCTAATACACTATATTATGATTTTCTCTTGCTATAGTTTGTCTTCAAGTGAATATTAAGATTTTATATGTTACATATTGTTGTACATGCTTCATTCAAATCTAATCTAATAAAATAGTATAGTTTATCAATTTCATGTTGCAACATTTGCTACTACAATTCATATTTCCTACCCAAAAAATACACTTTAATTACTATAGTTTCTTACTAATTAGCTTTCAACAAATCATATTTAACTTCAGTAGGAACTTTTATGCTTTGCGTCTGTTGGTTGTATTTCCAGTTTGTAGTCTGCCCTGTAAAATTGTGAAGTTCCCTGTCATTGTTGTGCTTAAAAGGTTGAAAGTCATGTTTGAAATCGCTTATATATCTCTGTAAATAATGTTTTCAGCCCTAAACCTAGTGGAAAATGCCAAAAACCCTAAGCCCTAGGGACATTTCTATTCGAAAATGCAAAAAATCCCTAAATTCTTAGTCGAGTTTCTATTTTCAAGTTACCTTTTTCATAACTTGAGTCTAAAAATAATGCATGTGCTAAAAATGTTAGTCGCTTAGTCTCGTGAAGAAAAATGAATATTCCATTAAGTTTGGAGACTTAGCGAAAAGCATTGGTCGCATTGTCTCTCAATAAAATGAATATACTTCAAAATATATGGAGACTAAACGCTGACCGTTCATCTCAGATCAAATCAAATGGTGGTCAGGTTGTCTCGTGATAAATCCTGCAGTTTAAAATTTATCCAGTGACACTGAGTTTTAATAGTCGCTAAGTCTCTGAATGAACCTGAGTTAAATGCCAGTTTGAAATACTGTGTTGTCACCTATTCGCAAAAGAGATCTTGAGTTAAGTTGAGAATCAGGAGACTTGGCGACAACCACAGGATGAAAGCTAGATCCAACGGTAGTCGCAGTAAGAAGTTGAAAAGTCAAATAAGATCTGGCGATCAGGAGACAAAAGGAAAATTATGACACATGTTCATCAGTCACGAAGTCTCATAAAAGATTAGGGTTTGCTATGAAGATCAAGAGACTAGTTGAAAACCATTTGATGCAGAAAAAAGGAAGATCAATGGTAGTCACATTATCTCCAGATGCAAATAATAAAAGTACAATTATCAAGTGATAAAGAGACAAATGGTGTTTGTCGCATGGTCTCTAGATAAACCATGAGTTAGAAGATTGGTCCTACGACAAAGAGATATAATAGTCACCAAGTCTCCAGGTATAAGCTAAGGTTAAAGAATAGTTAGAAGAAAGGCTTAGTCACAGTGTCTCCATAAGAAAATGAGTTAAGTGAAAACATCAAGCAACAAGGAGATAACCGTTGATTTGAAGATTGATCCAATGGCAGTCGCTAAGTCTCGGTAATAAACCATAGTTAAAGTGAACATCAAGCGACAAGGAGATTACACACTCTTTGGGTCACTAGAAGAAAAACCAGAGTTAAAAAGAAGACTTTTCTTCGACGCCATGGTGGAAAGTTGCAAGCCAAAAGGATATCAGAGATTTTTTCAAGATGGAAAAGTGGCCAAGTTGTGATTAATGATAGCCAATCAGATTTGATTTCGATCTCTTTTCGAATTTTATAAGGTTTTAATAAGCAAAATGCACTCATTGATAATTGATTGCATGTCAATTTGAAATGTCATGGCTAGAACTAGAATTGATGTCACAGTGTGTAAACTAATGGCAGAAGTGATTGAAATGTAAGTTTACTAGTTTCAAAGAGATGATTGCATTGATTTCTCAGTTATAAGTAAGTGAATCCGTTGCCATTTTATTTTTACCAGCTTCCAAGTTTTTAGAGCTAAGAGTTTTCTAAGAGTTCAACATTTTCCAAGAAAAGTAGAATTTTCCAGCAGTGTGTATTGAGAGAAGTGATTTCCTGGTTTAGAATTCAGAGGGAATTGTGATTGACAGTGTTTTCAGTGCTCAGAAGTTCAAATTACAGAATAATTGACAGCTTGTGGTGAGGGTTTGGAGGAGATTTGTTTAAATATCGGTAACATAAATTTGTGCAGAACAAGATGAGTTGGGCAATGAGTGTAGCATCTACCAGTGGGAGAAGTGATGATGCAGATGATGATATGAAAGGAAAGCGCAACTACTCTGAAGAATTCATTTCTTTACTGCCAGGTTCAAGCCATAATAGAAAGGTAAGTTTTGATACCCTCATTGATGATTTGAGCTTCATTAGGGATACTAAAACCCTAGGATCCTCTGGTTATTCCTTGTTCAATTATTTTTATAACAATAGTGATGAAGCCGTGCCTATCTCAAACCCATGGACCTGTGGATTGGCCAAGTTAATAGTCCTAGACATCTTTGTAGATACCAATTTTATCTTACAGATGGCCAGTAGGTATGATACCCTGACCAAAACAATCAAAAGGGATGACAAAAAAGCCCTAGTTACCCTAGAAAAGAATTCATTTATGAAAGCATTCAATGTATACCATCCCATGGCCACTGAGATCAAATTGAAGAGTTTAGAGAATAGATATACAAGAGAGAATGAAATTGCTTCCAAATTGATTCAGGAGCATCATGTGCCAAGGAGAATGAAGAACTATATAGCACCCATTCCAGGGACTGCCCCATACTATTACAAGGACTTGAACTTATACATGAAGTATATATCATATGCACTATGCAGAGTGCTAGGAAAGGATGGAGGACTAGAGAGAATCACCTCAGATATCCTGATGATGGTCCTGGATATGCAGAGCCATCCCACCAGTACCAACTATGACTATATACAATATATCATAGATCCAATGCACCAGGGTTTGTTGATATACATAACAAGAAGGACAACCCTAGATTCATGTATTACTCTATTCTTATTCATTTGATCTTATACTACAACTTCCCCATCATGAATTATCAATGTTTAAGGCCTCAAAGGTTTCACCAAAACCAATCCAACCCCATTCAATTTTGGCTGAGAGTGTGGAATTAAACTTCTAGAGAACAAGAGTTTTGTGCCTTTGAAAATTGGATAGTGTATCCAATTCTTAAGTGCCTAGGTGTCAACAAGACTAGGCTACCAGTCAAGGTGATACAACTACTCGGGCCATGCCGATATCTTGACAAATGGCTAGGAGATCACAATTGGGGTGACTTCTACTATGAGAAAAACTTCACATTGATCAGGGTGTATGGTTGCATCCACCCACCTCATGTTTTGTCATTCCATGTGCCACCAAGGATTGCAGCAATGGAATTCATTAGGAAAGTTATTTTGAAAGATAAGGAACACCTGGCTCCTCACACGAAGGGTACATTTACCCCAAGGTAGTTCAAAATTTACAATTTTACAATTGGAAAGAGGGCATTGGACCTTGTGAACAACTGGATGAGTCATTACATGATGAATGTGGCTCTTTACAGATATATTGACACATAGGGCTTCATCCTGAGTGCAAAGAAGTTGTTGACACCTACCATCCGATACACAAAAGACCATGAGGAGTGCATGGAAGAGGACCTGATAAGAAATATATTGGAGGATGAGGAGGTGGATAAAAGAGTTGAGAATTTAAATGAATTGATGGACCTAGAGAGACAAGTGAAGAGAAAGGGCATTACTTTTGGGGGTTTTTTCCCAGACCTAAAATATTTGAAGAGGCTAGATGCCATGATAGAGTCCCACACTCTCCTATTCAACCAATTAGAAGATGCACTTGTAGTGTCAGAGAAGGGCCACAAGGGGCACTCGTCATCAGAGTATGATGAGGATAGTGATGAAGAATACTCAATGCCCAGCTCCCCTCCAGTTAACCAAGCATTTGCTAAAGAACAAGCAGCTGAGGGAGAAAACATAATTGACCTAACAGAGGTCCCTGAGACTAAGGTTAGCAGGTGGTGATCCAGTGACCATAGTGGCTCTACAAACATTGCAGGATTATGATCCTGAATTAGAGTAGATAATGCCTGAACAAGAAAGACAAATGGTCAAGGCTAGTGGTATGTTATTAGTGGAGGGTTGGGATTTGACCTCTACCTTTATTATAGACCAAATTAGAAAACAACCTGATGTAAAACTGTCATTAGAAACATAGGTTGGGGACATGATTAGGGGGTTTGGATATAATCCAAAGTCCTAGCATTAGCAATGTGGAGCTTAGCTCCAAAAGATCAAAAGACAACCTTATTAAATATTCACGAGAAAATGAAAGGCAACAAGATTATCTGGTCAGTCCAGAACATAGGAGACTTGGAGATTTCCCAATTGCTCACAAATTTTTCTCAACTGATTAAGGCTAAGGCAGTTCAAATGTCAGAGAAACTGAAGAATCTCACTAGTGAAACTAGTGATATTGTTAAAGATAGAGAACTGGGGCTGGTTAAAATTAAGGCACAAGAGAAGCTCGTAGCAAAGCTTACACAAAAATTGCTTGATATGCCAGAAGCTGCCCCTGCATAACCAAAAGAGGTACATGATGTTGAGATCCAAATAGAGGAAATAGAGGATTCACCAGCAGAGACAAAGCAAGAGATTAAAGAGCACAACAATGTGATATTGGGTGCATTAACATCAATTTTGTAACATAGGGTAGATACCATAAAGGATAAGATTGATGTGGTGTATGGAGCCTATGGAAAATTGCCAGGCCTACAAGTAGAGGTAAATAGTTTTATCCAAATTTTGAATCCCTATTATGCAACATGGTCTGGCAGAACAACACGTTTTGAAAGGTTGGCATCCTTACAACCATTGAGGTCAGCCCTACCAGAGATAGTGATCCTGGTTGGGACTAAGATAGAAAAAATAGGAGCCACCTTGTCATTTTTTAAAGGAAAGGCTAATCAAATAGTGGCTAGGTTAAATACGTTTGGGCTAAGCTACAACAGATTTGTGTCTCCCATCAAATCAAAGGACAATCATATCAAGCCACTAGAGCTATGGGGCTCAGAGTTTAACAATGTACTGTCCAATAAAGAAGTTTATGTTTATGATCAAGGAGATCTAGACATGGAAAGATTTAATAAGATTCTGGATGAAGAAATTAAGGTAGAAATAGATTGCAATAAATTCATCACAGATGTCAAGAGCATAACCGATGCCAGGTGGGAAAGACAGAAGGCCCAGTTGGAGAATATACAAAGATTTGAGTGGCCAAAGTAGGAAGATGTTATAGCATGAGACATCTTAACGAAGCCCAAGAAGAAACATCTTGTCATAGTTGACCTGGACATCATGGATGAAGAATAGGAGGACACATGGCACTTGTTCTTTGAGCACAGGAAGGTTAGCAATCTTAAAGACTAGTGTAAGTTAGCCTGTATTGGCAATCACTAGATCTCATTACAAATATCAAATGCTATCCTAAACATATATAGACAAAGGTGCCAAAGATCACAAGAAGACAAGAAGCAAATCATATCTTATTCTTCAGTTTTGTCCATCCACCGCTTGGTGCTTTCTTGTCTTTTGTCTTTTCTATTTTTTAGGGTTAGGTCTTAAAACCATCTGAAGCTTGTAGAATCCTTACTTATTAAGGATTCTGAGATGGTTAAAGCCTATAAATGGAGCTCATTGAAACATTTTTAAGGGCTAGGATGATAATGCAATAGAATTACAAGGTAGACTACTAAAATTTGTCTCAGCCTCTATACTTTTTGTGTCTATCTGAATGTATTTGAAGCATTAAGACATTAATACAATATATTGCAATCTCTGTTTTACATCTTGATTGTCTCTTTTCATTTTTTTTATGTATCTTGTATGTTTATTTGTAAGACACTTAGACATACTGATCACAAGGTGATTGTGCAGTCATTTGTGAGCTCCTTCAAGGAAGGATTAATTATTTCAAATGACCCCAGAGAACTTAGGACTCCTGATCCCCTACATAAAAATACTATTCACATGTGTAATGATGACTTTTGGTGTGAAGCTTGTGAGGCACCACACAATCCTATTGTTTGCATTGTTTCCTTAGATTGAAAAGTGAATGAAGAGAAAGAAAAGGATGAAAATGATGCATGTGATTATAGTATGAATAACGCATATTCTTGTCATGATATGGATTCTGATGAGGAAGTTGAAAATCATGACATATGGCTCGCAAGGAAGAATGGAAGTTCATCAACAACAAATATTGTCAGATAGTGAAGAAGAAGAAAGGGATGATCACATAAGGTGTTATGCCCATAATAGTCAGGAACCCTCAGTAGTGAGAAAATCCTCTAATGAAGAAAAAGCCAGAATCACTGCTGATCTGGTAAACAAAGCTAGAAACAATTATCACCTAAGAAACATAGTGGTGGGTAATGTTGGTAGTCAGCCATCAGGCATCTTCATAAAAGAAAACAAAATAGATGCCAAATATGTACCTAAAAAAGATGGACCTGGGGAAAATGAAAATAGACCTAGGGTCAAGATAGTAAACAAAGCCAACGAACAAAAAGATGTACATATAGAAAAGGCTAAAGAGCCAGAAGCAAGTTCTTCTTCCCCCAAAGTGGAAAATAAAAAATCTAGAAGGGAAGAGCCTGTTGTGAATATTCAGGTGGAAGAGAATAATATCATTGTAGAAAATCCTAAAACCTCTGATATAAAGTATACTCCAGTAGATATGGGACAATGTTTATCTCAGATGACTGTGAAGGTCCCATTCCTAGAGATGATGAGAATAAAAGAACACAGAGAAATTTATTTCAGTGTTGAACAATGTATCAACAATAAAACATCAGAAAATAGAACATATTGAAAAGAAAATCAATAGTAAGGGAAAGGAGCCTGAGGGGACAATTTCTGAGATTCCTCATATTTACTTGAACACAAGCACTTCTGCAGGGGTTATTGACCCCTTTTTGTTGACATTGGTAATAAATGGAAACATACTCAAAAATTGTATGATTGACTCAGGAGCATCAAATACAGTCATGCCTACAGAAATTATGAGATCCATGGGTCTGCAAGTAGATACTGATGAACTATAACTGATTCAATGTTTGAAGATGTTAAGTTGATGATCACCAAGACACAGAAAGTTAATGCAAGACATTAAATCAATTAATGTATTGTATTGTCATTGATGTCAGCTTGATATAATCTATATGGTCATGAACATATTGCTAAAAGACTTCAAAGAACCAATGAATCAAAGTCCATGCTAATGCATTAAAGTTAAGTATTTATAAAGTAACTATATACACCAACAGACAAAGTAAACCAATGAGAGAAAAGTCACAGTGTTACCCAACAAGCAAAAGCACAACATTACCGATGAGCAAAGTCACAGTGTTACCCAACAAGCAAAGCACAGTATAACCAGACGGACAGAATTACAGTGTTGCCCGAAGGATAAGACAAGGACAGAGATCCCAATGACAATTGAAGTCTCACCGATGGAACAGTCAGTTGTCAATGATGACTAACTAAAGTATTGACCGACAGAACAAAGAGTTCAGAAACGACAAAAGGCTTACCTGTCAAGAGATAAATATAGACTTAACTGGTAGTTGTCATTGTTTTAATCAACAAGATAAAGCTAGAGATAAGTAAATGATTTAAAGTTGTTTTTGTCTAGTTGGCAAGAAGATCTCTATGAGATAAAATTGGAGTTTTGCTTTAAATCTAATTGGCGAGAATTATGGATCACACCAAGATCAAGAAAGCCAAGAAACGGTAAAATCATGTCTATATAAGAGACAAGCTAATTCAATATAAATAAGGGGAGTGATAAGAGAATAGATGCTGAAGAGATTCTGAAGGAGAATAAAGTCTTCATTCAGACCTAATCAATCAAGCTAAGGAAAGAGCTAAATTCTACAGTTTATACAACATCACAGAGCAGAACAATGTAGAGAAAAGGTATTGAATTGATAACATTGATAAAAAAAAGGTAATGCACTTATAATAGATCTGAAAATCTGCAATTTTAGTTGTATATGTGAACAGATCAATTTACTGTTTCAATTTAACCATTAAAGTATCAAGTCTCTTAACCGAGCAGGACTTAAAAGTCTTTTCTAATTAAGATACATCCTAAGGAGTATCAAAAATTTTCATCATACAAAGTAGCATTGGATATGCCCGATACCTATTGACAGGCCAAGTGAGTGTTTGATCAAGGATGGTAGCATTAGATGCCATATACTAAGTGTCAAACTATTCATTTAAAGCCTCTAAAAAGGTCACACCTAACAGTGTTTTTGTAACCTTTAACAAGGTTGGCTCTTCGCCGAGCTCACTTCAGAAGAGTAAAAATTTGGGTTACCGGTCCCAGTGGTTTTTCCCTTAACAGGGTTTCTACATTAAAAATCCATGTGTCAATGTGTTTATGAGTCATTACTAATTTATTGTTTTGCATTTCACATAAGTAAATCTGGATTGATCGGCATACATTAGTTATTTACTGTATTTTGGTAAATTAACAGACTACTTATCAGTAAACGTACAGTAGAAGGTTTTACAAAGCATTCTAACAAGTAGTAATTTGATATAAGTATTTGGTGGCATTCATCTTATAGGACTAAAGATAACTAGAGGTATAATTTTGTGGTACTAAGTTTTAAGGGTTGATTATTGGAAAATTTCGAGGCCACTGATTCACCCCCCCTTTCTCAGTTATTACTAACATCAGAGCTTGTGTGCTTAGAAGGAAGGTTTCAAGACCTAAGCTAAAGATCACAAGATGAACATACAAGATGTGCCCAAGTTGAACAAAGACAACTTTGCTTCATGGCAAAGCAGGATAAGACTCCACTTATCAGGTATTGGAAATGATGTTACTCAATACTTAGATATTGAATATGTGTTTCCCACAGGAGCACTCATAGTTGAACAAATGAGAGAGAAGCATGAGCACAACTACATGATAATAGAGCTTGTTTCCTCACTCTCCGATGCTAAATTTGAAGATGTCATAACATGCACAACTGCAAAGAAGATGTGGGATAAATTGAAGCTTGCACATGGTGGTGATAAAAATGTTTTGAGAGCCAAGACAGAAAGCCTTAGAGGAAAGTTTGATGATCTCAGAATGAAAGAAGGTGAAAACATCACACAATAAAACATAAGAATCAAAGAGGTAGTCAATGTTATTCGAGGAGTTGGAGGTGTACTAGATGAAGATATAGTGGTAAGTAAAATTCTAAGAACCTTACTACCTACTTATGCTATTAGAGTATCTGCCATACAAGAAATGAGAGCAGTAGAAAATAACAATGATACTCTAGATAGTTTTATTGGAAGACTGATTTCATTTGAGATGAATAACTTTGATAATAGTGTCTTACCAAACATAGAGTCTGCAATCAAATCTTCTTTGAGAATAAGTAAATCAAGTCATAAACACACTATGAAAAAAGATAGTGAAAGTGAAAGTGAAGAAGAAGATCTTGATGAAATTGAAGCACTTATGGCTAGAAGAATGCAGAGAGGCAAAGGTAAATACAAAGGTAAATTACCACTTGTATGTTTTAACTATAAAGAGATTGGACACTTTGCTGCAAGATGTCCTAACATAAGAAAAGATGACAGAAGTAATGACAGATCATTTGAAAAGAAGTTTGACAGAAGTGATTACAGAAGCAACTGACAATCAGAAAGAAGAGATACCCAAGACTACAAGGACAAAGGAAAGAAGACCAGTTACCTAGCTACATGCAAAGATGAAGATACTGACACCGAATTTGATGAAAACATCGAGATGGTGTTTGTGGCAGTAAAAGATGATTTAGATGAAGATGAAAGGTATGTAGAAAATACACTCATATCTAAATTTAGCAAGAATGATATATGGATCGTAGATTGTGGCTTCACTCACCACATGACCGGTGACAAAGAAAAGTTTAATACCTTTGAGTATTATAATGGTGGTACAATAAGAATGGGTAATGATACACCTCGTCTAGTTGAAGATAAAGGAACCATAATGTTGAATAACCTGATAAAATGTGAAAATGTTTACTGGGTTAAAGGACTGAATTAAAATTTGTTAAGTGTTTCTCAGTTGAACAATTCAGGTCACATAGTAGCATTTGAAAATAAGAAGGCAAATATCTTCAATGAATCAGGAAGGCTGATTGGTACCAGTGAGCAGACAAAAGGTAACTTATTCTATTTGAATGATACTGGCACCACTTGCTTAATGGCTAGAAATGAAGACATATGGTTGTGGCATAAAAGATTGTGTCATGTAAATTTTGACAACATGATAAAGATAAGAAAAAAGAGAAATGTAAGAGGCTTGCCGAGCATGTCAAAGATAGACAATATCATGTACAAAAATTGTCAAAAAGGTAAGATGACAAAGTCTAGTTTCAAAAGCAAAACCCATACATCTGATGCTATTCTAGAATTAGTGCATATTGATCTATGTGGACGCATGAGGACAAAAAGTTACTATGGTGATAGATATTTCATTCTCTTTGTTGATGATGACTCTAGAATGATGACAGTTATGTTTCTAAAAGATAAATCAGAAGCATTCAAGATGTTTAAATGGTACAAAGCAATGGTAGAAAAGCAAAGTGGTAAGGAATTGAAATTCTTAAGATCAGATAGAGGAGGGGAATTTATTTCAGATGAATTCACTAACTTGTGCAATGAGCATGGAATCAAAAGATAGATCTCTGCACCGAGAATACCACAACAAAATAGAATTGTTGAAAGAAGGAACATATCCATTGTTGATTGTGCAAGGACACTGCTGATAGAGAAAGGCATCACCCAAATATTTTGGAGGGAAGCTTTCAGTACTGCTGTTTACACATTAAACAAAGTACAATTGAAGAAAGACACCAAGAAGACACCCTATGAGCTATGGTATGGTCACACACCCAATGAAAGTTATTTCAAGATCTCTGGTAGTCAATGTTATATCTTAAAAGATGATAGAAATGGAAAGCTTGACTCCAAAAGTGATGAAGGTGTCTTTCTAGGGTATTCCACCAAGAGCAAGGCTTATAAATGTCTCGATAAAGCCTCTAACAAAATTGTTGAAAGTGCAAATGTAAAGATAGATGAATTTGTAGAGAAGAATGAAAACAAAAGCACAAAAGAACCAGAGGACTGCAAAAGGTTTGTTTACAATGAAGAACCTGGCACTCTACTTGACCAACAATGTATAGCTCCCGTGAAACAAAATATTGCACCCGAGCATCAGGCTACAAATATCAAAAATTAGGATATTGCTCAAGATGATGTACCAAGCGATGGAGATCAAAATGAAAGACAAAATGATGATCAAGATGATAGAAAAAGAATTGAACATGTACTTTCTAGGTATGTCAGAAGGAACCATCCACAGAACCAGATCATAGGAGACAAGAAGGCTGGTATGAGAACCAAAAGTAAGTCTCTAAACACAAGATGTCTAATTTGTGATTTTGAGCCAAAATCTGTCAATGTTGCACTTGGTAATGAAGAATGGATTAGTGCTATAAATGAAGAAATTGAGCAGATTGAGAAAAATAAGGCATAGACACTTGTACCGAGACTAGATGACAAGAATGTCATTGGTACCAAATGGATATTCAAAAATAAGCTGAATGAGAATCGAGAAGTCACCATAAACAAAGCAAGACTAGTATGCAAGGGATATGCATAAGAAGAAGGGATTGACTATGGAGAAACCTTTGAACTTGTTAGCACTGCCTTGTAAAAATTTGAATTTCTTGGTCTTTTGCTTTTCCCGGGCTTTCTTGGTTTCAAATTCTGTGCTTTGCCGCGTAAAAGAGGTCAAAACCCTTTTTTAGTCATGTTTTATGTTTAGTTGCTCTGTCGCGTCAGTCTTTTAAAAGAGTCTTTAAGTCATGCGACTGCGCGACGAGCTGTCTGAGAAGGAGAATCGCGCAATCGCGATGAGCTCATGTCTAGTTTTGATCTGACCGCGAGTGGGCGACAAGCTATTTTGAAATGCAAATCGTGCAATCGCGATGTCTTATAAAGGTCGAGCTATAGATCCGTGATCCAGCGACGGGTTAGAATTGTGCTAGTCGCGCAGTCATTGTTAAATCATACTCTCTATCTCACGCTCTGTGACCGAGCGAGTCATGTTTAATTTATAGCAGTCACACACCCGCATTTAGTTTTATGTCAGTGTCATAAGTTGCGCGATCGCGTGACGAGGTCATGTTCTAGTGGTCGCCCACTCGCATAGGTTTTAACTCATGTTTATTTTGCAGAGCGAGTGCGCAATGAAGGTATAAAGCACCGATATGAAGATGCATCGCACAATCACACAGGCATTTCTCAAAGTTCTTAAAGGTCCGTGACCGAGCGACTAAAGGATTATTCAATGCATCGCTCACTCGCTGATGATTTGAGGCGATCAGAAAATAGCTCGCGAGTATGCGATGAGTCACAGGAGAAAAGCATCGCTCAGTCACCGGTCAACAAAGAAGAAAGAAAAATAGCTCGCGAGTGGGCGACGAAGGTGAAAAATGAAGCACTCGCGCACTCGCAGTAAATAATGAAGTAAAATTTTTGAGCCCGCGGGTGTGCGACGAGTTAAAAAAAGGGATGCCATCGCTCACTCACCAATCAACAGAGGTGATCAAAAAAGAACTCGTGAGTATGCGATGAGCTAAAAGAAGAAAGATGTCGCGCACTCACAGTCAGTGACAGAATATAATTTTTGAGCTCGCGAGTTTGCGACCAGTCAAAGAACAGAATGTATCGCTCACTCACACATTAGATGAAAGCTAGAGTAAAAGGATAGCGAGTGAGCGATTAAACATAGTATGAGTTAAAAAAGATGAATGTCGCTCAGTTGCCCAGATCCAAAAGTTAAGTTTGAACAGTCGACGAGTGTGCGATTAAGGAATAGCTGAAAGATAAGAGACATTGTCGCTCAGTCGCCCAGATTCAGGTGACATAAAAAGTGAACTCGCGAGGGTGCGATGAGTTAAAATTAAAGGCATCGCTCACTCGCATGAACCCAAAATCAAAACATAAAAGGAGTGCGAGTATGCGACAGACATGAAATGAGGTTCAAGACCTAGGTCATCGCTCACTCGCAGAAGATGAAAAGTGGAGCAAGGATGGATGGCAAGTATGCGACCAGTTGAATAGCAGGGATGCATCGCTCACTCACAAGGGTCTTTCCAAAAATGAATAAATTGCAGTGTGTTGGCTATTTTCAGTACTAACGATGTATAATCTAAGGGTCTCCTGTTCAAATTGCCATACTCCAGTTGAAGAGCCACCAAAGAAGAAACAGAAAACAAAGCACAAAATGGTGCAAAACAGAAAAGAGACATGGCTAAATTCGTGTCTAAGGCCAGAGCTACCATGGATGCCAGGTGAAGTGGAAGTTGTTGCCTTTTGATTGGCCCACCGTCAAAAAGGTGAATAGATGGGAGGCGAAAAGGATGAATCAAATATGGTTAAGACATAAAAGACAGACCTTGTAAATTAGCTGCCACCTATGTTCGGTTGCAAAGTTGTTGTGTTAGCACTGCATTGGTAATCCTTCCCAGTATGTCGGTAGCTTGTTGCATCCTTGTGCTATAAAAGGATTCCAAGACTACTGGGAAGATGATGGTCATTTTTCTGTCTGAAAATAATACTAAGTTGATTGTAAATCTTGGTTTGAGAACCAATATATCTGGTCTTTCTGGAGAAATATCTGTTGAATGTAGTAACTGATGATGACCTCTGAATGAAATCCAGTTCACAGTTTCTGAAGCATTTATTGGATTTTCTATCTTCATTTTAGAATTATGAATTTTGTCTAAATTGAATGTTCTAGGAGCGTTTTCAATTTATATATCTGTAAGGCAGATTATGAACTACTTCTAGGTTTCTTTCAAGGAGAGAATATACCTTAGAGATATTTTAACAAAGTTTAGGGTAGCAAATGATTCTGATGGATTAATTTGGCTAAGTGTACTGAGGTAGATATATAAGGTATATCTATGTTTGTGTCAGATCCTGTAATTGCCTTAAGTTTAGTCTTTAATCATGCTGGTTAAAATTATTCACA
Source organism: Thuja plicata (assembly GCA_018584345.1). Classification (NCBI taxonomy): domain Eukaryota; kingdom Viridiplantae; phylum Streptophyta; class Pinopsida; order Cupressales; family Cupressaceae; genus Thuja; species Thuja plicata. The sequence goes on from MU225246.1 coordinate 1,057,446, forward strand.
GATGAC
>MU225246.1:1064790-1108016 GCA_018584345.1 Thuja plicata
CACTTGATAATGAAGAATGGATTAGTGCTATGAATGAAGAAATTGAGAAGATTGAGAAAAATAAGACATGGACACTTGTACCGAGACCAGATGACAAGAATGTCATCGATACAAAATGGATATTCAAAAATAAACTAAATGAGAATGGAGAAGTCTTCAGAAACAAAGCAAGACTAGTATGCAAGGGGTATGCATAAGAAGAAGGGATTGACTATGGAGAAACATTTGTACCCATTTCTAGGCTAGAAGGAGTGAGAATATTACTTTCTTATGCTACATGTAAAGGATTCAAGGTATACCAAATGGATGTTAAGTCTGTATTCCTAAATGGAATACTTGAGGAAGAGGTATACATTGAGAAACTAGAAGGGTTTGTTGATCCAAATAAGAGGAACATGGTATGTAGACTACACAAAGCCTTGTATGGATTAAAACAAGCACCAAGAGCCTGGTATGAAAGACTTCATTCCTATCTCATAAGTATTGGATTTGTAAGAACTAGTGAAAACAATAATCTTTATTTAAAGGAAGATATTGATGCTAACATTTTGATTGCTGAAATATTTGTTGATGACATCATATTTGGAGGCAATGATATGCTATGAAAATCATTTATAAATTAAATGAGAAAAGAGTTTGAGATGTCTTTGTTTGGAGAGATCAAGTTCTTTCTTGGTCTACAGATCATGCAACAAGATGAAGGCATTTTCATTACACAATCCAAATACATCAAGGAAGTGCTGAAAATATTCAAGATGGAAGATTCCAAGCTAGTTGGAACACCAATGGCAATTGGATGTAAGCTGACAAAAGTCAACTAAGGTAAATCAGACTCTGTACAGATCAATGATTGGCAAACTTATGTATGTGGTGCATACTAGACTAGATATTGCATACACAGTAGGAATAGTTGCAAGAATTTTTGCTAATCCCAGGGAATCACATATGACTGTTGTGAAAAGAATCCTAAGATGTCTAAAGAATACTGAGGACTATGGCTTATGGTATAAAAGAGAAGGAAAATTTGAACTTAAGGTCTTTACGGACGCTAATTGGGCTGGAAACATTGATGACCAAAAGAGCACAACTAAAGGAGCATTCTTTATGGGTGATAGACTTGTCACATGGATCAACAAGAAGCAAGGATGCATCTCCCAGTCTACTGCAGAAGCAGAGTATGTTGCTGCTGCTGCAAACTACTAAAATATTGCATGGATCAAACAATTACTGGAAGGGGTGAATATGAAAATCCTTGAATGAGTAATTATCTATTGTGATAATACCAGTGAAATTAACATTTCCAAGAATTCAGTCATGCATGCTAAAACAAAGCATATAGCTATCAAGTATCATTATTTGAGAGAAAAAGTTCAAGAAAAGGAAGTGATACTTGAGTATGTGCAATCAAAGGAACAATTAGCTAATATCTTCACCAAGCCACTGCCCAAGGATACATTTGAGTACTTGAGAAAGAGACTAGGGGTCAGACCCTTGTCTATTGGTTAGTAAGATGACTAGAAGGCTATAGCAGCCTACATATCATCAGAATATCATTCATGTTGATGCAAGAAAAGAGATGGACTTCAAAGATACATCTGTACACAACAAGGTATTTATCTACACCAAGCACCAGAGTTATTACAATGCTGATGGATTGGGAAATTCAAGAAGTATATTATGGATAGAAAGGATTGTTTGGCATTACTGTCAAATATTTTTTTGGCATTGCTGTCAAAGGGAGAGATTATATCCATTATCACATTATCCAAAGGGAGAGATGTAACCAGAAAGGGAGAGCACATACAAAGGGAGAGATTATTGACAAGAGAGAAAAGAGACATCAAAAGAAAAGAATAGTCAAAGGGAGAGAGTTTGACATGAGAAAAGAACACATCACATCAGAAGAAGAAAGATTCTACATCTATCCAGTGAAGGGATTGAAGACAGATAGAGAGCTGCAAGAATCAAATCTAAGCTATGTGAGCTTACCGAGGACCAGATATTTGTATCGGTTATAGTACATAAGATTGGTAGTTTGATGAACTCCAACTATTATATTTCATATTGTATTAGTGATAATATAGTGTGATAATGTAGTGTGTTTCTATCAATGCCAAAGGGAGAGATTCATGAACTATAATTGATTGAATATTTTAAGATGTTAAGTTGATGATCACCAAGACATAGAAAGTTAATGCAAGACACTAAATCAGTTAATGTATTGTATTGTCATTGATGTCAACTTGATATAATCTGTATGGTCACAAACATACTGCTAAAAGACTTCAAAGAACTAATGAATCAAAGGCTATGCTATCAGTAATGCATTAAAGTTAAGTATTCACAAAGTGACTGTATACACCGACGGAGTGCACACCGACGGACATAGTAAACCAACAAGAGCAAGTCACAGTGTTACCCGATGAGCAAAAGCACAACATTACCGATGAGCAAAGTCACTGTGTTACCCGATGAGCAAAGCACAATATAACCCAACGGACAAAATTACAGTGTTGCCCGATGGATAAGACAAGGACAAAGATCCTGAAGACAACTGAAGTCTCACCGATGGAATAGTTAGTTGTCACCGACGACTAACTAAAGTATTGACCAACATAATAAAGAGTTCAGAAACGATAAAAGGCTTAGCAGTCAAGAGATAAATATAGACTTAATTGGTAGTTGTCATTATTTTAATCGACAAGATAAAGCCAAAGATAAGTAAAGGATTTAAAGTTTTTTTTGTCCAGTTGGAAAGAAGATCTCTACAAGATAAAACTGGAGTTTTTCTTTAAATCTAATTGGCGAGAATTGTGGATCACGCCAATATCAAGAAAGCCAAGAAATGGTAAAATCATGTCTATATAAGAGACAATCTAATTCAATATGAATAAGGGGAGTGACAAGAGAATAGATGCTGAAGAGATTCTGAAGGAGAAGAAAGTCTTCATTCAGACCTGATCAATCAAGCTAAGGAAAGAGCTAAATTCTACAGACACCGACAAATAGTGATACAACATCACAGAGCAGAACAATGTGTAGCAAAGGTATTGAATTGATAACATTGATCAAAAAGGTAACACACTTACAATAGATCTGAAAATTTGCAATTTTAGTTGTATATGTGAACATATCAATTTGTTGTTTCAATTTAACCATTGAAGCATCAATTCTCTTAACCGAGCAGGACTTAAAAGTCTTTTCTAATTGAGATACATCCCAAGGAGTATCAAAAAGTTTCATCATACAAAGTAGCATTAGATATGCCCGATACCTATTGACAGGACAAGTGAGTTTGATCAAGGATGGTAGCATTAGATGCTAGATACTAAGTGACAAACTGTTCATTTAAATTCTCTAACAAGGTCACACCTAACAGTGTGCTTGTAACCTTTAATAGGGTTGGCTCTTCACCAAGCTCACTTCAGAAGAGTGAAAATTTGGGTTACCGGTCCCAGTAGTTTTTTCCTTAACAGGGTTTCCACATTAAAAATCCATGTGTCAATGTGTTTATGAGTCATTACTTTATTGTTTTGCATTTCACATAAGTAAATCTAGATTGATCGGCATACACTAGTTATTTACTGTATTTTGAGAAATTAATAGACTGCTTATTGGTAAACATACATTAGAATGTTTTACAAAGCATTCCAACAAGTAGTAATTTGATATAAGTATTTGGTGGCATTCATCTTATAGGACTAAAGATAACTATAGGTATAATTTTGTGGTACTAATTTTTAAGGGTTGATTATTGGAAAATTTTGAGGCCACTGATTCACACCCCCCCTTTCTTAGTTATTACTAACAGATACTCCTCAGGGGAGGTGTCAAGCAATGGACTCAAGATAAATCCCTGTTGGTGGAACCATTGAAACCCTGCCTTAAAAATTATCCATATGCCCAGATATAGTGTTAACTATGAGTGTACTGGCGGTGGACATACCACCATATTATGGCATGTCGTTGTCCAGAAAATAGAGTGCTTCAATGAGAGGCGGTATTCAATGTGACCTATCCTATGCCACTTTCAATATAGCTGGAAATAATGTAAAGGTATCTAGAGAGGGAAGAATACCTCACATGATAGAATTGCATGGGGATACAAATTTTAATTATTATGTTGACATTGACATGGAAAATTTCATAATCAAAAGGAGTACTCACCAATGTGAAAATGTTGATCCTTTGGTGAAAGAGTTGTCTACACAGAGTGATGGTTTGTGGAAAATGTATTTTGATGGAGCATGTTCAAAAGAAGGATCAGGAGTTGGAGTTCTACTTATATCTCCATCAGGTACCACATTCAAATAATACAACAGAATGTGAAGCTTTGTTTCTAGGGCTAGAAATTGCTACTAAACATGGTATAAAATGTTTAAAAGTCTATGGTGACTTAGAGTTAGTAGCAGCCCAAGTAAGGTCCAATTGTAAATAATGACAGATTAAAAATGTATAGACATGCTATTTGGGACCAAATAGAATTCTTTGATGCCTTATATATAAATTGGATAGAAAGGTCTAGAAACATTATGGCAGATTTATTGGCCAATGTGGCTTTGAAAAATGGTGATATGACCTTAAATGGGGTATCAATTGTTGAAGTTAAAAGAAGACCAATTGTCCTAGACAACATTTACAACTAGCAAGTGTTTGAGGATGACCAAGATATCCTTAGATTTCTTCAGTGCCTTGATCATTATGAAGACTAGTGTATAGATTGCAATAATTTGCTTGAGGTCATTGATGGTAAGGATTGTATACTGGGGGATGAGCTTGTCCATCTCAGTTCTAACCAGATTCCTTAGGGATTGGTGGAACTTGAGGCATTTTTTATTGATCAGAACGAACATACAGTAAGGGTAAGCAATGCCAAAATTGAGGATTTAGAGGAGATAAATTTGGGATCACAGACCACTCCTCAAATAGTTTATATTGGAAAAGGATTTGAATCTCATGTTAGAACTAACTTGATAAAATTACTGAGAAAACATAAACATGTTTTTGCATGGTCATATGAAGATCTTAAAGCTTATAAAGAGGATCTTTTCCAACATGAAATCCCACTCAAAACATATATGAAACCATTCAAACAAAAGTAGAGACCTATTAATCCTCTCATGGCTCCTAAGATGCAATAGGAGTTGATAAAATTAAAGTATGCTGGAATTATTCAGCCTATCAGACATTCAACTTAGGTCTCAAACCTAGTACCAATAAGAAAAAAGAATGGTGATATAAGACCGTGTGTAGATTTTAGAAACTTGAATATTGTTTCCCTAAAGGATAACTATTCTCTACCAAACATGGAAGCAATGTTACATAAGGTAACTGGTTGTGAGTTGCTATTAATGATGGATAGATTCTCAGGCTACAACCAGGTACTTGTGAAAGAGTCAGAGAAATTCAAGACTGCTTTTACTACTCCATAGGGAACCTATGTCTATGTCAGAATGCCCTTTGGATTAATAAATGCAGGAGCAACTTTCTAGAGAGCCATGGATGTGGCATTTAAGGAATTTATTGATCTATTCATGGTTATTTACCAAGATAATTTTACTGCATATTCTAAAAAGCAGGGGATCATTGTGAACACTTAGAGAAATTTTTTAACAAGGCTTTAGAATATGGTGTTTCACTAAACCCTAGAAAATGTCATTTTGCAATCATAGAAGGAAAGTTATTATGACATATAGTGTCCAAGGATGGAGTTAGGATAGACCTTGAGAGAATAAAGGCCATTCAAAAGGTCACTGCTCCAAAGAACATAAAAGGAGTGCAATCTTTCCTTGGAAAGATTAATTTTGTTAGAAGATTCATTGCCAACTTTGCTGAAATTGTCAAGCCAATAATCAAGTTGTTAAAGAAAGATGCAAAATTCTTGTGGAATAAAGAGGCTCAGGTAGCATATTAGAAAATCAAACGAGCAGTACAAGAGGCCCCTATTTTAAAATCTCCAGATTACAGTAAGCCCTTTTCTTTGTTTTCATTTGCATCTTTTCACACTATTGTTGTTGTTCTATTACAAAAGGATGAGGAGGGATTTGAACATTCAATAGCATTTTTAGCAAGGCTCTCCAAGTTGCAAAACTAAATTATGAAATGATGGAAAAGCAGGCATATGCATTGGTAAAAGTTGTTAAATCATTCAGATCTTATTTAGTTTGTGCCAAAGTTTTTGCATATGTTCCTCATTCAGCAGTGAAAGATATTCTTACCCAATCAAAAGTAACAGGTAAGAGATGTAAGTGGATCAACAAAATTCAAGAATTCAACCTAGAAATCCATATTACAAAATTGGTTAGAGTACAGGGTTTAGCAAAACTAATGACTGAGGAAAATTTGGATTTGGTACAAGTAAACAGTATAACTTGATGCAAGATTCAACAATAACCAGTATTGAAAGACAACCATTTTATGTTGATATCATGTATTACCTAAAAAATGCCAAATGTCCTGAAAATATGTTAGATAATCAAAAGAGGAGTCTAAAGTTACAAGCTCAGAAGTACACCTTGATTCAAGGAGATCCGTACTGGAAAGACATAATTGGTGTATTACTGTTGTGTTTAGATAAAAATCAAGCTAAGAAAGTACTAAATGAAATGCATGTTGGAATATGTGGTGGGCATTTTTCTGCCAAAACCATTGCTCATAAGATTTTGAGGGTAGGATACTATTGGCCTAGTGTATTTAAATATATTCGCGCATTTGTTTGAAAATGTGAGCCTTGCCAGAGGTTCTCAAACAAATTGAAGTTCTCAGGTGCCCTAATGTTGAACCCTGTGAGTGTTGAAGCATCTTTTGCAATGTAGGGTATTGATTTTATTGGAGAATTTTTAGAAAATCCCAGTGGGGGACACAGTTGGATACTTGTTGCCACTGACTATTTTAAAAAATGGATAGAAGCTATCCCTACTAAAAAAGCAACAAGCAAAGTGGTTACTAAGTTTTTGCTAGAAAATATTTTAACCAGATTTGGTGTCCCTACCAAGCTAGTTATGGATAATGCTATGTGTTTCAGATCTGATGAGATCAAAGATTTCTGCAATGAATATGAGATCATAATGTCTTATTCATCCCCATATCATCCTCAGGCTAATGGCCAGGCAAAATCTAGTAATAAGAGCATTTTGAAGATTTTAAAGAAGACTTTAGAGAAGAACAAAAGAGCTTGGCATACCAAGTTGAAGTTATATCTATGGGTTGATAGGATTACAGTCAAGAAAGCCACTAGTAAGTCACCATTTGAGCTTGTGTATGGTCTACAGTCAAGGATGCCTATCAACAATCTATTGCCTATATACAAGTTCATGCAAGAAGAAGAGCTAGAAATGTCTGATCCAATGAAAGACAAAATAATGCAACTAGTTGAACTTGATGAAATCAGAAGAGAGGGTCAGAAAGAAAACATGAAACTACAACAAGAGATGAAGTATCTATTTGACAAAAGAGCAAGTTGCAAAAAATTTATACCCGGTGACCTTGTACTCCAATGGAATGTGAGAGCAGAGGATAAGGGTAAGCATAAAAAGTTTGAACATTTATGGCTTGGTCCTTTTATTGTTTCTCAAAATTTTGGTAAAGACTCATATATCTTGAAGAACATGAATGATGAAGAATATGAATTGCCAGTGCATGGGCAGTTCTTGAAGCCATTTTTGAGTTGAAAATGAAAGTTTTATGCACAAGTAAATATCTCTGTATTATATGTAAATATGTGTGTTTCCTTTCAGTCATGTGTTTCTTTTGCAATAGGTTAGTCTGCATCTTTTGAAGAGGTCTGCAACCAGAGATTCTATGGTTCTTTATATAAACTTGCATTTACATATCCTCAGATAGAGCCATTGTTGGTTGTATTTCCAGTTTGTAGTCTGCCCTATAAAATTTTGAAGTTCCCAGTCATTCCTGTGCTTAAAAGGTTGAAAGTCATGTCTGAAATTGCTTATATATCTCTGCAAATAATGTTTTCAGCCCTAAACCTAGTGAAAATGTCCAAAACCCTAAGCCCTAGGGTCATTTCTATTTGAAAATGCAAAAAATCCCTAAATTCTCAGTCGAGTTTCTATTTTTAAGTTACCTTTTTCATAACTTAAGTTTGAGAATACTGCATGTGCTAAAAATGTTAGTCGCTTAGTGTCATGAAGAAAAATGAATATTTTATTTAGTTTGGAGACTTAGCAAAAAGCATTGGTCACATTGTCTCTTGATAAAAGGAATATGCTTCAAAAGATATGGAGACTTAACGCTGACCGTTCATCTCAGATCAAATCAAATAGTGGCCAGATTGTCTCTTTATAAACCCCACAGTTTAAAATTTATCTAGCGACATGGAGTTTTAACAGTCGCTAAGTCTCTGAATGAACCTGAGTTAAATGCCAGTTTGAATAACAATGTTTTCGCCTAGTTGCGAAAGAGATCTTGAGTTAAGTTGAGAATCAAGAGATTTGGCAACAACCACAGGATGAAAGCCAGATCCAATGGTAGTCACATGGTCAAGGTAAGAAGTTGAAAAGTCAAATAAGATCTAGTGATCAGGAGACAAAAGGAAAATTATGACACATGTTCATTAGTCGTGAAGTCTCGTGAAAGATTAGGGTTTGCTATGAAGATCAAAAGACTGGGAGACAACCGTTCGATGCATAAAAAAGGAAGATCAACGATAGTCACGTTATCTCCAATTGCAAATAATAAAAGTAAAATTATCAAGCGATAAAGAGACAAAAGGTGTTTGTCGCGTGGTCTCCAGATAAACCATGAGTTAGAAGATTGGTTCAGCGACAATGAGATATAACAGTCGCCAAGTGTCCATATATAAGCTAAGGTTAAAGAATAGTTAGAAGAAAGTCTTAGTCATGGTGTCTCCATAAGAACATGAGTTAAGTGAAAACATCAAGCGACAAGGAGATAACCGTTGATCATAAGATTGATCCAACGATAGTCGCTAAGTCTCGGTAACTGTATAGTCAAAAAATAGAAGCACTTCCATTGTAGACTGGTTTAGCCTTCCAAATAAGTGATTTGGGGTCATGTCAAGCACCTTGAATGGGTCTTTGACTTGGATCTGGCTTTTCCCCTTTGTTCTGCCCCTTTTCCACTTCTCTCTGACCTATTTTTGGCACCCTGAATTGTAGATTTGAAGTTCTTGACTTCAGGGTCAAGGTTGACCTTCTGGGTCAAGGTCAACATCGACCTTGACCTAGGTCAAGGTCAACCTTGACCTTGACCTAGGTCAGAATTGACCTTTTTCTGGCCCAAGGTCCAGATTTCAAGTTTCTGGGGTTTCCAGGGTTTCTAGATATCGAGCTTCGGAAAGAGTTAAATTCTGCTTCCGGGTCGGCTATTTTGGGTTCCAAATGATGACTCTTAAATCATATTTAATATAGGTCCTCTTATAGGGTTATAGGTATAATGAGAATTTAATTCTCCTATGTAGGCCTCTCTAGAAGATTGTGCCCTAGATTGGTATATAAGGAAACTTTCTCCTCTCATTTTCTCTAACCATGATCATCAACCATCAAAGACTTAAGAAGTGAAATCCAAAGGTGAAGAAGCAAGATTTGAAGCAAGCCAAGTATCCATTTAAGCATTCATCCATTATCAAGCATTCAAGCACTTATCAAGCACTCAATTCATCAAGAATATCCATTGGTGGCCACTGAAGGATTCAAGCTCCATGGAGCCCACTTGTTGAATATTTCTCCATCCACATTCCTCCAAGCCTCTTCCTATTCCAAGATCCATTCAAGATTGGTGTTGAAGATCTACATGCAATTGATTTGAGGCATCCTACATTCTACATTTTACATCCATTTGGTTCATACATACTTGTGGATTCACAGATTCGAATCTGCCACAAGGACTTCTACAAGCAAGGTGAATTTGTTCATTTACTTTGTTTTACTTATGCACTTTCAATTATACTTTGAGGTTAATACCAAAACTGGGGTTTGACAAAGGCAAACCCATCCCCCCAAACAAACAAACCATTTTTATTGTAGGTATAGGTTTGAAATAGCAGATCGGAGTGCAGATTCAGATACCCTTTTCGACAAACTTTTAGGATCCAAAAATAAAATTTCAGTCTGAGACTTTTTAGGTCGATTCTACCCTAGGTCAGAATTGGAAATTTTGGGTCAATGGTGACATTGAATTGAGGGTACAAATTAGAACTCTGTCATAATGGAAAAAGATTTCTGGGTTTTGTAGATCTCCCAGTTTCAGTTTAGAATCCTGAAATTCAACAATTTTTGAGATTGTCTGACATGGTTTTTAGTAGGTTCTTTTTTAGAGGTAAGTATTTTATTCCATTTTCCTATGCAATTATTTCCATATTTACACCCCTTATCATTACAATTAAATGTAAGGTGGATAATATGTGCATAGGGTCACTTTTATGAGCAAATATTCATTGTTCTAAACCATGAGTTAGAAGATTGGTTCAGCGACAAAGATATATAACAGTTGCCAAGTTTCCAAATATAAGCTAAGGTTAAAGAATAGTTAAAAGAAAGGCTTAGTCACGGTGTCTCCATAAGAACATGAGTTAAGTGAAAACATCAAGCGAAAAAGGAGATAGTCGTTGATCTGAAGATTGATCCAATGACAGTCCCTAAGCCTTGGTAACAAACCATAGTTAAAGTGAACATCAAGCGACAAGGAAATTACACACTCGCTGGATCACCAGAAGCAAAACCAGAGTTAAAAAGAAGACTTTTCTTCGACGCCATGCTGGAAAGTTGCTAGCCAAAAGGATATCAGAGATTTTTTCTAGATGGAAAAGTGGCCGAGTTGTGATTAATGACAGCCAGTCAGATTTGATTTCAATCTCTTTTCAAATTTTATAAGGTTTTAATAAGCAAAATGCACTCATTGATAATTGATTGCATGCCAGTTTGAAATGCCATGACTAGAACTAGAATTGATGTCACAGTGTGTAAACTAATGGCATAAGTGATTGAATTGTAAGTTTACCAGTTTCGAAGAGATGGCTGCATTGATTTCTTAGTTATAAGTAAGCGTATCTGTTGCCATTTTATTTTTACCAGCTTCCAAGTTTTCAGAGCTAAGAGTTTTATAAGAGTTCAACATTTTCCAAGAAAAGTAGAATTTTCCAGCAGTGTGTATTGAGAGAAGTGATTTCCTGGTTCAGAATTCAGAGGGAATTGTGATTGGCAATGTTTTTAGTGCTTAGAAGTTCAAATTATAGAATAATTGACAGCTTGTGGTGAGGGTTTGGAGGAGATTTGTTTCAATATTGGTAACATAAATTTGAGCAGAACAAGATGAGTCAGGCAATGAGTGTAGCGTCTACCAATGGGAGAAGTGATGATGCAGATGATAATATGAAAGGAAATCACAACTACTCTGAAGAATTCATTTCTTTACTGCCAGGATCAAGCCAGGATAGAAAGGTAAGTGTTGATACCCTCATTGATGATTTGAGCTTCATTAGGGATGCTTAAACCCCAGGATCCTCTAGTTATTCCTTGTTCAATTATTTTTGTAACTATAGTGATGAAGCTGTGCCTATCTCAAACCCATGGACCTGTGGATTGGCCAAGTTAATAGTCCCATACATCTTTGTAGATAGCGATTTCATCTTAGAGATGGCCAGTAGGTATGATACCCTGACCAAAATAATCAAAAGGAATGACGACAAAGCCCTAGTTACCCTAGACAAGAATTCATTTATGAAAGCCTTCAATGTATACCATCCCATGGCCACTGAGATCAACTTGAAGAGTTTAAGGAATAGATATACAAGAGAGAGTGGCATTGCTTCCAAATTGATTCAGGAGCATCATGTGCCAAGGAGAATGAAGAACTATATAGCACCCATTCTAGGGACTGCCCCATACTATTACAAGGACTTGATCTTCTACACGAAGTATATATCATGTGCACTATGCAGAGTGCTAGGAAAGAATGGATGACCAGAGAGAATCACCTCAGATATCCTGATGATGGTTCTGCATATGCAGAGCCCTCACACCAGTACCAACTATAACTATATCCAGTATATCATAGATCAAATGCACCAGGGGTTTGTTGATATACAAAACAAGAAGGACAACCCTACATCATGCATTACTCTATTCTTGTGCATTTGGTCTTACACTACAACTTCCCCATCATGAATTGTCAATGTTTAAGGCCTTGGAGTTTTCACCAAAACCAGCCCAACCCTGTTCAATTTTGGCCAAGAATGTGGAATTACACCTCTAGAGAACAAGAGTTTTGTGCCTTTGAAAATTGGACAGTGTATCCAATTCTTAAGTGCCTAGGTGTCAACAAGACTAGGCTACCAGTCAAGGTGATACAACTACTCAAGTCATGCCAGTATCTTGACAAATGGCCAGGAGATCACAATTGGGGTGACTTCTACTATGAGAAAAATTTCACATTGATCAGGGTGTATGGTTGCACCCACCCACCTCATGTTTTGCCATTCCATGTGCCACCAAGGATTGCAACAATGGAATTCATCAGTCAACTGATTTTGACAGATAAGGAACACCTTGCTCCTCACAGGAAGGGTACATTTACCCCAAGGGAGTTCAAAATTTACAATTTTACAATTGGAAAGAGGGCATTGGACCCTGTGAACAACTGGATGAGTCATTACAAGATGAATGTGGCTCTTTACAGATATATTGACACAGAGGGCTTCATCTTGAGTGCAAAGAAGTTGCTGACACCTACCATCCCATACACAAAAGACCATGAGGAATGCATGGAAGAGGACCTAATAAGAAATATATTGGAGGATGAGGAGGTGGATAAAAGAGCTGAGAAGTGAAATGAACTGATGGACCTAGAGAGACAAGTGAAGAGAAAGGGCATTACTTTTGGGGTTTTTTTCCCAGACCTACCATATTTGAAGAGGCTAGATGCCATGATAGAGTCCCACACTCTCCTATGCAACCAATTAGAAGATGCACTTGTAGTGTCAGAGAAGGGCCACAAGGGGCACTCATCATCAGAGTATGATGAGGATAGTGATGAAGAATACTTAGTGCCCAGCTCCCCTCCAGTTAACCAAGCATTTGCTGAAGAACAAGTAGCTGAGGGACAAAACATAATGACATAACAGAGGTCCCTAAGACTGAGGTTACAAATGAACCCCCACCAAAAAGACAGAAAGTAGAAACAGGGGAACCTTCTCATAAGAAAGAGAAAAAGAAAGACAGGATTGGTGCTCTCATAACTAGAAATAGAACATATGACCATCAATTGAGGAAACAAATAAGGGTAGGAAAGAAACTGCAGAAAGATGAAGAAGAGGAAGTAGAGCTACCTCTCAGGGTTTGTACAGATGAGAGAGAGATATCAGGATCAATTCCTAAAAGATGATAATTTCATCAAAACTAAGGAATTCAAAGACTTCCTCATTTGGAATAAGCAACAATAAGTTGGTGCACAATTATAGTTAGCAGGTGGCGATCCAGTGACCACAGAGGCTCTGCAAACACTGCAGAATTATGATCCTAAATAAGAGTAGATAACACCTGAGCATGCAAGACAACTGGTCAAGGCCAGTGGTATGTTATTAGTAGAGGATTGGGATTTGGCCCCTGCCTTTATTATTGACCAAATTAGAAAATAACCTGATGTAAAATTGTCATTAGAAACACAAGTTGGGGACATGATTAGAGGGTTTGGATATAATCCAAAGTCCCAGTCATTAGCAATGTGGAGCTTAGCTCCAAAAGATCAAAAGCCAACCTTATTAAATATTCAGGAGAAAATGGAAGGCAACAAGATTATCTAGTTAGTCCATAACACAGGAGACTTGGAGATTTCCCAAGTGCTCACACATTTTGCTCAACTGGATGAGGCTAAGGCAGTTCAAATGTCTGAGAAACTGAAGAAGCTCACTAGTGAAACTAGTGATATTGTTAAAGACAAAGAACTGGGGCTGATTAAAATTAAGGCACATCGTAGCAAAGCTTACACAACAATTGCTTGATATGCCAGAAGCCGCCCCTGCAGAACCAAAAGAGGTACAAGATGCTAAGATCCAAACATAGGAAACAGAGGATACAACAACAGAGACAGAGAAAGAGATTAAAGAGCACAACAATGTGATATTGGGTGCATTAACATCAATTTTGCAGCATAGGGTAGATACCATAAAGGATAAGATTGATGTGGTGTATGGAGCCTATGGAAAATTGCCAGGCCTACAAGTAGAGGTAAATAGTTTTATCCAAATTTTGAATCCCTATTATGCAACATGGTCTGGCAGAACATCACTTTTTGAAAGGTTGGCATCCTTACAACCATTGAGGTCAGACCTACCAGAGATAGTGACCCTGGTTGGGACTGAGATAGAACAAATAGGAGCCACCTTGTCATTTTTAAAGGAAAGGCTAATCAAATAGAGGCTAGGTTAAATATGTTTGGGCTCAGCTACAACAGATTTGTGCCTCCCATCAAATCAGAGGACAATCAGATCAAGCACTAGGGCTATGGGGCTCAGAGTTTGATAATGTACTGCCTAATAAATAAGTTTATGTTTCTGATCAAGGAGAGCTGGACATGGAAAGATTTAATAAGATTCTGGATGAAGCAATTAAGGCAGAAACAGATTGCAATAAATTCATCACAAATGTCAAGAGCATAACCGATGCTAGGTGGGAAAGACATAAGGCCCAGTTGGAGAATATAAAGAGCTTTGAGTGGCCAAAGGAGGAAGATGTTACAACATGAGACATCTTAACGAAGCCCAAGAAGAAAAATCCTGTCATAGTTGACCTAGACATCATGGATGAAGAATAGGAGGACACATGGCACCTGTTCTTTGAGCACAGGAAGGCTAGCAATGTTAAAGACTAGTGTAAGTTAGCCTATATTGGCGGTCACTAGATCTCATTACAAATTTTAGATGCTATCCTGAACATATACAGACAAAGGCGCCAAAGATCACAAGAAGACAAGAAGCAAATTAGATCTTATTTTTCAGTTTTGTCCATCCATCGCTTGGTGCTTTCTTGTCTTTTGTCTTTTCTAGTTTTTAGGGTTAGGTCTTAAAACCATATGAAGCTTGTAGCATCCTTACTTCTTAAGGATTCCAAACTACTAAGGGCTGGGATGATAATAGAATAGAATTAGAAGGCAAACTACTAAAATTTGTATGAGCCTTTGTACTTTTTGTGTCTATCTGAATGTATTTGAAGCATTAAGACATTAATACAATATATTATAATCTCTGTTTTACATCTTGATTGTCTCTTTTCATTTCTGTTATAGTTCTTGTACATTTATTTGTAAGGCACTTAGACATACTGATCACAAGGTGATTGTGCAGTCATTTGTGAGCTCCTTCAAGGAAGGATTAATTATTTCAAATGACCCCAGAGAACTTAGCATTAATTTAAAGATTTGATGATAGTTATAGGACTAGAGGATAATTTGCAAGGCATTTCATCTTTGTTGCAAGTATTCTGTTAGTCACCTTATTGTGGATTTATACCAGATATTGACTCTATAGCCCATAGGATCATACACTGGTTTATGATTTTGCATGTAATTGTTCAATTCATCTAGCATTTAAAGAACAATCATTCAAATTACATTACATTTATAAAAAAGCATACATTCCTAAGTAATTGTACTCACAGAGTATACAATTCAAGTTTACTGATTCCTTGTAGAGAGAATCAAATAGGTTATCCCTCTTGAAGTTCATAAGAACTGAAAAAGGAAGAAGGATGAGAATCCTTATTGCATTACTATTTGTTGTTGTCAAAATACTAGTCTGACTCATTAAGCTCTGTATCAGGATATTCATAGTCATTTGCATAGTCATTTACTTATCGATCCATTAAAAGACATTCAACAAGTTAGCAAGAAGATAATCCACTACAAAGATAATGTTAATCAGTAATCATCCATAGGTAATACCTGCCTGAGTCAGTGGATCTCAAAAAAGAAGGAGGAGGTAGTTTCCCCAGATGTTATCTAATACCCTCATCAATTAGACATTTCTCTTGCTTGAATCAGTTATTTCAAATATTGGGAGTCATAGAGTTAAACAAACATTCAAGCAATTTTGAGGTTGAGCAAGAAAAATCCCTAACAACGTCCTTGTTAAATCACTCACATTCTCATATTTTGTACAATTTAATAGTTTAGAAGCTTTTCAACTTCCCCAAAAATTGAATTGTTTTAACTAAAATAAATGATTTTTCGCGTGACAGTTGATCAACCAATTCAATTTAAAATTATAGATTGATTTGTATTTAAATTAAAATTGCAACTATCTTTGCAGTAGTTCCTGCCATAGGTAGGTAACTATTGCAATCATTTAGTTTTGAAATCAATTAATTTAACCAATCAGATTTCAAGATTTTTTAAGTCTGTTTATGTTTTGTAAAGTTTGATAATTTCAACATATTTAAAAAATCTAAATAATGATATTTATTTATAATTCTATTGGCTGTGAACAAAAAAGACAATGAGAAAATTCACATTTTAAAAGTTTAATTAAAAGAAAATTTAAAAAGCACATGGTAGTATTTATTGGAGCATTAAAGAAGATGTCATGTCATTTGTACTAAATGCACATTATAAATGTATTATTATTATTGGAGCTATCAATATTTGTCATCTTTTTGAAATTAAATTATATAATATAATATAATGATATACCTTATATTCAACTACTTTTAGCATTTAAGATTTTAAAATTCTTAAATATACTTTGTACTTAATTATAATTTTTAAAAATAATTAATTTTAATTGTTTATTTTAAAAAATTTAAATTTTTAACTCTTTATGCTTAGAATAAATGTTTAAAATAATTTATAAAATAATTTTTTTTGATCATTTTTTTTGTCTTATTTACTATTTTGCTATGTTATATTATTAAAATAATAAATATAAGATATTAATAGTTAAATATATATTTATATTTTTAATAATAATTTATTTCTTTTGTCCTATTTACTGTTTTGTTATGTTATATTATTAAAATAATAAATAGCTGGTCATATTTCTCATCATTAAATAATACTATTTTTCCTAAAGTATACATATGAAAATTTGAAGTTACAAAATCATCAAAATTATTATTTATGATTTCCCCATTACTTCTTTCATAAGTTACAATTAATTACGAAGATAATGAACTTCTGTTCAACATACTATTCAAATATTTAATTTATATTGTTTTTTTTGGTGCCAAAATATGTCTTCTTATTTCTACATGATTAGTGTCACACAATTTGTCCACACTACCTTAAACACATTCTCATTTCGCCATATCTTACCCTTAAAAACATTACACAATAGGCAGGAACTTTGACTCTTGCGTCTCTTATTAATATAATAGTTTCTTATGATATTATTCTGCTACATTCGAAAACCTGCACACAATCCACTTGTCTGTTGTGCTCAGACCAAGATATTCGTGATATCAAGGCAATCTGTTAGACATTCTAAAAATTAGTTCAATCTTTTTAATCCCCAATTCTATTCCGTTGGTTTGACGTTTTATTAAACAGGATCGGCAGCGGCGTAGCGTAAGTGTGGATCAAAGCGACGACCTAACCGCTTTTGTAAGTATTTTGAATTTAAAATTAATTAGGTTTGAAAGCCAAAAGAAATAGTGTTATAAATCTGTTTGGTAAGTTTCGTAAAATCCAGAGAATAAAAGAACACATGTATAATATATTTGTATGAAGGAAAAAATTGGAAAAAACCCAAGATTTCATACTTTTAGGTGATATCTTTGAAGAGGGAACTGAATTTTGGAAATTATTTTATTTTCTTTATTGTATCATTCTCAAAGCATTTTAAGACCACTCTCTTGATTTTCTGCAACAATCGTTTGCCAAATCAGAAGAAAACAAACATTTGGAAAACTAAAATTGAAATTTGTCATAATTTCTGTCTTTTGCTTTGTCATATGAAATCCTCTATCCGGATATACATTTTTTCAAATTAGTCTTCGAAAAATTCTCTATATTTTAACTTCTCCATCAAATTAAACCACATAATATGTAAAAGATTCTCATAAAACTTCATAGAAGTGTTCACCTCATACATACCATCAGTTGCAATCTAATGTCCATAATTATCCTGACTTCTGTAGCAAGGTACACGATTTTTTGAAGACTCTGATATGAAGTTCATTTCAGCAGTAAATTGCACTTTCCCACCTGGAGACTCCAGTAACTGTCCATTCAAAAGGAAGGCATGTAAAGTAGTGCTCTAAATTAAAGCAATCCACTTTGTAGGATTAAAAATTTGAATTCATATTCAGGAAATAAAAACAACTTTTCTAAATGGCTTTGGTTCTGTATTTTGTTACAGGCTTCATACTCAATAATGAATATCAAACAGAATCAACAGTTTTAAACAAAATTATTTTGAAATATCTTAGGCTTATTCACACCATCTCCCAAATGATCCACAATAGTAAATTGCAATTTCTGAGTTGAGAATTAAGATTGCTATGTTTTCTTTTTAAGTGCCTTGAAACATAGGGGTGGGCTTGGTCCCATGCATTATCATAAATTCGATCTCTACATCTCCACATTGTCACTACAAGATATGCAAAATCTTGTGAGCATATCTTGTGGGAATGAAATTTGGGCTTATGATGTGAAACTCATCATTCTCTACTGCTTACCCTCAAATCCTTTAGACAGACTTTTAAAGTAATTTATTTTGATTTATTTTGATTTGTGAATCTGATTGTTAATGGGGTTGTAACTCTTAAAGCACATTTGAAACTCATCATTCTCTACTGCTTACCCTCAAATCCTTTAGACAGACTTTTAAAGTAATTTATTTTGATTTATTTTGATTTGTGAATCTGATTGTTAATGGGGCTGTAACTCTTAAAGCACATTGAAGCTTTTCAAGTTTAGTTTCCACGACACCAAAATCAATTTTCTGCTCACCTCGGACATATTATTGCTAAAAAAAATCTAACACAACCTTCTAGTCCAAAATGTATCCAAAAAGATAGAAGATAAACCCCACAAAAAATCATTAAGTACATTGGTAAACAAAATTAACAATTGTGAATCATGCAACCTCATACCATTATGTGAATGGTACATAAACACAGAATGGTATTGATGTTAACCTTGAATGCAATGTCCCCTGGTGTCTCACAAGGCCTGCTCCCATAGACTCAAATGCACCCCTACCTCTGTAGTAAATTCTCAGATCAACCCAACAAAGAAAGATGTGTAGTGTAACTCCCACATGCCATTGCTGGGCTCCACTGGATCCATGAGCCCACTCACACCTGCACAAGCCATTGCATCCAAATTGGGTGTGCGTGCAGCTTGCAAAGGAATAAGAAATCCCAGGGATGGTATTCCCACATCCCCTATTTCATCGACAAGAATCAATGCCACTCTTCTCTTCTGAGACACACCCTCTCCTGTTTCCAGAACCATATTTCGAGCTACTCAGGAAAATTTATAATCAAAGCACCTGAGGACACTGAGGGAATTATCAGTAACACTTCTTGCAAAACAACCTAATTAGCCTAATTTCCTCAACACACCAGTATTTTTGGCCACATGTCTTCTTGAAATTGCGTTAGAAGGCTTGTATACATTAAATAAATACATGTGGAAACAAAGACAACAAAGGTGTGTTGCATGTAAATTGTCCAAGCATACTGAAAAGCATGTCAATTGTATTGCCACACACACAACTCCCAACAATTGGTAGCAGGCTATTCAAGGATTGTAAACTAACTTCTAATAACTTTTATTTTTTATTTTCTATTGGTTTCAAAAAAAAATAAAATTGAAATATTGTGTTGTGCAATCTTTACAATTTCAAATAATAGATATCATAATGTTTATTTTTTCGCTGGTTTTTGAATTGTTTATAAATATTTCAGTTTCAACTACTTTTCTAAATTTTTGAAATCTCCAGATCTTTTTACTAAAATTCTAAATACTTTGAATGGGGAAAATTGGAGGTGAACAGTACAAATATATTGTACATTGGCATAATTGCCCTTCAATTCATATTTTATAATTCAGAGGGCCGTAGAGACTTTGTTCATTTCCAGTATTTGCATGAGATTGTTTGACGGATGTGACAAGCTGAGTGCTTTTTCTTCAGTCCGAGAATAATTTTGGGTTTTCATCTTTATCATTATTGAATTTTTGCAGAATTTTTCCTTCCTAACCATATTATGCTAGAGGGATCCAAGAGGCTTGGTTGGAGTTTTCAATATTTTATTAATTCTCTAGTTGTATTTCCTGTTGTACAGACGTTTTCCCTCTATGGGCTAATTTTGGTTTTTTTAGTTCTTAGTAAGAACATGAATTTGTATTTTCACAGTTATTATTTCTGTAAAATTTTATTTAATGTTTTCGGAGGTCAGTAATAAGTCATTTATTGGGTTTTTTGAATTGTGAGTCTTATTGTTCTTAGATCTTAAGATTTATTTTGCGAAGCCAATTTATAAATCAGTTTTTTGTTTTCTCCTCTTGTAATAATAATGCATGACAGCGATTTGAAGCTTCCTCAGAAAGATGGGATATAATTTTTTGTTAAATCTTTTGATGAACCAGGACTGGAATGTTGATTTTGTTGATGATTATAGCTTCAGTCGGATAAACAAAAATCATTCATATGCAACTATATATATATGTCACATCTTATATTTTGAGTGGTATATTAATCGACCGAAACATAATCAAAACTGGCGACGTCGACAAAATGTCTTTACTTGCAGTAATAGACTTTGTTAAGTCTAAACAAAGCGCTGCCTCCATTCTAAGGTGACGGGCAGACTGGAGTCACAGCCATCATGGAGGTAACTCCACGATGGTCTGCTCCCTTGTATTAAAGCATTGAAATGCTGCGCTGTAGATATACAACAAGCGACACATAAATACAACAGTCTCCAGTGTATTATACATCGAGCATTCTGCGCATAATCAGTAGCATTCAAAGTCAGTGTACAGCAAACTGGAAGTCACAATATATATATATATATATATATATATATATAGTTAACAACAAAATATATATTTAGTTAACAAAATATATATATTATCATTGTTTTATAGAAGATATTGATTTTATCTATATATTATATATATAACAACAAAATATATATTTGAAATACATATATTATCATTGTTTTATAGAAGATATTGATTTTAAACATATATTCATTATTGCTGTTAGAATAATATATTGATTAAAGGATAAAAGTATTAAGGAATCTGATAATATATCTGAAGTAATCTGATCATAATTTCAATATGGTATCAGATCTAGGTTCCTTCTATAAAGCTTAACTGCTCGAAGGAAGATCCGATGGGCCCGTTTGTTTGCTGGAATTGACCTGCAATTGGAAAACGGGAATTGGTCAATTGGTATGGCCAATTCCAATTTTGGTACAAAATGAGCATTTCTCCAATTCCACCTCTTGACCTGGAATTGGAATTGACTCATGGAATTGGAATTGAGAATTCAATTTTGAGAGTGGAAACTAATTCCCGTTTTCCAATTCTAGGGCAATTCCAGCAAACAAACGGGAGAAAGATCAAGATCAGATTTTTAAAATTTATCTTCCTTACTTTTGTACCTACAAAATGGTGAATGGAATCAGACTTGAAGGTGCTTCAAATATTGAATCTTGGAAACTACGAATGATGCTAATACTAAGAAAGAACGAGTTAAAAACAATCGTAGAAAATCCTCCTAAACCTAATGAGAATGACGAGAAGAGCCAATGGGAAAAGGACAATGCCAGAGCAATGGAACTATTAGTAGATGGAGTAAAAGATCATCTACTAACTATTATCACAAAGTTAGACTCTGCATATGAAATGTTCAAAGCCCTGGAAAATATGTATGAGATCAACAACACTAGTAGGATTCTTACTCTTCAAAATCAACTCTCTAATATTAAAATGAATAAAGGAGAGACCATCACCTCATACTTTATGAGGATAATAGAATTAAGAAACCAACTCTCAACAATTGGTCACATCTATGATAATAAAGAGTTAACTATGGTAACTTTAAATGGACTCCCTATGTCGTGGGAAAACTTTAGACAAGGAATAAGTGCTTGCTCCAGACTCCCCAAATTCGATCGACTAAAAGCTGACTGAATTCGAGAAGAATGTAATCTAATATCTAGAGGAATCGATGTGGAATCCACAAGTGAAGATATTTAGATTCTCTCTACTAATTTGAAAAGGAAGAAGGGCAAGAGCTCAAATAGTAAACAACCATTCAAGAAACTGAGAGACTTCTCTACAGTACAATGCTATAGATGCGACAAATATGGTTACACAACAGTAAAATGTCCTGACATACTCAAACATCAAGCTTTCCTTGCTGAAGTCAGTAATTCAAACTTGTATTCTAAAGAAATTCAAGATACCTTGTGATTGAGAGGGAGTTCACTGATAAAGATAGAACACTTCTGAGGTAAACTTGATATGATTGTAAATATTGATTATTGTACTAATGTTATTTCATAATTATATGTGCCCTGTGTAAATCATGAAGAAGTGACGACTTCCAAATGATTATCACTTGTATTTGTGAAAGTTATTGGAAGGTGACTATCTTACAATAACTTAATCTTCTATTGTGATAGACATCTTATGATGGCTGAAACAGATCATGATAGATGATATCTTGCATGGTGGATTAAGTTCCTTAAACAAACCATGGCCTTCTATTGTGATAGACATCTTATGATGTCTGAAACAGATCATGATAGATGATATGAATGTTCCTATGGTAAGTATTATTGAGGATACATGTGCACATTACCTATGGACATTTGTTGAGTACTTGGTGAATATCGTGCGACTTGATATTCTGTAGCCAATGCTCCCGATATCATGAGATGATATCTTTAGCAACTTTCTTAGTACATGGTGAATATCATGTGATATTCTGTGGCCATTACTCCTGACTATAAACTCTTGACATTACATTGAGGTAATATCAAATCCTTTGTTTATCCTCCCTAGCTAAGAGGGAGTGTTGATGATTATAGCTTCAGTCGGATAAACAAAAATCATTCATATGCAACTATATATATATATATATATATATATATATATATATAAGTAACATTATATATTTTGAATGGAGATGGAAAGGAGGGATAAAAATGCGCTTTGCAACTTGTCTGCGACTGACGAGGGCTGACGATTGCATCTTCCCTTGGGTGGCGTGCTAGGCGCGTGGCTGTTTCTTTTGTGTGATGTGTCATCCCTATGTGTTTCTTGGGTCTGTTTTGTATTTCTTGCATGCTTTTCTTTTTACTTGGTGTTTTATGGTCTTTATTGTGCCCTTGTTTTTGCCTTTTTGAACTGGGGCGAGCATTTCCTTCGTCTGGTTCGCATGTGTGATGGGAGGTCCGATTAATAATGTGGATATCCCTCAGAAGGATGTGGAAATCATTATGGGAGATGCGGAGGCAAGTGTTAATGAGAAGTGTAATGAGTCTGCAGAGTGTATTAATGCGGGAAATTCTAATGAAAAGTTGTCTTATAAGCAAGTTATGGCCGAAAGCACTACATTATTCTCGGCGAGTGCAAAATTCAATGGAGTCTTCAGCAGTAGGTTGGTGGATGTAGAACACGGTGATGTGGGACAGCCGCAACCGATGGAGGTGGACGAAGCAGTGGAGGAGATGCCGAGTCTGGAGGCGTCGGAGGAGACAATGGTAGGCCTCCTTCCCTGGGTCTGAAAACCCTCTCTTTCGCCCAACGAAGATATGGTAAATGCCATTAAGGCCGAACATAGTAGGTTGAAAAGTATTGCAATCTTTTTTGTATGTATGGATAAAAAATCAATGCTGTCCCATAAGTTTTTTGATGAATGGTTAGCCTCGGTTTGGGGTAAGAAACTTGGAATTTTTGTTACGTACTGCAGGATGATTCAAAAAGGACTTTTTGTTATATTTTTAAAAAACCATAATATGCAAGAAAGGGCTCTGGACAAGAAATTTTGGAATGTTGGTCGTTCTATGTTTAGGGTTTTTCCGTGGTCCTCAAAGGGAAATTTTGACAAAGTGGTTGCTAGGTCGGCTCCTAATTGGGTTGAAATTAAAAATCTACATGTTGAATTTTGGCCGTTTATTGCTCAAATTTTTAAACCTTTGGGCTCGGTTTTGCAAATTGAACAGTCAAGGGTCATCCTTCCTCATTTAAATGCTAGGGTGTTGGTTGCTTTAGCACCCGAGGTTGACTTTCCTGATTGCATTTCTTTGGAATTTGACGGTGATGTGTTTTGTTGGGAAGTGGCATTATTAGGGAATTTAAATGCATGTTTTCATTGTAGATGCAATGGACACACAAAGAAGGATTGTCCTGCCTTAAAGCATGTCCAAAAAGAAAAGTTTAATATAGTGCAAAATTCTTATAAAAAGCTAATATCAGTAATAATGAGAATAATTCCTCTGATGATGGAGGTAAAAATATTAAGGAAGACAATAATCCTAGCACTCGGGTCTCGAAAGAAGCTGTTAAACACCCTACAGAGAAACATTCTTCTGCAACTAATGATGACTCCCATATAGATATTGTGGATAAAAACATCTTTGTTACTCTGTCTAACCCTTTGTTTGATGAGGATTTTGAAGTGGTTCCCGCTCGGAACTCTGTGGAGGAAGTTACTTCTTCTTCCCTAGATGCCCACCCATCAATTGAGGAGTCCTCTGACAATGTGGGGAATAATGCAGCCCCCACCAAATCGAATGCCCAATAGCTAGCTATTGTTACTATTAATGAAAAAGCTGATAGAATTAAAAAAGCTAATAAAAAACAACCCCCGAATGTGGAATTAACTATCCCACCTGAATCCCTTCAAATTGTGGCTTTCAATAAAGAGGAACAATTTACAGAAGTGGTTAGAAAGAAAAGGAAGGCAAGAGATAGGAACTTCGTGTCCAATAGTAACAAAGGCAAAAGCAGTCTACCAGATTGTTTCAACAGATTGTGCAAGAGCACAAAACCTTCCTCCAAATAGTTTATCATGATGCACATCCATAGCTGGAATGTTAGAGGGCTAGAGATGCCAGATAGGAGGTATACAATTAGGAGATGGTGTAATCAGTTGGTGTTCAAGGATATTATTTGCTTGCAAGAAATAAAAGTTGTAGGTTTTCAAGCCCATACTATTCTTAAGTTTCTTTGGGAGAAAGCTATAGGTTTCCACTTAAATCATGAGAAAGGCAAAGGGGTGGTGGCCATTCTCATTAATCCTAAGTGGGCTGATCAGATTGTTAGCCATGGGTGCTCACCCTGTTAAAGAATTCTTTGGGTAACTTTAAGGATTCAACAAGAGGTGTTTGGGATTTGTAATGTATATGCAGCTAACATTTACAGAGAGAGCAAAATTGTGGGAGTGATGTTTTTTACATCTACCCAGTAACCCTTGGCTTTTTGTAGGGGATTTCAATATGGTAGAGCACAATGCAGACAAATTGGGAGGACTTAAACATTTTTGGAAATGTAATGAGATGTTCTTCTGGCAGAAGTTCAAAAGAAAATTTAACCTTATGGACCCTATGGAACACATGCATAAGAAATTTCAGGATATTTGGTTCACATGGTGTAAGAATCAAGGGGGCAAAAAGAGGGTGTATTGTAGGCTTGATAGGTTTTATGGGGATGCTTCTGCCTTCTCATTTAGCTCTGAAGGTGGATATGCTCCAGTTTTGGTTTGTCCGGCCTCTATTTTAGATCACTCACCTATTCAGTCTTGCATTAAATTTGAAAGTATTGGAGATGCAGGGCAAGGAGTGAAGAAATGTAAGTCTTTTAAGCTTAATGTCTCCCTATTTGATGATTCAGATAACTTGGAAGCCATTGAGATGGTTACCTCTATGATTAAACTTTGTAATCCTCTTATAGATCCTATAGAAATATGGGATTTGTTGGTGGAGTCTTGGAGGAATATTTTTCAAATCATTGGGAAAAAATTGGCCATGGATAGAAATAGAGCAGAAACTTTTTGGCAGAACAATTTGAATACCATCGAGAAAGAATTGCAGACTAAAGGCATGGATTCGGTTCTTGAAGTTGAGCTAGCCACCACTAAACATAATCTAAGAATGATACAGAGATATATGAGAATGATACAGAGATATAAGACTCAAGGACAGAAAATCAGAGCTAGAATGAATTGGATCAATGAGGGAGATAAAGGTTCTGGTTATTTTTTTAACATCATCAAAGCTAAACAAAAAAGGGATCTGATCGAAGAAATACAATTGGAGTCTGGTAACACCAAAATTTCAGAGGCCATTAAAGATGCTTTTCACCAATTCTATAGTAAGTTGTTCTCCTCAGAATTTTCAACATATAGTCAAGAGGCATTAGATAAGTGTCTTAAAATTAACCCCAATAAAATCTCAGAACATAATGCTTCATATCTTGGTAAACCTATATCTCTTGATGAAATCAAAACAACTATTGAATCTTTTGCAAATGGCAAAGCACCTGGATTGGGTGGACTCCCTGCTGAGCTCTATAAAAGGAATATAGAATGGATAGGACCTGAACTTCTTAATGTCTATGAAGATGCCATGAATAAAGGCTCTCTTGGAGTTAATATTAACAGAGGGGTTGTTAAGCTTCTACCCAAAACAGGAGATAGAACATTAGTGAAAAATTGGAGGCTGAACCTTTCCTACAAGATTCTGGCCAAAGTACTAGCTAGAAGAATTGCTCCTCTACTGTGCAACTTTATATCTAATACTCAAACTGGATTTATTCAAGGAAGGTATATACTAGAAAATTTGGTTACCAGCTGGGAAGTTATGCATTGGGCCCAGGCTGATGGACAGGAGGTGGCTATGATTTTGCTAGATTTTGAGAAAGCATATGACAGGGTGGAATGGAAGTTTGTGCTAGGAATGTTAAAGACCTTTGGTTTTCCTGAATATTATTGTAATTGGGTTAGTATCTTATTTATGGACTCTTCTACAATCATTGATGTTAATGGGTCTCTCTTAGATCCTATAGTGCTCCAGAGATCTATTAGGCAAGGGTGCCCAATTGCCCCTTCTTTGTTTGTGATTGCTGCAGATGCTCTTTATTATATCCTTAGGGCTCAGAGTTTGGGTCCTCTTATAAAAGGTATATCTCTCCCCAATAAGGAAGAATTAATTAATGCTCAGTTTGCAGATGACACAACACTTTTTCTAGAAATTTCAGAAGTTAACTTTGACATTGTTGTTGAAAGGCTTGAATTCTTTTGTAAAGCTTCGGATTCTAAAGTTTCTCCACACAAATCCATTGTTTTGGGATGGTCAGAGGAGCCTCCTGATTGGTTAATGTTGAAAGGATGGCAATGGGTTGGACCTAACAAGATTGTTAGGTATTTGGGTATCCCTTTCTCTGTTGAGCCCAACATTGGTAGCATGTGGGATTGGATCTATGATAAAATTAACAAAAAACATATAAACTGGTAGACTCAAACTCTTTCTATTGCTGGTAGGGTGAAAATTGTACAAAAAGTCCTCTTTGCTCATCATATGTATTATGCCTCGGCATGGTTATTTGCTAATACTCAAAATAACATGCTTGAAAAGATTCTTAGAGATTTTTTGTGGTCTGATGGTCGTGGAAATAGGAAGAGGTATTGTGTAAAATGGGAGTGGTGTTGTCAGGAGAAAAGACATGGTGGATTGGGGTTGAAAGACATCAACATTGCCTTGGCAGCTAAATGGATATATAAAGCACTTTGGGGTAATGAACCTTAGAAAGTTCTTATCAGAAATAACATTGAGAGATCAGTTATCAGAAAAGGGAAACAATGGAGGGATGTTCCAATCTGTGACATTGTGATGGGGGATTGCAAACTGAAGTTGTTTGGTTCAAGAATCTTTCACTCTTTCTGGAAAGCATGGATTCAGGTGAGAGAGTTCATTCCAGATAGGGGTGTTGTAGGTGGTCCTCCTTTCTATACTATTAAGGACCGTTCTATTTGGCGGGGTTTGTTTTATAATGATAAACCCCTAGCTCTTACACAAAGCTGTTCTGCTAAACTTTGGAATTCGAAAGGGATCTCACTAATCCAGGATCTCTTGATGGATGGGCACCTAGGGTCGTGGGACATCATTAGCTCTAAATACAATATCCCTTCTTCACAGAAGAAGACTTATACACTCATCATTAAGGCTTTAAAAGGTAATGTGAAGGGAGATATTTTGGACTCTGATTCCTTTCTTAAGAACATTAAATGGATCGATGGCAATTTACTGGCTTCAACTTCCACTAAACAATTGTATCACATTATCAAAAAGGAACCCTCTATCATCACTTTTGTGTCTCAGTGTTGGGGCTCTGTTAGTCCCTTTTTTGATTGACATTTCTTTTTTGAGTATTTTTGGAAGGGCAAAGCTGAACCAAAAAAGGTCTATTTCAGGTGGCTTCTTTCGCTTAAAAAACTTGTTGTGGGTCAAATCTTGTCTTCAATAGGATTAGCTCCTGTAATCTGTAGTCTTTGTAATTCAGTAGAAACCTTTGAGCATCTGTTTTTTGAATGTTTTTATGCACGCAAGATTTGGGCCATTTTTCTTGGTTCCCCTTGTCTTTGGAACTATAAACCTGGTGTGTCTTGGAGTGAAATTCTTGCTGGTTATGTGGAGGTCTTTGACTCTAAATTAAATAGTTTTTGGTTTACTCTAACAAATGAAGTTCTTTGGATTCTTTGGAAGGACAGAAACAGAGAGGTTTTTCAGAAAGAGCAAAGGAAGCCTACTGAGTTTAATTTTAAACTCACACACTTTCATATTATGTCACAGGTCTCTATGGTGCTTAACATCCCAAAGAGTAAATTTATGATGCTGGTTCATGATGGCAGTTTGATGATTCACAAAGACGAGGTGCAGTCTGCTCAATATATCACTGATTACCAAAGTTTTCTTGCTCCGACTGAAATGGAGGATCTTAATTATCTTCTGAATAATTGCCATATGGGCTCCAAAGAACAGGTGGCTGCAAATACTCTACAAAATGTTCAGGAGGAGCTTCCTGGGGGGAAGAAGGTGCAACAGAGGCACAAGATAATACACAGGCCAACTATGCATGGGTCCCAAGGGACAATGATAACCAGGATACTGGTTGGGAGTAATCCTCAATACTTTGCAGCATATGTTTAGGGATGTAATTTTGTTCTGTTCTTGTAGCAGAGGTAATATGTTTTGATCTAGTAGTATAGACAATAGTATTGGAACTGATAACACTCCCCCAATTTTGTAATTGTATATGTTATGGGGGTTGTGTATAGGCAGTGTAACCCGGGGACGTGTACCCGGCCCAAAACCCCAGAGTACTGGGTACCGGGACGTCCCCAGGATGGGTACTCCGCGTACCGGAGTACCGCCACCACTGCCCAAGCATTGCCGTACCGCCACCGAACTCGTTGGGTACTTTGGTACTGTACTTCGGTACCATACTTTGGTACTGTACTTCGGTACTCCGGGACGTGACGGGGTACGGCAGACTTCAAAAAGTGATTTTTTTTTAGTTTTTTAATACTTTTTTTTTCTAATTGGTTCCTATGAGGTTTTGGGGGCCACACAAGTTTGAAGATTATAT
This sequence comes from Thuja plicata, assembly GCA_018584345.1. Classification (NCBI taxonomy): domain Eukaryota; kingdom Viridiplantae; phylum Streptophyta; class Pinopsida; order Cupressales; family Cupressaceae; genus Thuja; species Thuja plicata. Next base: position 1,094,368 of record MU225246.1, read on the forward strand.
AGTTAGTGCCATTTCTGCCTGTACACATCAACATCCATTTATAACAGTCTGAAAACACCTGAGACCAAGCCATACAAGGTAAGGAGGGCTGGAGGGCTGCCATACAGGTCTATAGCAGTTCTAAGTGTGTTGTACATGTCATGAAGAGGTTGTATCAGGTCTGAAACTGAGTTCTGGGAAGCGTATCAGGTCTGAAGCTGAGTTCTGTGCAGCATATCAGGTATGAAACTGAGTTCTGGGAAGCGTATCAGGTCTGAAACTGAGTTCTGTGCAGCATATCAGGTATGAAACTGAGTTCTGGGCAGCATATTAGGCCTGAAAATGAGTTCTGGGCAGTGTTTTTGGTAGGCCTTTCTATTGTTATCGTTGTTTGGACAGAAATAGGCAATGAAAACGTAATGTTGATTGATAATTCAAGAAATGCAATGAAATGGTATTGTCATCAGCATTAGAATATAAAGTAAATCTCATTATTATTGCTATCATAGACTTAGTCACTACAATATAGTGTTGTTCTTCATTTTGGTTGATTTGGTATCAAATTGCAAACTTCAAACTTTTAAACAAAGGAAGAGTGAAACAACCATTTACATTTGCAAACTAAGAATAAATCAGATAACTGAGTAACTCAGTAATCAGGCTGCAAGCAAATTGTCTGACAAAATTACAGCGAGTGGAAAGGTAAAAAGTTGGTCTAGAATAGGGGGTGTTCTTACATCCACCTTTGTTTTCCACACATTGTTGAGATTCATGACTATTGCTATGACTGCATTTGTCGTCCCCTCCAATTTATTTTGGTTTGTCAGTTATATTGAAACACCCCTGCCCCCCCCCCCTTGTCCCCCCGCCGCCGTACCCCCGTCGTACCGAAATTGAGGCCATTTTTTTTTGTGTACCCGAAACTCGTCCCGACGTCCCCCCGTCCCGACGTACTGCCGCACTGGGGTAACACTGTGTATAGGTATAGTTGGTTGATTGTGGACTCTGTTATTCAAATGTATCTTTTGTTATACTATCTTAATAGAATTTTTTTTATATATTTTGAATGATATATTAATCGACCGAAACATAATCAAAAGTAGTGATGTCGACAAAAGTCTTTACTTGCGGTAATAGACTTTGTTAAGTCTAAACAATGCGCTGCCTCCATTCTAAGGTGATGGGCAGACCATCGTGGAGGCACCTCCACGATGGTCTGCTCCCTTGTATTAAAGCATTGAAATGCCACGCTGTAGATAGACAACAAGCGACACATAAATACAAGAGTCGCCAGTGTATTATACAGCGAGCATTCTGTGCATAATCAGTAGCATTCAAAGTCAGTGTACAGCAAACTGGAAGTCACAATATATATATATATATATATATATATATATATATAATTTGACATACATATATTATCATTGTTTTATAGAAGATATTGATTTTATACATATATATTCATTATTGCTGTTAGAATAATATATTGATTGAAGGATAAAAGTATTAAGAATCTGATAATATATCCTAAGTAATCTGATTATAATTTCAACAGATTTATCCAGTTTTTTAAATCATATTTTTCTCAAACCCCGTTTACTTAGTTTATAACTTTATAGTATTCTCCTTCATTATATGTTGGCCTTTGAGTTTGTTTCAGTAGTTTCCAAGTATTTAGTTTGTAGGTAGTTTCTTTCAATAAACGTTAAACTTTGGGTTTGTTTCAGTAGTTTGCGAAAAATGTTGGTTTTGTTAAGATGGGTTATAATCTTTAGTTGGCTATAGTTGGACTTAGGGACTCTATCACTGCAATTTATGATCTACAAAGGAAGACCACGCTTCAGCATTTATCACAATAATGGGAATAAATATTCGACTCAAAACATGCATCCAAAAAGGTTAGTGTCTTCTCTCACAGTATCAATCCCAATAATTTTGCATTCCTATTGCTCCTTGTCCGACTCTCTATCATACTACACTAAATATAGCTTTATACACCATGACACATACAATCCCTAATATAAGGGAGCTTCAATGCTAAGTCCTGCAAAAGCTTGAGGATTGGATTCTGCTTGTTTTGCTTTAATTGGACTAACAGATTTGTTTTACCTCAGAAAGCATCAACAATGATTCCACCAAGGGTTTATAATATATTGGTTACCCTAACAAAATAAAATTGCTCCCAAGGTAAGATGAATGTTCAATGTTTTTAAACTTGACTATGAGCAAATTGAACAAATTGGAAATTTATTTTGCAGCTTTCAGTTCATTTTTCATTATAGCAGTCCTTTACTTTATTTATGGCTTCTATTTGACTTGTAGAATATCTCTTTGGTAAATATTGACAGTTCCTTTATGTTATTTCTTCTAATTAGTCTTCAGACTCTAAGGGATGGATGGCTCATGCCCATTACATTATAAGTTATAACACAAAATTCTAGATGTTAAACAATTCCCGCCTACAATTTGTTTTATAATTTAATAATTTATTTGTAACAGGTGTTGGGCATTCAACATGAAAACTCCATAGTTGAATGCATCAAGATCAACATCAACAACTATCATGTCATGAGGTAACATATTGCTGACTAATCAGATTTCAGTTTCCTTCAGGCAAATCCTTCCAAATTGTTAACACATTCACATTGTTCATTTACAATAATCTGTTTTCATAGCTATCTAATTTTACATCTTTATCTCACCTGCGCCACAACAAATAGTTTCAAAGTTGGATATGTTGGTGTTGGACAAGGCAGACAAAGTACACATGCACTCACTAACAAGAGAAGGTTAATATTCATTTTATACTTTCTGTACGCAGCAAAATATGCCTTTGCATTTCTTCTGATGAGATCAGTTTGTACCTAGCAAAAGTTATTATTTTTTCCACCCACTCCTATTACATTTGTATATCACTGTAATTTTCCACTTTCTTAAATTAGACAATTGTTTTTGTTCTAACAGAACAGAGATCTATGGATATTCAGTAAATTTTGTTCCCTATAAGCTACCCCCATTTCTTTGTCTTATGCAACAAACTATATTGTTACGAATATCTAATGAATGAGAATTTTTCTAAACAGTTACTCCATTCACAAGCTTTCATTTACATTCGCCTCTTCAAAATGATTATGTTCCCCATTATATTCAGACATTTCATACTGATAGTAAGGATGTTTCACTCGTTATGCAAATTAAAATTCTTCATTCAAATTTAGATACATATTTAAATTTCAAACCAATATTTCCCATTCAATATAATTATGCGACTTGTACAAGTTGGCTGTGACGGAATTTGTTCACTCTCTCTTACTCACATTTTCATTTCACCATATCTTACTCCTTAAAGCAATACACTATAGGCAGGAACTTTGACGCTTTGCGTCTCGTCTTTTCACTAAAATATCATCCATTTTGGAAGGCCTTCTTTTTTAGTCCCTGCCATTAGGGAGGAGACTAATGTATTCAGCAGCTTTCCTAATATTAGTTTGCTTCTTGGTAACCGTGCAACATAAACAAATCTTGCCAAAAACTAGTCTCCCAAAATTTCCGGAATTAATGTGACGTCAAAAATATAAATTCCTCTTTTACTATTGGCTGCTGGCATTTTTCTCGGTAGTCTTTTTCTTTTTCCTTGGAAATATTAGGGAAAATCCGACGAGCGTTGCAAATGGCATTCTTCAGACGGGCTTCCTGGAAGAAATGTTTTTATCAAGATGATCTTTCTCTGACACATCTTTGCATGTGCTGTTAGCTGGGGACTCTTCTAGAAGGCATATGTCGTGAGCCAGTCCTCTTCATGAAACTTGTTCAACAAGTTTTCACTCTTTAGAATTTTATTTTTACATTTTTATCAGCCTAGTGATTCAGGCTGAAGGCTTCTGTACTGGATTAGGGTTCACACTGCTGAAGACTTCTGTGATAATTTTGCACTTGATTTTCACTTGATAAATCTGAGCATTGCTGAATTGAATCACAGAAAGAGCAGTGAGAAAGAGAGCGGAGGAATTGAGAGGTGACGCTCGGAAGGCCGTAGGCGAAGGAGGGTGTTCGTGGAAGGATATGGATTCTCTTCTCCATCACCTCTCACAATCGTTTTCCGATTAGGTCAAGGGGCTCTGCGTGTTGAGGACCATACTTGCGGCCGCTTCAACCTTGGTAAGAAACTTTCCCTCGTCAATTTCCCTGTTATGAGAAGATATTTGTTATGCAAAATATTAGTGGCCATGGAAGCTACACATGCTTGCAAAATCTATGAAACTTGACATCAAGGATTTTTCACTTTTAATTTGCTCTAGCTGTGCTTTATGCTTTGTCATTTTATTTAGCTTTCTATTTTGAAAACAACCTGTTTTTGAAATTTTAGTGCTTTTGCATTATTTTAAGGAAACCTGCGCCAAAACTGTTCCTAGATAATTATCTGTCCTGTACAGAGCTCTTGTGAAATGCATGGGATTTGTATTTGTTAACTTTATGCTAAAAGTACAATCTATTTCCCCACTCTTTCCACGCTCCCTACTATTTCTTGGTGGAAGTTATTTTGAAATGTTTTAGGTATGTCGGGGCAACAATAAGCATTTACTGGACGTTCTTGGCAAGCATTTTCACACGTAGAACAGAGACACAGATTCTTGACATATACCGAATGTTTTAGGTCATAAGATAGTGTATTTAAATCCTCTCTTGGTGTGGTAGCTGGGGGCACTTTGGCCCTCGTTGGATTCTCAAGATTTGTGTTTGTAACTCAGACAACATAGACAGGAGTGATTGTGTATGTAGTTCCATGGAGATACATCAACTGCCCTTTGGGGCCATCCCAAATGTTTCAAGGATGCAGGTTGGAGGTGTCCTCTGTCCCAATTTTTTATTTTTGTATTTTAATCTTGTGTCTCCAAAATTCTTTGGGATTTTTTTGGTGTTCCAATGACATTTGAGGATGTCTTGAAACCTCTGGACATTGCAGGACACCCCCCAATGTGCTGAAAACATCCCAGAGACACACTGAAATCACCTATGTCAACAAATTTTTGAAAATTAAGGAAACGACATAATTAAAAAATTAAAGAACAAAAAAGGGAGTATTCAAATCTATATTTACATGACTATTTGATAAAATAATAAGTAGATATTCATCCTTACAATTTTTCATTTGCATTTCAGTATTTAATTGACACATTTAATGCTATTTTCATTGGTCAATTTTGAATGTTCAATGCCATATTCCAATGTTGTTTGAATTTCAACTCTATAGATTGTTTCAGTAAAATAAATAAAAATGTTGTCATTTCCTGTTAGGGCAATATCTTCTGATTTTTAGAGGCATCTCTCTTTGTAACCTGGCTGTTAGATTCATCTACTTATTTTATTTATGAGGTAATGTACTATATATATTGTCAAGTAAAAGAAAAGTTGTTTGGAAACACAGGCATAGTTGATAGTGTGTCATTGGCAACACATTTTGTTTTTGTTTTATTTCTATACATGATAAATGCCTGGTTCTTGTGTTGTATGCTTGGGGTGTTTGGAACAAAGCACGTTACCATGTTGGTGTTGGTATCTGTAAAATCAATGTGACTGTTGGAGTTTCTAGGTACTTATTGGTAAAATTGGTGTGGCTGTTAGTAATCTGGTATCTATTATCAGGAAAATGTATGCAAACAGAGATAATTTGGAGATTTTTGTTGGTAATTCGAGCGTTGTGGACATGAGTTCATTCTCCCCTGGCAGGCTGCTCGAGCTATCTAGAGTTTTAATTTGGATGGTCCCTCTGATGGGAATGTAGGAAAATATCCAAGGAAAAGAGGTTTCCTGTTGAATAATTACCCATGATATTTGTTATTTTCATGTTTTTCCAAGATGATTTCCTTGTCATTTTCTATTGCACTGAATGTGCAGTCTAGTATTCTGTTTAGGATTCAATTAAAATGACAAAAACATAAAAGTAGATCGCAATACATACATTTCTCTTGTACAAATTTGCACAAAAAATAAAGCTTTATATGAAGATTGTTCTAAAGAATAGGGTTTTACATATACCTAAATCTGACCCGAATTTCCTCTGAACGACGAAAATGAAGGGGCAGAGGAAGCCAAAGCACTGCTGCAAGAAATGAGTCACAGATATGCCCTTTCTATGTGAGTTGCAACCTAGACCAGGAGACGATCACACAATTCAATACAACAATGACTGTTACGGTTTCAAGAAGTATAATATTTGCAAAACAATTTGGACCTCGATGAAGTACCGGCTTGGTGAGGCCCGTCGCACTTTAATAGCACACGACTCCCGCGAGGCGATGGCGGTGAATACCGCGGATCTATTACCCTCTTGACATGGCTCTCTTACCCCTGATGGAGGTAAATCCCCAGGCTGCCACGGTAGGATGCAAAAATGGCGGTTTGTGTTGCTTATCTGTTACCGCTGACCGCTACTCCTCTCGCTGCCACCACAATCTCTGCGAACAGCTCGGTGTCCATCTTCCCGACGGAGGCTCTGTGGTTGGTGGCGAGGGTTTTTTGGGCCCCAATTCCTCCGGGAAACTGAAATGAAGTTTTCCCGGGCGAACAAAGCCCACAAGGAATAGCCCGATCCAGGTTGCAACTCGCATAGAAAGGGCATATCTGTAACTTTCATTTCTTGCAGTAGTGATTTGGCTTCCTCTACCTCTTCATTTTCGTCGTTCAGAGGAAATTCGGGTCAGATTTAGGTATATGTAAAACCCTGTTCTTTAAAACAATCTTCATATAGAGCTTTATTTTTTGTGCAAATTTGTACAAGAGAAATGTATGTATTGCGATCTACTTTTACGTTTTTGTTATCTATGGAATTGAAAATACCCATGGCTTCCTCCATTCGATTTTCTGTACATAGTTTAGAGATTTATAAGTTGATTTTTGCATCATCGAATGTGGTTTTAGTTGCTGTAAAATGAATCAACTAAATCTTCTGCTTCTCCATGATCTTACCAGTATCCATAGATTCATCTACTATTTCCGCAATTCCATCTAATTACATCAATTGAATCTTATGCTTCTCCTTGGTCACTGTTTTAGCAGCATTGATGGAGTTCTCTACAATCTCCTCCACTGCATCTGAATGACTCAATTCAATCCCCTACTTCTGCTTCTTGCTATGAACACTTCCATGAGGATGAACTCTGTGCTCTCTCTTGTTGGTACAAACGGTGCACTATTTTCCCGTGTTTCTCACAAGCTTCAACATGAACAAATACAAATAAGCAGAGAAATTCACAACATAAACAGATGGATTTACACCTGCCAGCTGCATTTGCTTGAAAGTCTCTAAGGCTTTTCAACAAGTCCTTTTTTGTGCATATCCTGCAATCATTGCTAAACCATGAGGCCACATTTTTTTCAGCAGTACTGCCATGTTTTGTCTATCCTTTGATGGATGTCCATGCCTTACTCTTCTCCTAGTTTGTGACGGGTTGCGACGATGCTGGCAAAGGTAAAAAAAAGACAAAAGGTTTCTTAGTATAGACAAACCCAATAACAAAAAATATTAAGCAAAATGAAACTCTTAAATGAATTCCTAAAACTGCATTGAAATTTGATGGAACAGTTGGACAGAGCTCAATTTGTTCGTATTGTTGTACTTTCTGCAGGTGTTACTTGTTCTTAATGTTTCAGATGTCACCATTACTTCCTGTTGGACCAGTAAATCACCTTCTACTTTGCATCGTCTTGTTTACAGTTCAAATGTTTGAAATTTCATTTCAGATTTCTCCATGTGCCTATCTAATTGGTTTTTATATGGACAAATTTTCATTTTTGTACCCATATCACAATGATTTGTTACTCCCATTACTTGTCACTATTTTGTTCCTTCAATCATTTCTTTATCTACTATAACAATTTTCATGCTTTTCTTAACAGTGCCTTAATGTCCATTAAAAATCAGAGTCATTATGCAATGCTTGTGTAACAGGACTGTTCGTCTAATTGGTTTCTATATGGACAATATGACGGGTAAAGTACAATCAGCATAACCCTTGAACTGGATTGGTGCAAGTGCTAGTCTACATTGAGCAGGACTTCTTTTTGTTGCTCGGCGTGTTATTCATTTCGTACAACTTTTTAACGGTATGGGTGTAAGTTTAGGGCCTGCAATTTGGCCTTTTGAATTTTCTTTTCAAACCATACTGTTCGCCATTGTTTGATTAACGAACCCTGCATAATTAGAATTTAATGTCTGTTATATAAGTTTCTCCTTTTTCATTAGGGCATGAAAGTGTTCATTTTGAAGCTGAGAGTGATAATTAGCCGATAGGCTGTATTGTGTGCGTATTCTCCACCAGAATTCAGAATTCAGAATTCAATATTTCTCACGACTGAAAAATATTTTCAATTTATTGAAATTCCTTGCCTCACGTCTGAAAACAAATTTTGACTCACATTTTATTTTTTCGTTTAAAAGGCTGCAAAAACCTCGTCGTCTAGGTTTCAGTTCCCTCACGCATTAAATCTTGTGTCAAGCTCAAGAATCTAAGTAGCCCTAAAATCCCGATCATATTCTGCAAATAGTTTGAAGCAACAGCTGTAGGGAGACTTGTTTTGGTTCGCCTCGTTTTCAAAAATTCTGCTGTGGTAGGGTTATTAAACCTTGCTAACTATGCCCATTTTTAATCCAATATTCCCCCTTAATGAATATCTAAATTTTGATGCACACCTAACGTATTTCAATATAGTAGAAACCAGAGACTAAACAGACTACCAACATAAACCAAAATAATAGAAAATATATTATGTAGACGTTCTTTAAAAACAGTTCTTGGACCAGTAAAACTTATACAAACTGCTCTCAACTACATCAAGTTGCTCACCAACTGAGGTATTGTCACCTAGCTATAATCAAAGTTCCCAACATCATTGGACACCATTGCACATGAATGTCTCATCACCCTCGTAAAGGTATAATACTAAACTTCCAGATTTCAGATCTCCCCTGAATTATTGGACACCATTCCTCACATACATGTCCCATACCCCCAATGAGGTATAGTTTCTCCAACCCACAAGCACCTCAGACTATTGAGCATCTATCTAGCCTCTAGAGTCCACAGCATCCTTCTTTGTCTTCAAAGTGTTGCACTCTTCTAAATAGGACAAATTCTTCATCTTCTATGATGTCATCATCACTATTATCTGGTGGTTCTTCAACAGTAGCTAGAGCCATGCTAGCAGACTTACACAACAATAAGAAAATGTTGGATGGAACAATCTTCAGAGATTTTGCTCAAGAATCTTCAGCATAGCATTAAAAGCAACTTTTCTTCAATTTTCAACACTTCTCCAAAATAATATCAAGTGAATTACTGCTTATAGTCCTGATTCTTCTTAGGTTCAGCTACTTACAGCCATAGCAGGCTGCTTCACAATAATCTCCTCCCAGATTGAAAAATTTGCTACACTACTTAGACTTGCTTTTCATGTCATTGAAATGATTCTCGCTCAAGTTCAGTAGCTTTACAAGTATTTCTGCTGGAGGTTTTGCATAAGCTCTGACAGATGCATTAGAAGACCGAAATTTTTGCTATTACTATTGCTATTAGCCAGCTATTACTATTGCTATTATCCATGGGTTTCATTACCAACCAAGCCTTGCAGTCAATGTTTTATCACAGGCTTTCTAAGTTTCAACACCAACATATAAGAATATAGCCAATATGTGTGATTTTTGAAAGTGTTAATGTTTAATCGTGCCACATAATACCGAGTGTGCCAGGTGATTAAAATGATTTTTTAAATTATTTTTTCACCTTTTGAAAATGGTTTAGAAACAGGTTGTGACATGTTTTTAAAGCAATTTTAGTGGAGCAATTTTTTCCATGTTTTGATTTTTTTTCCAAGTTTCTAATCTTTTTGTAAAGACAATAACTCTGTATTTTTCTGCCAATTGGTGCTCTCTTTGTCAAGCCTTCACTCCAAAGCTGATATAAGTATACAATGAGCTCAAGGATAGAGGAGAATCCTTTGAGATTGTTTTTGTGTCAAATGATGAAGATCAAAGGGCCTTTGAACACTATTTCTCTAACATGCCGTGGCCGGTTATTCCGTTCATAGATAAAACTGAGAAGGATCTCAGTCACCATTTATATACAGAAGGAATGCCATCCTTGATTGTGTTGGTCCAGATGGAAATACTGTGATAGGTGATGCTATAAGTGCCATGTCTATCTTTGGAGCAAACACTTATCCTTTCATGGCTTTTGCAGATTGGGGAAGCTGCATAAGGAGACCGAAGATTTGGCAGAGAAATCACCCTAGAAAATTGATTGCAGCCAGAATGAGCAACCAAGTATTGGCAAGAAAATATGAATTTAACTGTGATGGACGCAACAATGAAGGATGTCAATGGTCATATTATTGTGACAAATGTGATTTCAAACTTCATCTGAGTTGTGCTTTGAATAATCTGTAGTGACTTGCAAGCAATAATAAGCAACGGAACAAAAATGGAACTGCTAAATAACTGCAAGCCAGCAGGAGTCATCTGTGATGGAGATGCTTGTTAAAGGGGTCCAGTTTTATGATTATCAAGGTGGCTCATTTTGTTTGGTAAATCACAAAAGTATAATTTTAAAATCTGTGGATAGAGCCTGCACCAGTGTTAGAACCTGTTAGTACTTGCTTATTAGACTTGGTATTCCATTAAGCCTTTATATTAACGCATTCATCTTCCATGAAAAGCACTTAGTCTTATAGCAGAAAGTCTTCAGCCATGAGAACACTCTCTGAACCATTACCATCTCATTCTAGCATGTCCAGTATTTTAGTCTAGCTACTTTTGTCTACTCATGTATATGATTTCAGAATTGGAAATAAGCAGAATCCAGTAGTTGATTTTAATTACTGTATTCTACTGCTATATGATTTTAGAATTGGAAGCAAGTTAGCATCCATTTCAGATCCAATATGAAATTGCATTCAGTTCCTGGAATGCTTGATGTTCCATGGTGGTTGTTGTAGAGAATGATCGTTAATTACTTTTTTTTTTTAAAGAAAATTGCTCATGTACTCTACTAAAGTTATGTGCCATGTCGTATAGGTTTTTATTTTGACACGTGGATTTCATTTGAGAAAAATACATCTCAGTTATAATGCCATCTAATATTTAAGGTCAGGATTGTGTCTGACACAGTATGTCTGTAATTATAATGCCAGTATTAACTAATTGATATGAATGAAGTTACTCTTGATCATCCATGACTTTCTGACCATCTATTTTCTTTTTCATTAAGATCAATCTTCTTCAAAGTTAATGAAGAATCCCAGTCATGATAAATTTTTAATACATGTGCATTCATCTGATTGCAAGAACCAGACTCGTCTGACAAGCATTCATCATGGTAATATCTCCCAATGTGGTTATACACAAAATGTGGACTAACATTTGTACACTGTACAAAGGAAATATGACATTAAAGTTGCATATGTAAAGGTTTATTATCATCTTATGAGATCAGCAGAAGCTTCTCAAATTAGCAAGTCAATAAACCTTTTTTGAAGATCTTTTATAAAATCCTTGGCTTCTCCATTAACCCAATGCTACTTGTAAATTTATAGGATGTTCTATATAAATTGCAATCGGCATAATCATTGCACCTCCTAGTGAAAGTGCTAGTTATGTTTGTCGTAAATATGATTGTGCATAAAACTCTGTCTGCAAATGGTGGATTATTACTTTTAAAGTTTTGATGGGTAAATTGGCCTCAATTTCATTTTCTCATGTAAATATAAACCCTTGTCTTGTGTATAAATAATTAACCATATGGCTGTATAATTTTAAATCGATTTGAAACCCTTGTTGATTATCCGTAATGAAAGTGCTTTGATATCTGATTATTCCGGGTCATTGGCTTTTGCTGGCCACTGGTAAGTAGGTCGTTGATTGCATTTGGTTTGTGATTACGGGTTCCTTTATTTGTAAATCACCTTTTTCTGAATTGGTCAATCCTTATCCAGGCTAGCTTTAAATTTTTGTCTGGTAGTCCTCTATAGACGAATGATTTTGGTTTTATGTTTCTTTTTGTAGGTTTAATATAGGTTCCTTCTAGAAGGGTCTCCTCTATTTTTGCAGGAACAAATGGAATATAAGGTTTGAATACTGCACATTGTGAAATAAGTATTTTTAAGGTTTTTTTTTACGTGGCTTTTGTGGAAGTACTGTTCAAATTTCCTTTTCTAATCTTAATATGAAACATGCGCAAATTTTGTGTTTGATAGTTATTTTTTCTCTTTTTGGAGTGAATGCAATATCATAAGCATTGTGTGTTTGTTAGTTCTTCCTTTTTCTTTTTTCAAATTGAAGGTAGCATGAGAAGGTTGGGTTCGATATGTCTTCCCTTAACTTTTCTCTTTACAAAGTGAAATGCATCATGACTACCATGAGGGTTCTGGACCCTGTTTTGTTACAGGGCAATTAAAGGTTTCCCATCATTGATGAAATTCAAAAATCAAACTATTCCAAATAAAAATATTGAAAAAGTAAAAACCTAGTTAATTAATGCTCGTCAATAAGAGAATGACATGTCTGGGGCTGTTGGATGCAAATTCAATGCACCGGAATCAAATCTTATATTGTCATTGATTATAATGATAATCTATAAACATTTGAGACAATGATACCTGTTTATGTTCAAAATAAAATAAAACTTATTCAATGAAATTATTTTCTGACAGGATTTTCCAAATTCTCAATCAAAATGGCGTCTAACTTTGAAGGTATAGAGGATGAAAACTTGTGGGATGATGAAATCCATCATGATGATATGAATGCAAACCAGAGATCTGATTTGGACAGAGAATGGAATACTAGACATAACCAATTTCACACTGTATCCTTCTTACATTTTCTTTGCATTTTCAATGTTCATTATGATTTGTGATCCATTTGTTTCTACTTCGCTTGAACATTTTGAGCGAGTTAAACTCCATGCATATTGTCGAAACTTGACTAAGTTTCAGACTGGTTACAGGGAAGGTTTGTTGGCAGGCAAAGAGTCATCTGTCCAAGTAGGTTTTAACAATGGCTTTAAAGAATCTGCGGTGGTTGGATATAACTGGGGCTTAGTTCGAGGGATAACAAGGTATCGAAAGACTTATTTACATCCCAGCACTAATTTGTTTTAAGGTGATTGAGGACATACATGTAGAAAATATTGTAGAATTTAATTTGTGAAGGTGTAGTTTCCAGGATAGTTTGAGAGCTTATATTTTTCTGAAAGATGCCTACATAGCCCAAAGATTATAAATTTGTTTTAGCGCACTGTGAGGGTTAAATGATAGACAAGTTAAATGAGTTGAATTAATTTCCCTATTTTTAAAAAAGGTGTTATATTTTTCTTTTAAGAAATTTTGATGATACGTGTAACCTTGTTAAAGTTCATTTGCTTTCCTTCCGGAGCATATGAAAGAAAAATTGGTGGAAGCAAATGAAAGTAGAAAAAAACTGGAAGTTCTGCATTGCAAAGTAAATTCAGTTTCAGGAAAAGATGCACTGAAGCTGTTTCATAAAGATATTTTGAAGGGAAAGGTGGAAGCATCACCAAGCAACTCAGAAGAAAACAGTCAAGTAAGATTTCTTGTCTTAGTTTACAATTTGCAGTTTGTAATTTTTGACATTGGGTTGGACATCATATTGTTATTCA
>MU225246.1:1122036-1164432 GCA_018584345.1 Thuja plicata
GGTCCGAGGTACTTTCTTTGAAATTGTGATATGTACCATTTTATATATTATGATTATCTTTGCTTCATCTATGTACTGAGATGAGCTGATGTCTGGCGTGCAGGTCGACATCCGAATCACTGAGTATTGCTTAACTGAAATGATCTTTTCTTGTTGTATTTAAATTGTTGGAAGTCCGACATGTGGTCGACTTTCCCGTATTGTAATCATCATAGCTATGTTGGTCATGTGATGACCTAAAATTTCATCTTTTATAATGTCTTTATTGTAACTTGTAATTAATGCAGTACGACATGTTGGTCGGCTTCTTTCTGTATTGCACATAGCTGATAGGAGATTATATGATGGATTCTGTATATATTTTATGATGACCTCTTTAGTAGCTTTCAGATTCTTTATCTTTTTTTTCGTAAGAAGCAAGTACTTTGGTCATGTCACTCCCAGTCCCAATTTCATATCCAATTATTTTTCCCATGCATTTGTTTTGGGTATGCATAATTTCTTTTGCACTAATCTGGGCTTCAATGATCTGGGCAAATTCTTCAAAGGCTTGTTCGTTTAATGCACCTCCCCATTCTATGTTCACCTTAGCAACGAATAACGAGTTCTCTTCGACCCCTGGTACTGCTTTCTCTGAGAGAAACTTGTTTATACCGTAAGCATAAACTTCTTCCATATTTCGTGTTTCAGCCTCCAATTGGTCTTTTTCCTTTTTCCACAATTCAACATCCTCCTCTACTGCTTTGATCAATCTATCAGATTTTTCCATCAAACTATTAAAATCACTAGTGAATTTGGTGATTTCTTTAGTGACCTTATCAATCCAGATGAAGAAGGCTTTAGATATGGACCTATCCTTATGGACTTGATTGAAGAATTTATGATTTTCTGGAGACTTGACATCCAAGTCAAGAGGTATCATGGACAAGGGTTGAGGAACTGGGCTTTGAAGCTGTTGTATATATTTCGCCAGTTCACAAAGGGCTTGCTTCAGTTTCATTTTGTCTTCAGCGTCTTTCAATACCCGGTGATTGATTTTCTTGTTTGTCGAGTTCAAGATCTTCAAGTCAGCAGCTCTAGTAGCCATGCCCAAGTCTACCTTTTCTATATTGAAATCCTTCTCTGTCACTTCATCACTGGTTTTGTCAGAATTTGGTTTAAAAATCTCTGCGATCCAATGGCTTGTTTTAGAGTCCATGCCCAACATAGCCTCTATTTTGGGCTTCTTCGCTCTTGGGGTCTTTCCCAGGTATTTGCTGACCAAATCCCCAACTGGAGTTGAGACCGATACAATGTTTCTCTTCTTGTTGACTGATATCTCTAGCCAGTTCAGAGTCTGTGGTGTAGAAGTCTCTGCAGAGGTTTGTGTTCCAAGGCTTTTCAAAATTGTCAGGTCCTGTTGACCTACTTTTGTTGATTCATTTCCTGGTGAACTGATCGGTGTCTTATTCATTTTGGACTTCCTTTGAGGTTGCCAATCACCTTCCTCCTCTGGATCTATTACAATGCAGGGGATATTACCTATCTTTTCCCTCCTTTTGCCCCTGGTTCTTGTGACTCTCACGAATTGTTCAATGATTGGTTTCTTCTCTTCTGGATGGATTTCTGCTCCAAAGTTTAATTCACCTGCAGAAAGCAATTTTTCAATTTTATCAGTATGGACGGGAAAGGCTGTGAGTTTTGAAATCCTTGGGCTCTTTCTGGTTAATGAACCAGAAGTCTCTTGCTTCTTCTTTTGATTCATTTCTTTTAACCATTTATGTGTTCTCTTAAACACATCTTGGGACAAAGCATTCACATCTTCCTCTTCCCTTTCTTTCCAGTCTATCTTCCTGGCTAATGCATCATCATTCAATTCCACATATCCAGATTCCAAGACGTTTTCTTCATCTTCAATATCTAATCCTTTAATCTTGAAAGACAATCGCAACAAGACAATCTGTTGCAAGGTGAATATGGAATGAAGCTTCTTTTCAACCTCAATTTCATCCACACAATCTGCCCAAAAATCTTCCAGCTTTGCTTGATGCAGAAAAGTGGCATCAATTTTGAAATGATTTGCTACAAATTGTTTGCTATCAAAATAACTTCTTTTTTGGTAGGGAGGGAGATTTGTTATCTCTAGTTCTGCATCCAAGGCGGAACTGGTGTGCATCAGTCTAAAGCGATAATGCCCTAAATCAATGGGAAAAAGAGAACCTACCCCTTTCTTATGTCTGAATTTCACCTCAACCTGGAGCAGCTGTCTACAGACCTCTAATAAGACATATTTGTCTAGGCAGTATCTTGGGAGCTTTAAGGGTTCGCCACTGAATCCTCCCACTCTTAGATAACTGAAGGTAGGGAATTGGATGAAAAAGCTACCATAAATTTTGACTAATTCCATAGCTTCTTCAGACATTCTGCAGTTGATTTTTTCCTTTAGCTCGAAAACAAGCTTGGCCAAGAATGTGTTCAGAACCCTTCGGAAATCTTCTGAAGCTGTGGGTAGTATTCATAAATTGTCATATTCTCCTTCCATAGTTCGTGTGGCAAACCCTCCCATTTCTGCAAGTAGCAAGGATATAAAACAGGTATGAAGACAAAAAGAAACTTGATGCTTTTGCAGATTGAGATAATTCTTCGTGAAGCCTTTCAGCTATCACTTTTGCCCAATCAACATACTGTCCCTCAGCTAGAACGACTTGGACGAAAATGTACATCCGATCCTCGCAGAGAATGTCATTAGGTTTTCCGTTCACCCTGCTTAGCATGATAACTATGTCAAAGACTTCTCTGATCAAGTGATTCTTCTTTAGTGGCTTAGGTAACCTGGAACCACCCATTTCGGATTTTATGAACCAGTCTCTAGCAATGTTATTGTTGTAATCCTTCCTGTTCTGGTCATGCTCTCGTTGAGCTTTCTCAATACTCCAATCACCATAAGCTTCCACTGGAGGAATTTGCAGAACCGTCATGACTATCTGCCTGTTAATGGATATCAACACTTCTCTGGAAAAAGAACGAATGCACCTATTACTCCTGTCATATCTATTTCTACATTCCATCACTAATTCTAGGCATGGAGTCACTTCTGGAAAACTGGTTGCTTCTAACAAACCACTCTGCAATTTTTGCGGCGAAGGTTCCCTCTTTTGCACTTTTTAACCTATGAACAATTTCTTCTAAAACTTCGTCTACAAAGATTGTGTCCCTCATTTCAAGAAGACAATTACTTACAGGAGAGAACTTGTTCTCTTTTACAAACTTGACCTTCGAGGCCGACATGCTAAGACTGGACATAGCAATACTAAACAAGTAACCTTAAGAAAAGCAACGGAAAAGTCTAATTTTCTTTCTTACAACAGTTAAATCTGAAATCAGAAACAAAAATGGAGAAGATTTCTTGGGACTCACCGATGCTCTGTTCTTGCTTTCGTGCGATTACCTTTGCTGCACCTTTCTTCTAATTATGCTATCGCGGTTGCTAGTAAACAGAAATGGCAAGAAATGAAATAAATTAATACATTCGCTTGAGTTGCCATTTCAGTAATCATGACACCTTGCCACGATTTGATTATTCCCGCCGCCATTCGCTGAACCTGTCCAATCACATTTACTTCATTCCTTCATGACAAGTACTTTTGCTGAGCTGGCCTTCAATCCAACATCTTTTCAATTTCTTTTCCCAAAATGGCAAGATTTGGCACGAGTCACAAATATTTGATTATTTATTGCATATTGAATTCTGACCCTTGAACTGTGTGAAGCGAGGTTCAAAGTTCAAAAACCATAATGCTTTGATCACTTGACAGACTTATAGCTAAGACAAGACTTATGCATGACGCATGAAGGATATTGAATTATGAACCAAAAAAAGATGTTCTAGATTCAAGATGAGAAAAGCCGGGGACACCAGAGCAAATGAAGACGCGGGGCAAAGACTGCGGGAAAGTGGGTGTATTTTGAATTTAGAACTTTGAACTACCAAAAGGATGGTTCAAAGTTCACGATTCAATATTTCGAAGACAAAGATGTGCATTACTCACAAAACTACTCACCGACTGAAATAAAGGTAAACACGGAGTAACATGGGGATTGTAATTTGAATCTTGAACTTTGAACTGCGAAGTTCAAGATTCAATATTCAATATGCATTTGACAAAATACATGCTACTTAGCAAATTTTACAAGGGAAGCTTTTTGACCGACAACACAACACATGACTAGTTTAGAAGGTTCTTCCTCAAATAAAGCACATTTGTTTGATGACACCAAATTATGCTTTTGGAAGCATTAGGATGGAAAGTTATATTCCCTCCATACATTATGGTGTTTGGTTGGCTATTGAAAATGGTTTACTATGCCTAAGTCTACTTTAACAAATCTTGGAGTTTGAAAGATTATGAAAACAATGCTAAAGCCAAAAAAACTTTGTTGTGTGGTTTATCTAACACAAAGTTTGTCAAAGTTATGCATTGTAAAACAACCAAAGAGATTTGGGATAAGTTGAAGAGCATTTATGAAGGAGACTAGAAGTTAAAACAAACAAAACTGTAGACATACAAAGTCAGGTTTGAAGAGTTGAAAATGACAGAAGAAGAGCATATTGCAGATTACCTTCTTAGAGTTGATGAGGTTGTATATGCTATCAAGGAATTAGGTGAGAAATTGAAAGAATCAGTCATTGTGCAAAAGGTTTTGCGTTCTCTACCCTCTAAATATAATGCAAAAAAAATTTCCATAGAAGAGACGAGATCTCGCTAAAATTACTATAGATGATTTACGTGGTATTCTAATAGCTTATGAAATGAGAATGATAGGTGATAAAGAAACAATGAAAGGTGTTGTGTTTAGAGCAACTAAAAAGGTGAAAGATGAAAGTATAGAATTAGAAGAACAATTGACGAACTTGGTAAAAAAATTTAAGAAAGTTGGCAAGTGCAAAGGAAAATTACCTCTTAAATGTTTCAACTGTGGGAAAAGTGGACATTTTGCAGATAAATGCCCTTGTGCTAACAACGACGAAGAAGGGTTTAAAAAGAAACAATTTACTCATAAACAAAAAGGATTCCCAAAGAAAAAGAAAAGTTTATATATTAAAGACGATCGTACTAATTTTGATGTTAGTAAAGATTTCTATTCTGACAATCGTAAAACTTTCTTTATGGCAATAGGTTCTTGTTCTATATATCAGAGTGATGTTGTTCCAAGTAGCAGTACAAAAGATGAAGTGGATCTAGGAGAGCTGGCATGTGCTTTAGAAAAGATTAACATATTGAAGAAGGAAAAGGCACAACAATTATCATCAACCTTTTAGTATAATGAAGGTCTTTCAAAAGATGTTGAAGCCAAAAATCAGAGTATCATAAATCTGAAAGTTGAACTTGAAGATAGTAAAAGATATGTAGAAGTGGTAAATTATTTGAAAATTGTTCAAAGTTAGAATGTTGAATAGTTGCTTTAAGGAGTGAAATCAAAAGATTAAGTATGATTCTTGAAAGACAAATAAAATTTACAAAAAGTTTAGAATTGCTAGGAGAGATGTTGGCTAAATAGTGAGAGGTTAATATCAAATTAGGCTTAGGTTTTGAAAAAGGAGAAAATTCTAGTAGTACAAAAGTTAACAAAGATTTGTTGAAACTAATAAATGGTTTCCCAGAAGATTTTACTCATTCTATGGTTATTGTAATTTTTGCAACTACTTTGGTCACAAAGCAATCAATTGCAGGGTTATGTTGAGGAGAAGAATCAATTTTGTTAGTAAAATCTCATTTAATGCTTTAAGGAGTTTCAGTTTAGTATGTTTTAAATGTCAAAATGTTGGACATACTGCAACAAATTGTCACATGAGTTTTGCAAATACATGAAGCAGGTCCTTTGACAAGAAGGAAACAAAAGTTTGGAGAAAGAAAGAGAAGAAATCTCTTCTTGTTGAAACAACCTTACATGCAACAAGAGAAAATCTTTGGATAGTGGATAGTGGATAGTGGTTGTTCAAACCACATGACAGGTGACAGAAGCAAGTTTTTCACATTTACAAAATGGAATGGTGGTCCTGTGAGATTTGGGGATAGATCTTCAGTACATATTCATGGTAAAGGTTCCTTGAATATTAATGGTATTTTAGAAGCAAATAATGTATGGTATGTTGATGGTTTAAAATACAATTTTCTAAGTGTCAGTCAAATATGTGACAATGGTTATTTTGTAAATTTAATGCTCAAAGATGTGAGATAAGAAAAATTAATTCTAGAAAACTGATTGTTGAAGGAAAATGAACTTAGTAATGTTTATGATTTAGGAGATGTAAAAGGTAGAAGTTGTTTGATAAGTCAAATTGATGAAAGTTGGCTTTGGCACAAGAGACTAGGACATGTAAATTTTGATAATCTTGAGAAAATTAGTTCTTTGAATTTAGTAAGACATATGCCCAAGATTGTAAAACCTAAAAATATTATTTGCAAAGAATGTCAACAGTGAAAGAGAGGTAGAATAAGTTTTAATTCAATAGAACATTCAAGTTCACAACATATTGAGTTGATCAATACAGATTTTTGTGGACCAACAAGAACTAAAGGTTTGAAAAATGAAAGATATTTTATATTGTTTGTAGACGATTATTCTTAGAATGACATGGGCGACATTCTTAAAAGAGAAATCAAAAGCATTTGAAAGGTTTAAGATTTTTAGGGCAACGGTTGAAAAAGAGTGATTTTCAGATTAAGTGACTTAGATTTGACAGAGGTGGAGAGATTCTTTCTAACGAATTTGTTTCTTATTGTGAAGAGCATGGGATAAAAGGCAATATTTTATAGCCAGGCTCCACAATAAAATGGTGTAGTTGAAAGGCGAAACTAAACAATAAAGGAAATGACAAGAATTTTACATAATGAAGCTAAAATTTCTGACAAGTTTTGGGTGGAAGTAGTGCATACAACAGTCTACATCCTTAATAGAGTTTAGTTAAGATCAAATAGTAAGAAAGCTCCATATGAGTTATGGTATGGTGTCTACTTTAGTCAATTATTTTAAAGTTTTTGGAAGTAAATGTTTTATTAAAAGAGAAGAGGAAGGATTGAGTAGTTTGGATTCCTGATGTGATGAAGGTTTGTTTCTTGGTTATTCAACTCACAATAAAGTTTATAAATGTTATAACAATAGGTTGAAAAGAGTGGTTGAAAGTGTTAATGTGAAAATTGATGAAGATATACACAATGACAACTCTGAAGATTCTATTGTTAAAACAAATAATGTGATTGAAAATAATTCTAATTCTTCTTCAAATAACTCTGGTGAAAATAATTCTACAACAAATAATATCACTGATGATGAAACAAATTAGAGAATGCCAATGAAATATTTTTTGAAAATATTGGTGAAAAGAATCCTTCTATATTTTGTAAAAGAAATCATCCTAAAGAACAAATTATAGGAAATAAAGATGATGAGATTCAAACAAGGAAAAAGGTTGTTAAAACTTATAATGAGGAAGCCTATCTTCACTTTAAAAAACAAAGCCTAAAACATACAGAGAAGCCAATACATATGCTAATTGGATTAGTGCAATGAAAGAAGAATTAGCTCAGATTGAGAAAAATAACACTAGGGAGTTAGTTCCTCGATGATCAAACAAAAATGTTATTGGAGCTAAATGGGTGTTTAGAAATAAACTAAATGAAAATGGCAAAATTGTTAGAAATAAATCTAGATTGGTATGTAAGGGTTATGCACAAATTGAAGGGATTGAGTAGAGCTATACTTGATTTGATTGAATAAAGATGAATCATATTTACAAAATCAAGTCACATCATGCACATACTGATATCCTTCACAGACCCTAATTACAATTAAGGAGAACATGCCTGGTTTGTTTATTGTCTGAAGAAGATTCTGTCCCCATAGCTCAAGAACAATACACCACTTAAAATAGATTGCAACTTAGTTATAGAATTGTGTAGAAAAAAATCACCGAATGAGATTCTTGATGATAGAGGAATCTTTTTGCTCATGAATTCTCAAACTCTCCAGGAGAGGTGATCGACGACCATGGGTTGAAACATAAAAGAAAAACTCTTATTGCTAGCTAGGATGAAGGTAAGGAGTGTAACTCCTTGTCACTTGGGTGGCAAGGAGGAGTTACCTTCACCCCCCTCATAAGAGAATTTTAATTCATGCCAACAAATAAAAACATACGATGATAAGATGAAGAAATATTCCTCTACAATATTATATATATTTATTCATATAAGCTTATACATATATGTATAGGTCTAGCGCGTGCTTGCTTACATAAATTAGTGTCGACATATATGCCCATGTATTCAAATGTCCAAGCTCATCATATACACATGCCTATAGCTATTATAAACATATTAAAGTTGTTCTATTAGATCGAGAGAGAGACCATGAAGAATATTCTTATTTCTTTGATTAGAACATGGATAATGGAATGAAAACCAACCCACCATTACCAAGGAGACCAAGGCTAATAACCCTAACCTAGTGATCTAGTCACCAAGATATTTAGCTATGGGTTCTTACTCAGATGCCATTTTTTACCTTTCTGGCATTTGCACCTTCTCTCTCTGATGATACTCTCCCCCAATTCGCGAGGGTGATCTTCTCCTACATGCATTGATAAAGAAAGGATTATCTATATACTTTTTTATTTCTTCATAACATTTTTAAGCAATAAATCATTTAGATCATCATAACGTCATTAGCACATGAAATTGTTCATCCTTGAATATTAATTTCCATAAAATAGACATCATTTATTTAATAGCAAAAGAACATACCCTCATTGGTCAATAATCCTCATAATTAAACATAACAACTTCATTAATCAATAATCCACACAATTAACTAACTTCATACTTCCCATGAAATAGTTATTTCATTTATTTGAAAGTCCTAAAGGAAGGGGTGTAACATATCCCAATCCCTCCCCCCTTGTGAGCCATCATCCTTGATGATTGAGAATAACCATTTTTTAGAAACAATAACATAATAGTTCTTAATACATTTTGAGAATTCTTAAAGAAAATGAGGAAAATTATGGAGGAGCTCATCATAATCCTCCCAAGTAGCATTGTCCTCTCCATACTAATCCCATTGAACCTTGCATTGAGTAACCTCTCAGTTACGTAAAAAGAACATATGTACCTCGAGCACCTTGAGTGGTTCGATCATGTCTACCCTTGGATCTTGCACTTGCAAGGAGTTCCAATCAATTATGTGCTCAAAATCATCTATGTATTTATCTAAATATGAAATATGGAAAACATTATGTAACTAGCCAAGAGCTGGTGGTAGAGAAATTCTCTAGGCTACAAGGTTGATAACTTCCAGTACCTCAAATGGACCCACATATCTAGGTGCTAGTTTGGAAAACTTCCCAAGCTTAATGTTTTTGGGGCTTAACCTTTAGGAGAACCTTCTCACCAATTTCAAATTGTTTGGGTGTGAGTTTAGCATCAACATAACTCTTTTATCTGTCATTAGCCTCAACTAATCATCATCTGATCAAATGAAATTATTCTTCCATTTCCTAAAGCATCTCTGGTCTAAGGATTACTCTTTCCTCCAGCTTGTCTCAGCCAATAGGTGTCCTACACCTTCTTCCATATAATGCTACAAAAGGCGCCATATTAAGGGCTGATTGGTAAGAGTTATTATTTAAAGGGTAAGTGCACCAAGATGGTGTACAAAAAGGGGGGTATAAGTGGCTACTTTTTTCTTTTCTTTTATGAATTCAGGTAAACCTGAACTTCAAAGAGAAATTCGAGGGTCATGTACTCAAAATTGGGAGTTGTGCAAAGAATAAGAATTGTAGTACTCTAAATTTAGTTTCTAAATTACTAAAATATTATAAAAATGGATAGTATTAAGAGGGTCAAACTCAGCGCACATGAAAAACTTTTCCTAATTTTTTTTCAAAAAAACATAACATAGTTGTTTCCGTGCGCTTCACAAAAGATATAGCTAGATTTATTATTTTGCAAAACCCTTTGGTACGATGATAGGTAAGAGTGAGATCTAGAAGTGTATTTTTCTATAATTTTCCGTTGACTATATTTTTTGATGATTTTTTTGAAGTGACAACATCCTAAAAATCTGGTATCTGTTCGTGCACTGGGCATAACTTGCATCAAAATAATTGAAAAATGCAAACAATTTTTTTTTAAAAGTGTATAGAATCAAGTGTAGAAAAGTAATGTGTAATTTGTTTTGAATTTGGTCAAGTATATCAAAAGATATTAAGAAAATGGTAGACATATGTCTCTGGGGACTGTCAAGACACTAGTAAAGAAAATTAAAGTTTACTATGCTAATGTTGTCCAAAAATAGAAAAAATTATATGGTTAAAAAGTTGAGAAGACGTTTGAGATTATGGTGGTAATTTTAGAGATACCCATTTGATCATTTGTAAACCTGATGATGAGGAAGTCGAGAAATAATCTTAGAAGATGAAAAATGTGTAAAGAGACAAAAAGAAAGGGAAAATAAGTTTGCAAGCCTTAGGGCCATAAACTTAGCATACACTAATCATCATTTTTACTTCTATAGAATCCGTACAAGTTATACAGAAATAAAAACATATGTTTGTAAACTTAGCATACACTAATCTTATACACACACACACACACACACACACACACACACACACACACACACACACATACATATATTTGTATAGATATATGTATATATGTCTATATACATCTCTCTCTCTATATATATAGAGAGAGAGATGTATATATATATATTTGTATAGATCTCTCTCTCTCTCTCTATATATATATATATATATATATATCCCATTCTCTCCCTCTCCCCCTCCCTTTCTTTGTCCCCCTCTTTGTCCCTCTCCTTATCCTATTATCTCTCTTCCCCCACCTCTCTCTCCCCCAATATTCCTATTTCTCTCCCTATTCCCCCTCTCTCTCATTGTCATAGCTTTCGTAGTTCTTCATAGCTTGTATGGGTTATGTAGAACTAAAAGCATAAGTTTTAGTTCTACAGAACCTGTGCGGGTTATGAAGAAATTAAAACATATTCTTGTTATATAATATGTGTATATGTATGTATATATGCATATATAAATATATATATACATATATTTATATAGATATATGTATATACATCTACATATGCATGTCTCTCCCTATTCCCTCTCTCTCATCTTCCTTCCCCCATCACCATCTCTTTCTATTCTAAACCCTAATTACTCTCTCTCTCTCTCTCTCTCTCTCTCTCTCTCTCTCCGTTTTAATTCATTTAAGATGAAACATTTTTACATAAGAAAAACACATAGGTTCTGTAAAACTATGGACATGATGCATTTAAGGCAAATGGTTCTTCATAACCTATGTGGGCTATGAAGAACTTTTAGTATTTTTAAGTGGCCAATTGATTTCAAATTTTGAATAATACGCATGGGTTTTGTGAAAATTTGAGTTTTTTTCATATTGTGGCCACTTTTTTGACTAGCATATTGGTGCACTTACCCATAAGCAAACTCTACTAATGGTAAGTAGTCTTCACATTTATACTATTGGTCCATGTAGTATACTCTTAAGAGTTCCACTAAAACCTGGTTTACCCTTTTTGTCTAACTATCTATCTCTGGATATTATGTTGAACTTATGTTCAATTGAGTCCCCAAAGTTGCAAACTTTGTTTGCCAAATGTCATTCTAACATCTTTGTCTAAAATGACTTTCTTAGAAGTTTTATGCAATTGAAAATTTTTTTTGAACAAAGTTTCTTGCTAGAATGGGTGCTCCATCGGTTAAGTTCCCTGGTATAAAATGGCCACCTTAGTTAATTTGTCTACCACCACTAGAGAGGTATTATGTCTTTTTCTTGACATGGGTAGACCTTGAATAAAATCCATATTGATGATCTACCACTTCCATTTAGGAGTGGCGTGAAGTTGCAATAATTTGGCTAGATGTGTTGGAATAAATAGACCACTGAGAGGGGAGGATGAATAAGTGGTCAATAAAAAATCATCAAATAAAAATCAACAATCAATGAGCCACATAATATCTCTTTTTATAGCAGAAATATTACCAACATGAATGCATAACCACATCACAAGAAAATAGAACAATATGTGCATATCATATAACATTGATATATGGCTAAAAAACACTTGAAGGGTAAAAGGCCACTCTAAAATTAAATTCCATTAAGCCTTACTGACAACCTCACTAGTTATGATTTAGGAGCACCACCTCCAAGGAGCACCAACCCCTTACAAAGTCTCAAAAACATATACAAAGTGTTTCTTTATTTCACTAAAAGTCACCAATCACTATTCTTCATATTTGCCTCTGCAGATTATCTTCTCATATCTTGTTGGAAAAATGGTCAGAGGCTCCCCTCTGGATTCGTGACAAGGGACTAACTGCCTCATGTAGATTTTATAAGTCTAGTGGTTGTATCAGGCATTGATAGGTCAATCTTTTGGTGCAATGACAACCACACTTGTTAGAAGTGGTATCAGAGTTTGGTCATAGGGTTTGAATCCCCTCGGTTAACGCTGAGGGGGAGATTGTTGGCAAAATGGTCAATGCTCCCCTCAGGATTTGTGACAAGGGATTAACCGCCTCATGTGGATTATATAAGTCTAGTTGTTGTATTGGGCATTGACAGGTCGGTCTTTTGGTGCAACGATAACAACACTTGTAACATCTCTGTCCAGATACACATACCATACACTTTCTGTTGGCAAAATGATCAAATTGTTGGCATAACTAGAATATGAAGAAATTATTGATATAATTGATCTTGAAGATGTTGGATTAAATCAACAAGTTATGATGTTTGTCATTGATGTCAAATAAGAAAAGTATTAACTATCAACAAGGAGGTTAGCTATCGGCGAGCTGATAACTATCAGGTAAAAGGAAAACATGTCGAGGCCGACAAGAAGGAAGAATAGTAAAACGATTTAATCAGATGATGGAGTCATGATCGTGGGATCTAGAGTTATGTTTTGATGATTAAAGAACATCTACTTAAGGAAGAAGACAAGGAGTTAGGTATCGTAACGAAGAAGACATGATATTAGAGGAACAAAGGAACGAAATAGAGAAGGATTGTTGCGATCACATAGGAGGATACAAAGGATTGTAATGGTATGTTATTGTGTTAGAGAACTTTATTGGATTTGATTTAGCAGAGTCAGTGCAAATTATAGATCACTGTTAGCTGTTACTCTCTAACAATTATGGCTGTAAAATCCCTATCAGGTGGCCCTAATAGGTCTATTGTAAAATCCTTTAACAAAATGACATTCATAAAATAGTGTCTAAATCCTGTAACCAGGTTACTCCTAATAAGGTAAAGACTTTAACAAGTCTCTAGGTAAATCCCATAACTGGGTAGCATTTAATAGTGCTTTTGTAACCCTTAATTGGCCAAGCTCTTAACCGAGCGTATTTCAGAAGAGTACAACATTTGTGGGCACCGATTTCACACTGTGGCTTTTTCCCTAATTGGGTTTTAATGAGATAAATTATGGAGTTATTGTTGGACGAATGTTTACTTTTTATTGCACGAATGATTTATAGTTTGATAACCAATAAGATTGTTATAGGTGAACTAAACTGTAATCGGTTAATCTTTTAGAAGAAATTGTCGGATTATGTTTTAAAGATGTGATTACTGATTCACCCCCTCTTAGTAAAAAATCATATACCTACAAGTGGTATCAGAGCACTGGTTCCCTGTTCTAGAAAGCTTAACCGCTTAGGGAAAAGATCTCAAGATGTATAGGAAGGATGCACTAAAGTTTAATAAGTATGCAGACGATTTTGGAATGTGGGCAAGTAGAATGAGATTGCACCTGTCATAACTTTCAGACAATGCAGTAGAATACCTTGTTAATGAATATGTACAACCTATTGGTGCACTTACAGAAACTGAGAAAAGAGAAAATTTTATTCATAATTTTGTGATGATAGAGCTAGCAAGTTCCTTACATAATTCTGAAAATGTTGATATACAAGATCTACCTTCAGTGAAGCAGATGTGGGATAAGGTGGTACAAGTACATGGTGGTGATGAACATGTCTTACAGGAAAAGGTTGATAGACTAAAAGGAAATTATGATGAAATGAAAATGACTGAACAAGAAACTATTACACAATGTGGAACAAGAATAAAATAGATTGTGGCATCGATTAAGAGCGCTGGTGGAAAGATAGAAGAAAGTGATGTAGTAAGATAAATGCTCAGAACACTTCCACACAGGTATTCTATTAGAGTATCTGCTATACAAGATTTGAGAACAATTGATAGTAGCATGATCACAATTGATTCACTTATCGGTAGGCTTACAACATATGAATTAAGTAAATTCTACAATAGCCAACCTACTAGTGAAGTTGCGTTTCAAGCTACAACTAATACTGGAACACCTAGAAAGGGAAAGACTGTTGTTTATGATTATGAAGAATATGAAGGATTAGCAGCTGAGGAGAAAGAATTGAAAGAACTCAAAGCTTTTATTGCTAGAATATTTCCTAAAAGAAAAGGAAGATACAAAGGAAAAAGTCCTATAGCATGCTGGAACTATAGACAAATTGGTCACTTTGCACACATATGTCCTAACAAGCCGAAGAAGGAACATGAAGGAGAAAATAAAGACAAATACAAGAAGTGCAAAGGTTTCACTTAGAAGAACAAGAAGCTATGTTACATTACACAAGAAGAAGAAAATGAATACAATACTGATGGAGATGACAATGATGCATAAATAGTGTTTGTAGCGATAAAAGAAGATCCCTCTATCGACAACGCTGATTTTAGAGAAGAGAAAGCTTTGATCTCGAATGTAAACCATAAACATGACTGGATAATTGATAGTGGCTATACACATCATATGACTGGAGACAAAGATAAATTCATAACCATAGAACAATGTGACGGTGGTGTTGTTACATTTGGAAATGATTCTCCCTACATGATTAGAGGTAAAGGTTCTATTGCTTTAACTGATGATATAACTTGTGGATGTCCATTGGGTTAATGGATTGAAGTATAGTTTGTTAAGTGTGTCTCAGTTGAATAACAAGGGATTCAAATTTGAGTTTAGTAATGGTGAGTGTAAAATACTTGAGAAGAATGGAAAATTGGTAGCAACCAGTGAACAAACAAAAGGTAATTTATTTAAGCTGAATACTATAGTTGGTCACTATTTGATTGTTAAAGTTGAGGAAAGATGGTTGTGGCATAAGAGATAGTGTCATGTGAATTTTGATAACTTGGTAAAGGTCAGTAAGAAGAAACGTGTTAGAGGTTTACTGATGTACTGTATAAACTAGAAAATGCAGTATGTAAAGAATATCAATTAGGTAAGATGACTAGTTAAAGTTTTACAAGTAAAGTCTATTCTATATAACATATCCTAGACTTGGTACACACAGATTTGTGCGGACCTATAAGCACAAAAAGCTATTATGGAGATAAATAATTTATACTGTTTGTTGATGACCACTTAAGAATGATGTCGGTAATGTTTCTAAAAATTAAATTAGATGCTTTTCATATGTTTAAGATGTATAAATCTAGAGCTGAAAAAGAAATTGGAAAAACATTGAAATTTTTTAGATCAGATAGAGGTGGTGAATTTACATCTAACAAATTCTCTGAGTATTGTGAAGAACATGGAATCAAAAGACAACTAACTGCACCGAGAACACCGTAGCAAAATGGAATTGCAGAAAGGAGAAATAGATCTATTGAGGAATGCACCAGAACACTGTTACATCATAAAGGAATTGCACATAAATTTTGAAGAGAAGCTATTATTACTGCTGTATACACACTCAATCGAGTACAACTAAAGAAAGGGACAAACAAGATGCCTTATGAACTCTGGTATGGTCGAACACCTAATGTTAGTTATTTCAGAATATTTGGAAGCAAGTGTTATATTAAGAAAGATGATAGAAATGGGAAATTTGATAGTAAAAGTGATGAAGGAATATTTTTAGGATACTCAACTAAGAGTAAAGCATTCAAGTGTTTGAACAAGGAGACAAATAAGATGATTGAAAGTGCAAATGTAAAGATTGATGAATTCTAAGAACAAAATGGAGAGAATAGTGAAAAGAAACTAGAAGGATACAATGAATTGATTTACTTTGAAACAAAAAAGTTAGACACAAAATTAGATAACACAAACGCCGATAACTCTCAACCGATAACAACACCACTAGGAGAAGCATGAAATCAAGGTGAACGAACACCGAATACATAACATGTAACACCAAGGAATATAAGAATTATTCACAGTTTGGGAAATATAATCAGAGATAGGAATAATGGAGTATTAACCAAAAGTCAATTAAGAGCCAAAAACCTTACATGTCTATTATCGGAAATAGAACCAAGATTAGTTAAAGATGCACTAAAAGATGAAGACTGGATACATACAATGAAGAGATTGAACATATAGAGAAGAAAAAAACATGGTCGTTAGTTCCCAGACCTAGAGACGAAAACCTTATAGGAACAAAGTGGGTTTTCAGAAACAAACATAATGAGAATGGTGAAGTAATAAGAAATAATGAAAGACTGGTTTGCAAAGGTTATGCACAGGAAGAAGGATTAGATTATGGAGATACTTTTGCACCTGTAACAAGAATGAAATGAGTCAGGATGCTACTCGCTTACGCAACTTACAAAGGATTTAAATTTTATCAGATGGACGTCAAATCGACATTTCTGAATGGAATACTAGATGAAAAGGTATATATTGAACAACCTGAAGGATTTATTGATGAAAAAGGTAAGAATTTGGTTTGCAGATTGCTTAAAGCACTATATGGTTTGAAGCAAGCACCGAGAGCATGGTATGCATGCTTACACTCTTATTTAGTCAAGATTGGTTTTGAAAGAACAAGTGATAATAGTAATGTGTAATTTGAAAACTGAAAATGAAGACAATGTTTTGATTGCTGAAATTTTTGTAGATGATATAATTTTTGGAGGAAATGATTTACTAAGTGAAATCTTTTGCTGAAGAAATGAGGAAAGAATTTGAGATGTATATTATTGGCGAAATAAAATTCTTTATTGGATTACAAGTTCAACAGATGCAAAAAGGTATTTACATTACTCAGTCAAAATATATTAAGGAGATTTTGAAAACATTTGGAATGGAAGACTCAAGACCCATCAGTACACCTATGGTTACTGGTTGTAAACTATCAAAGGAAAACGAATCAAAGGAAGTGAAAAAAACATTATACAGATCAATGATTGGAAAGATACAATATGTTGTTCACATCAGACTTGATATTGCACATGTAGTTGGAATAGTTACTAGATTCTCATTAGATCCTAAGGATTCACATATGACCGCAGTTAAACAAATTTTTAGGCATCTTAAAGGCACAAAGAACTATGGATTATGGTACGAAATGAAAGGATATTTCAATCTTCAAGCATACACACTTGCATATTGGGCTGGAAACATTGATGACAGAAAGAGCACGAGTGGTGGATCTTTTTATCTGAAAGCAGATTAGTGTCATGGACAAGCAAGAAGCAAAACTGTATTTTATAATCTACAACTGAAGTTGAATATGTTGTTTTTTCCATTAACTATCAACAAGTGTTATGGATAAAACAAATATTAGAAGGAATAGATGAGAAAAGTGATGAACCTGCTGTTATACATTGTGACAACACAAGTGCTATTAACACGTTGAAGAACCTGATAACGCACTCAAAGACCAAGCATATAGCTATAAAATATCATTTTTAAGGGAACAAGGACATGATGAAGGAGTAAAATTGGAATACATTCCTACAAAATAGAAAGTTGCAGATATATTCACTAAACCACTACGTAAGGAGAGGTTTGAATATCTGAGAGGTAAACTGGGCATCAGTTCATAATACTTTAAAAAAATATCTTAAGTATGAATTGATGTATGGGTAGACTACTCTATGGGGGTGTAGTCTAGGTAAGAGAAGAACATATACAAGATTAGTTGACAAAACAATAAGGTTGATCGCCTTTGGAATTAATGTCAAAGGGGGAGAAGTAAAGTAAAGGAAGTAAAGAAAGGGGAGAAAGTGTATATGGAAATTGAAATAGTAGTGAAATAGTAAAGAGATCTATAAGATCATATCAGTACAAAGAAAGGTACAGATGGGGAGATATTATTAGAAGTTTGATTATAAGTTTTCCATCAATGCCAAAGGGGGAGATTGTTGGCATAGATGGAATATGGAAAGATTATTGATATAGTTGATATTGAAGATGTTGAAGATGTTGGATTAAGTTAACATGTTATGATGTTTGTCATTGATGTCAAATAAGCAAAGTATTAACTATTGGAAAGGAGGTTAGCTATCGGCGAGCCGACAACTATCGGGTAAAAGGAAAACATGTCGAGGACGACAAGAAGGAAGAATAGTAAAACAATTTAATCAAATGACAGAGTCATGATCATTGGATCCAGGGTTAGGTTTTGATGGTTAAAGAACATCTGCTTAAGGAAGAAGACAAGGAGTTAGGTATCGTAAAGAAGAAGAAGATAGGATATCAGAGGAACAAAGAAACAAAAAAAAAACATGAATTGTTGCGATCACAGAGGAGGATACAAAGGATTGTTATGGTATATTATTGTGTTAGAGAACTTTATTGGATCTTATTTAGCAGAGTTAGTGCAAACTAAAGATCATTGTTAGCTGATACTCTCTAACAATTGTGATAGTAAAATCCCTATCAGGTCTATTGTAAAATCATTTAACATGGTGACATTCATAAAAGAGTGTCTAAATCCTCTAACCATGTTACTCATAACAAGGTAAATACTTTAACAGGTCTCTATGTAAATCTCATATCTGGGTAGCATTTAACAATGCTTTTGTAACCCTTAACCGGACAAGCTCTTGACTAGGCATATTTTAGAAGAGTGCAATATTTGTGGGCACCGATCTCACACCGTGGTTTTTTCCCTAACTGGGTTTCCATGAGATAAATTATAGAGTTATTGTTGGATGAATGTTTACTTTGTATTGTATGAATGATTAATAGTTTGATAACCGATAAGACTATTATAGGTGAGCTAAACTATACTCAATTAATATTTTAGAATAAATTGTGGGACTATGTTTTAAAGATAAATTTGGTGATTACTGATTCACCCCTCATCTCAGTAAATGGTCCTATACCTACACTTTCACACTCAAACTTGATTTATTAATCACAACATCTTATATCTGCAACTTATCAAAGCATGACATGGTACTCTATATTTTCCCTTCCTAAACATTTTTAGATTGATGTAGAGACTCTATCCTCTTTCTTTTCATTGTATTATCATCCCAACCAATACAACACACCAAAACAATATGTTATATTTTTTCATCATAATTTATGTTGAATTTCAAAATGGTTAGTTTCCAACCGACTCTTCATTTCTATTGTAAACTTATTTCCAACATAGAAACATCTTCATTCATCGATGATGAATTTTCTATTATATTTATTTGTCAACATGTGGGTATGTGCAGGATCATGGTATACCAAGCTATGGCCTTAAGTGGCAATGAAAAATAAAAAAATCAGGGTTAGTCAACTTGATGTAAAATGTTGAACATCGTATCAACCTTATGTGAAAAAGTTGTAATAATAGAATCTGTAGGAAATTGAATGCATTTTCTAAACTACAAGCCTTTTTCTAAAAAAAAATTAATCTAATTATTTAAAACTTTAGATTTCAATGCAGTAGTATGAAATTTTTAGGAAAAAGATAAAAACTACGTGTATGTCTGACCACCTTAATCAAAATCAAATGATGATATATTTTCACAAGATTCTAGATATAAAAAGTAGATTCATGCCCAGATGTGATGCATATTTTTGTGTAATTTCTTCCCAAATAAATAATTATTTATGAATTTTCTGCTACAACTTTTTTAGAATAAAAAAACTCTCGTGTCTGATCACCTTAACTAATTCTAAACTTTACAAAATTGAATTTTTTTCTTATAGTAGGCGAATCATAGAATGTGATGCATGTTTTGGATTTTAAAAAGGTTAAACCGTTTGAAAGTTATAGTTGTTTTTCAACCATTCTGTTAATTAGGACTTTCGAGGTAACTCAATTAGAAAACAATTAATAATTACTTACTAAACTCAAAATTTAACAACAATTATATTGATGGAAAGCTGATAGTCTCTTTAAAAAACCCTTTTTGTTTCATCAATTTTGGGTGAAAAAAGGTCATCATCTACATCGTCAAAGTCTGGATATCAGAGGAAATATGGTGAACATATTTTTTGGGTTGTCCAATCACGCATGGCATTGCAAAGCCAAAACCCGAGGCAAATACCAAGGCTAATTGGATATCCAAAATAATATCACATATTCAATATTATCGCATATCTGATATTATTGGATATGCAATATGTCCCGCCCAAATTATCATGTTCATTTCAATGCTATTTCAATTTCAATTTTAGCTTTTTAGTTTAAATTATAGATTTCATTTTTTATAATATTAATATTATATAAATATTAGATGATAATAGCTTTAGTATTAATATATTATTATTATTTATATTAGTATTATATAATAATATAATAGTAGTATTATATTATATTAATATTAGTATGATATTTAGTAATATTATTATTAATATATAATTATCATTTATATTAGTATTATATTATATTATTATTATTTATATTACTATTGTATAATAGTACAATATTAGTATTATATTTATTAATACTTATATTATAACAATAATAGCTAATAGAGAGAGAGAGAGAGAGAGAGAGAGAGAGAGAGAGAACAATAAAGTGTGCCCTAAGGGGTTGTAATGTTTTCTAAGGGGTCGTAATGTGTTCTAAGGGGTCCTACGATCCCTTATGACATACTTTATGGTTCTAATGTGTCTTAATTGGTCATAATAGGTTGTAAGGGGTCCTAATACCCCTTAGGACCCCTTACGACCCATTATGACCCCTTTCAACA
Source organism: Thuja plicata (assembly GCA_018584345.1). Taxonomy (NCBI): domain Eukaryota; kingdom Viridiplantae; phylum Streptophyta; class Pinopsida; order Cupressales; family Cupressaceae; genus Thuja; species Thuja plicata. The sequence continues at coordinate 1,143,036 of MU225246.1, forward strand.
CTTTAGAACCATAAAGTGTGCCCTAAGGGGTCATAATGCATTCTAAGGGGTCCTACAACCCCTTAGGACACACTTTTATGGTTCTAATGTGTCTTAATGGGTAAGAATTTATTTTAAGGGATCCTAATATACCTTAGGACCCATTATAACCCATTATGACCCCTTTCAACACATTAGAACCATAAAGTGTGTCATGAGGGGTCGTAGGACCCCTTAGAACACGTTATGACCCCTTAAGACACACCATATGGTTTGAATGTGTCTTTATTTGTCATAATGGGTAGTAAGGGGTCCTTAGAGCACTTAGGACCAATTAATTAGAGCACTTAGGACCAATTAGGACTTCTTACAATCCATTATGACCCCTTTCGACACATTCGAACCATAACGTGTGCCCTGAGGGGCCATAGGACCCCTTAGACCACTTTATGACCCCTTAATACACACCTTATGGTTCTAATGTGTCTTTATAGGTCATAATGGGTCGTAAGGGGTCCTTAGCCCACTTAGAACCCATTAGGGTCCCTTACGACCCATTATGACCCCTTTTGACACATTAGAGCTAAAAAGTGTACCCTAAGGGGTCATAGGACCCCTTAGAACACATTACGACCCCTTAAGATACACCTTATGGTTCTAATGTGTCTTAATGGGTCATAATATGTCATAAGGGGTTTTTAGACCACTTACAAGTCCTATGACCCATTACACCCCATTATGACCTCTTTCGACACATTATAACCATAAAGTTTGTCCTAAGGGGTTGAGTATGACCCCTTATATTACATTACGACCCTATAAGACACACTTTATGGTTCTAAAGTGGCTTAATGTACCATAATTGGTTATAAAGGGTCTTAATACCCCTTAGGACCCCTTAGGACCTATTATGAACATTTTCGACACATTAGAACCATAAAGTGTGCCCTAAGGGGTCGTAATGTGTTCTAAGGGGTCCTATGACCCCTTAAGACACACTTTATGGTTCTAATATGTCTTAATGGATCACAATTGGCTGTAATCCTGGTCCTAATATGCCTTAGGACCACTTATGACCAATTATGACCCATTTAGACACATTAGAACCATAAAGTGTGCCCTAAAGGGTCATAATGTGTTCTAAAGGGTCCTACGACTCCTTAGAACACACTTTATGGTTCTAATGTGTCTTAATGGGTCATAATTGGTTGTAAGGAGTCCTAATACACCTTAGGACCCCTTACAACCCATTATGATGCCTTTAGACACATTAGAATCGTAAAGTGTGCCCTAAGGGGTTGTAATGTGTTCTAAGGGTCCTATGACCCCTTAAGACACACTTTATAGTTCTAATGTATCTTAATAGATCACAATTGGTTGTAATCCTGGTCCTAATATGCCTTGGGACCACTTACAAACCATTACAATCCCTTTCGACACATTAGACCCATAAAGTGTTCCCCGAGGGGTCATAGGACCCCTTAGAACACATTATGACCCCTTAAGACACACCATATGGCTCTAATGTATCTTTATTGGTCATAATGGGTCATAAGTGTGTGTGTGTGTGTGTGTGTGTGAGAGAGAGAGAGAGAGAGATTAGAACCATAAAGTGTGCCATAAGGGGTCATAATGTATTTTAAGGGGTCATAATGTGTTCTAAATACGACCCCTTAGGACACACTCTATCATTGAATTGGTTGATAATTAGTTGAGAATCTCTATACATCTATAGTTGTTGCATCTTCTATTAGACCACTATTTTGAGACCTACGACAAGTTCTTCATACTCAACTATGTTTTTGGTGCAGTAAAAAATTAGCCAGTAGCAACCAAACTTCAGAAATGGTTGTGGAAGTACAAATGTAAGTCACCTCAAATCATCTGGAGAAAGGGTAATTAATGACGATTTCTATAACCAAATGAGTTATAGTAAGGTCATTAGAAATGGTGATGAAAGTAATAAATTCATTAACTCTTTACACATTTGGACAATAAAAGCTTATTCATGTTTGAATTTCCTAGAGAGAAGTAAAGTTTATCGTCTGTTGCAGTTGAGTTATAACCCTATTTTTCAGTTTTGTTATTGTAAAAATTCTTATGAAACTTTTAACCATGGGAAACAAAATAAAATCAGAACGAGAGCAATTCAATTTGGATGCAAAAATTGAATAATTGTTCCAACAAGCTAGCTAGTTGAATTTTATTAGAATGTATAAAGGTTATAGTGAGGAAATGGTGGAAGAATTTATAAGAAATTTTAATATCAATGTGACACAAATGAGAGGTGAAATAATATAAGTGAATCCACAAGTTATCAGTGAAATCTCTGGTATTTCAGAAGAAGGTGAACTAGTAGTGAAAGGGAAGATGAATTTGGAGGATTTGATTACTTCCTTCTATCATCCTTCAAAAAGAGACCTAATCTCCAAAAACACAAGGGTAATACAAAAAGAATCAGTAAAGAAAGTCTTGATGAACCATGAAAGACCTTGGTGCTTGGGTTAATGAAAATTTTCACTTGTGAAGGTTAGTATGGCATGGGAATGGGGTCGGGTATGAGAATGTTGACCCACATTAGATATGGGCTTGAGAGACTTGAGGTAAGAGTAAATTTATCTATATTCTTGTTTTCATGGTTGGCTGTAATAGTAAATAGGGTAAAATAAAAATAGAGTAAAATTAGGTATCATTTATTGATTTTCTTGATAATTAAGCATCACTTTATGAAGAAAAAGTCTAGAAAAGAGGGTTGGCTTTAGTTTCTTATGCAGCCCCACAAATCTAAAAGATTAAAATCCAAACATACCTCTACAACTAAAAGAGCTAGGTTTAAAATTGGGGAGTCAAGTCATCCGATTGGGAGAAGAACTAGTAGAGAGATAAAAACAAGAAAAGAGAAATAAATTATAGAACCCTCAAGCTCTACGGTTCAAATAGAACCAGATTTACCTATTTATTCCAAACCCCCTGAATTGAATATTGAAGAAGGATGTTCTACTAAATATCCTAATATTCCTATTGTTGATAAACCCTAGTAAAACCCTATTTCACAGTCAAATCCAGATAATGTAGCTAAATTTTTTGAATCAGAATCTAACACCTCTAAGAATCCACAAGAACCTTGGACTGAAGGTCCTCACAATTAAGAATTTGAAGCTAGTAAATCTCAAAATATAGATCCCATGGAAGAAGAGTGTCAATTGGAACAATGTGAAAATGTAACCCCAATGGAAGTTGATGAAGTATTCAGTGAAATATAGAAAAATGAATCTTCTCTTGAGAGCTCCCCAAGTGATGCTCCTATAATTTATATTTCTGAGAGCAGTTTGTCTGAAAAAGAAGAAGCCCCAGAAGAGTTTGATGCAGATACCTATGAATCTGCCTCTGACCTTAATCCTCCATATTATGTGTTTACATATCCTCCCAGTCCTAACCAAGAAGAACCTTTAGATAAATTTTTTATAAGAAAGGGGAAGGTGCTTGTGGAAGAAGATGAAGAAACCCTTGAGAAAACATAATGAATGATGGAGAAAGAGGTGGATAAGAAACTCAGGGAAGTAATGAAAATGTCTCATAAGGAGGAAGGATTAGGAGAAGCTTTAAGGAGAATACAAGCAAATAATTAATGATTAAAGAAGAGAGACGAGAAGTTGGAAGGAATTGTCAAAGGGGCCTAAACTATAGTAGACCAGTATAATCAAAAATTAATAAAGACAAAGAGAAATTAGCCAAAACAGAGGAGGCTCTTGGTCAATCCACTTCTCAAGTGGTTGATTGTAAAAAATAAATTTAGAAATTGAGAATTGAGTTGAAAAACAAAGAGGAGAAATTAAATCAATAGACCACTAATGAAGCCTTTACTTCCATTGCTCCACCAAGATATATTTATTTAGTAGCAATGCAATATAAATAGAGGAATAAAGAATTGTAACAAGAGATGGAGAAATTGTAGAAGGAGAAAGAAGAACCGACCAAAGAGCTGAGACTATAGATTAGATAACATTTATTCTTATTTCAATGAGGAAACCTGTAGGAATTTATGCATTGTATCTTAGGGGACAATTTATACTTTGGAAGATCAATCAACTGGTGTTAAAGATGAAGCTTGACTATGAAAATGATCATGAATTTTTGAGTGACTATATAAGGAGTTTCCCAAAAATTCATAATCAGATGTGTGAATTTTATTTGCATGGATTTATACTAGGGCATTATATTAAATCTTTCCTAAATTTGTATGTGGGCGAGTTACAAATAAGGGAATTTATGTTCTTAATGCACAATCAGGTAGAGTGGAAATGAAAAATGGACCATTATAGGGATGCACAGTGAAGAATTGGTCTTCCAATAAGAGATGGATTCTCAAAAGCTCACATATTTAAAGGAAGTTTCAGATTAGTGGTCTAGCTGGATAATGTTTCCCCCATTAATGAAAGGAACCTGAATCAATCTTTTAGAGCCTTTAGGGATCTCCAAAGTTCCTTTCCATATAAATATCCAATGGCTAGTAGAGAAAGATATAACTCCATTCCAATATCTTTAAGGAGGACATAACAAATTTATCATAACAACATGACATGGAGAATGACAAGGGAAATACATATAATTCTAATCATTGAAAAGAAACAAAGAACTTGGATATGGATGTTGTTAGGAATCCATTGATCATCATGCCAACACATAGACTTGATGATCCTTCTCAATTTACAGGTGATCACTTGACAAGATGGAGAGATAAAGTAGTAGATTTTAAAGGATATCAACCTTTCAGGTTGTACCAGGAGTACAAATTCTAGACATTTCACTTGATGATATGGATAGAAACCATAAACAAGAACATTCCAAATGAACCCTGAGGACATGGTTGAGTTTTGGAAGGGGGAAATGATGGGTGCAAAACATTATCTTTTTAATGCATGGATTAAACCTCGAAAACTTATCATATTTTGTTAATTAATGAGTCTCATGATGACATGTATACTTATATGCCTCTAATTTAGATATCATGTTAAGTTAATTAAAGAATTATGTTCAAAGGTAATATTATGTGATAAATACATATATTATGGTTGGAATTGATAATAATTGATGGTTATATTTATGTTGTTCCTTTAATCTCGTTGCATTGATGAAGTTTTATTTTAGAAGTTGAAATTCAGTTCATTATGATGGAGTTAGCCTTGCTAGTTGGATACACAACTGGAGCTCTTGATAGTTCCAAGCATTAATGAGTATGGTGTTGCCATCAAAATTTCATTGACATTTGGTGGACCTTTGAAGTCCACTGTAGTTCATGGCTTTGTAGTTCAAAAAAATGCTTAGTTCTATTTTGATCTTTTGTAGATGCTATCCTTCTACGCAGGTAACACTGTAGATTTTAAATTCAAAAAAGTAGATGTATGTATGCATATATAGTTAATCACAATATAAATTTTTAAATAGATAGGAGTGATTTAATTTTCTGCAAGTAGTTTTCAATTAAAAGAAACCCTGTTTCAAGTCCTTATGGGGGCTAATTGAATAAAAGTTTCGAGTTGATATAAATTTGTGTTAAAGATCCCACTAAAGGAAGAGTAGGGCCCACTTGTAACACCCCAAAATTGGCATCTTGCAACCTTAACCAATTTTGTTGCATTTGTTACTCTTCTAGATCATTAAAAGTCCTATTGTACTAGGCAATTCTGAGTTTTCAACTGACTCTACTCGACCTGAGTGTCAAATACAGAAAATCCTAAACCTGCATTAATCATACATCATATTTAATTCCTAAATACCTATTGGCTAAATAAACCCTATGATTGAATTAATTTAATTAATAAAGTCCTAGCACTTTAATTAAATTAAATTCACCCTCTTTAGCTGAGACACATGAAAAGGAATTAAATAATATTTAATTATTAGATAAATATCCTCATTTCAATAATTGAATTTAAATATTCAGATAATTGAGAAAAAGCAATTATGAGGTCATATTTATTTAGTTAATTGAATATCCTCTCAAAAATCTTATCTCTGTTCAGAATTGGAAACTTCTCTTTAATTATGCTTTAAAGAGAGAGAAAATAGATAAATCAAATAGAACAATTAAATCAAAGAAAGAAAACAGCTAAAGCAGGAAGAAAACAATTTATTGAATTCTTTTCAATAAAGCTTTCTGTTTTAAACTGGCTTTTCTATCTTTTTTATTTCAAAGAGGAAAGTTTCTATTCTGATCATCTCTGAGTCTATAAAAGAACTCTCATTCTTCATTCAAACCCCCCACTCACTTTTGCATTGTTAGAATACTGAATTATTGTCTCATTTTCTTGCTAATCTCATATAGAGTAATTTCATATTGCAATAAGATAGTTTCAATTTCTAGACTAATTGCATTGAAATCATGTCTTAGCTTAATCTCTCATATTTCATTTCTTAGTAAAATCTTGCATTGTATTGTATCCATCATGATAAATCCTTCGTTCCTAGATTGGTCCATGGTTGTGAGACTCTCATCCTGAGAGCAATTTCAAAAACCCCGTCTAGATAGAAGGCAACATGTCAAATCATGCATGCAGACAAGATGAATAATCTCATATTCAGTCTTGTGTGTACCTGGTGAAGAAGGACTATGTTGAAGTGTATGGTGAATTAACAAGGCCAAATTTACCGCATACATTTCTGGCGCCCATGGCTACTCTTGCCTCTATGCTGTAGATGCCTAAAAATGATTTCAGACATGAATTCCTAGTGGAGACGTTACGCTACCCAGCCTATGACTCTCTTCACTCCCGGATGATCTATTGTGTTATAGGACATCACTCATCCCACTACCATCACATCTTCTCCTACCTACGTGACCAGATTGTTCTGGACACTTACTCCCGGAATGAGAAACGTCACCTAATCCGCAGTGCTTCACAGTTCGTCATCATCGCTAATGACTTGTATAGATGTGGTCTAGACGGTACCCTCCTTAGGTGTTTAGAACCTGATGAGTCCAAACAAGCGTTAGTAGAGGTGCATGAAGGCATCTGTGGGTCACACTCTAATGGCTTGACATTGGCCTGTAAGCTTATTAGAGCTGGTTACTACTGGCTAGATATGGAAAAAGAAGCAACTCAGTTTGCTAAGTCCTGCAAACAATGTCAATTACATGGAAACCTGATTCATGCTCCAGCCAAGGAGCTTATTCCATTTATTACTTTCTGGCCATTTCAACAATGGGCCTTTGATTTGGTGGGTCAGATCTACCCTTCGTCCTCCAATGGACATAAGTTTATCATTACAGCTACGGATTATTTTACTAAGTGGGTGGAGGCAGTCGCTCTCACCGTTGCTAGTGGCAAAACAGTAGCAATGTTTATTCTCAATTACATCATCTGCAGGCATGGTGTACCCTCAACGATTATCACTGATAATGGAGGACAATTTAAAAACAAGGATTTGACAGAGCTCTGCTCTAAATTTAAAATTACTCAACACTGGTCTTCCATTTATTATCCTCAGGGTAATGGACAGGCGAAAGCTTCCAACAAAACAATCCTTAAGATCCTGCACCGCACAATACATAAATTCAGACGAGATTGGCATCTCCAGATCAATCTAGCTCTTTGGGCATACAGGACAAGTATAAGAACACCAACAGGGGCTACTCCCTATGCATTGGTTTATGGAGCAGATGCTGTGCTACCTATTGAGGTCAAGATTCCTTCTTTGCGAGTCTCTTTGAAAGGCCTCGTTACTGATGAAGATATTAGAATATCTCAGCTACAAGAGCTAGAATTACTTGATGAACATCGCCAAGTGGTGTTCGATCACCTTAGAGCATACCATAAGTGAATGTCCAAGAGCTACAATAAAAAGGTTAGACCAAGGGACTTCCAAGCGGGTGGCCTTGTTCTGAGGGAGAACCCAAAGAATCAACAACATCGGATCCAGAAAGGTAAGTTTGAACCCAATTGGCTTGGTCCATATATTGTTACTGCAGTGTTTGGGTCTAGTACTTATCAAATTTCTACTACTGAAGGAGAACAACTAAAAGAGCCTATCAACACTCTTCATCTAAAGCGGTTCTACAGCTGAGACATCTTCAGTATGCTCATGTATATAGTAAAGTCCTGAAAAAATCCTAAAAATTTGAAAATGTCCTGAAAAAATGATCATCTTAGTGAAAACCTAGCGATAGGTGCTTTGATGTATCTCCAAAAAAATCATATATTCCAAAAATACAAAAAAATTAAAAAATTGAAAAAAAAATACAAAAAAAGAAAGAAAAAGAAAAAAGTGCCATTGATGAAAACCTGGTAAACAGACGTCATGGTAGCAAAAAAAGAATTTCTGCCAAGAAGGTGAAAACCTGGTAAATAGGCGCCTCTTGTTCCACAATGCTATATCTATCGCAGCACCACTTGGCTTTGTGCATTTGCTTTCCTGCATTGCTGCTTTCACGCTTTCCTGCTTTCATTTGCTTTCAGTTCCCGTCAAGACACCAACTCACATGGATTGAAACTGGTCATACTCTCCAGGCAACCCTCCTGATCTTGGGGGCATTGTCTTATTATCTTTTTGGATCTACTTCGTGATAGTCACTAGTGGTTCTCACTGTGTCTGCCTACTGTCACTTAGCTTATATTGAGTTCTCTCTTTGTGAGAATCTCCCTCACATCAGTCACCAGTGGTTCTCACTGTGTCTGCCTACTGATGCCTTGCTAGTCCTACGATCATTTCATTTGAGCATCTCTCTCGCGACTGTCACCAGTGGTTCTCACTGCATCTACCTACTGTCACTATTCTATTGAGATTGCTCACATTTGTTACAGTTGGAGTTATACTCACACGCTCTATCTCTCGATACTCAGTCTTGACAATTCTATGCTTTAGTTTGTACATATCTTTTGGTCACTTTCGTGACACTCTGGTTCCTTTACGAACCCTCCTGACTTGTCATTGATTCAGCACCATACGCTTGGGGGCAATCACAATCTCGCTTGTCCTCGCAACATACGTCAAGTCAATCATCGTTACTTGGGGGCATGGGCCCCCCATTTGATCACATCTTTGGCTTACACCAAATTTAGTAATCTTGTCACTTCTCAAGGACAACTTGCTACTGACACAACCTGGTGTTTTTCAACACCACCATAAACAGTGTTTTTTAACACTATCTTTAGACACATCTGTGTTTTTCAACACACACTGGATCTCAAATGTAAACATCTATCGATAACATTCAAACACAATGCACTCACAAGAACAATGGTGTTTTTCAACACCTCATACACATCCACATTCGCAAACTTTGAAACATGCTGAGCTATGATTGAATATTTCTTTCTATGTTGTCTATTCTTATGGATTTCATTGATATTTTCTTTGTCTACTGCTTGTTGGTGTAGTCCCGATGATTTGGAAACATCAAATAAACAGGGTGTATGTGATAAGAGCTCACGCAATAAGGTGGAACAACCTCACATCCCTCGATCTTGTTCATTTGTACACCATGGTGAGGTCGGTACTATCTCCTTGCCTCTTATTGCTCTATTTGTCATTACTTTGTTTGTTATTGATCTGTTTGTTTACGCATGATCGAACTCATGGTTATCTTGGCTTTGAATGCCTCGATACTGGTGTACTCTTGCAACATTAACTGGAAATAATGTTCAGGTCATCTTGGCTTTTGTGCCCTGGTGCTTACGTTTGTTTCCTACATTTTATCTAATGATAAGTCATATTCATATCCTTATGGTTTCATTGTGGCGCCAGTAAGGGTTTTATTGACTTTGATGTTCCAAAATATGCTCAATGATGATAAATATACGATGGGTCTCACAACCATGTCCTAGAATTGCACTCTCATATTGCATCTAGCATAGGATTGCATTTTCATTCTAGACTTGCATTGTGGCAATGATTCAGTGTTCTCTTCATTGCATTCTTTTGGGTTCATACTTTGGAGAGTTCTTCTTCACCATTCACGTTTCATCACGACTGCACAGGTGTTCGATCCTCACTCTCGTTTCTTCACATACTCTTTTGGTTAGCATTTGCCATCCTGCATGAGATGTTAGTACTATACATATTCATATTCACAATTCATACATCATCTATACATTGCATTTACATTTACACATTGCATTTACATAAATCATTTCCATACATACATACATCTTTACATTCATACACGTGCCTACATACATATCTTTCAAACATGTTCATCCATTTGCATGCATTCTAATCATCTAACCATCTAAGCATATAGGAAAAATCTCATAAAAGACAATATACAATATGCAATGATACCAAAAGATGAGCTCATATATATATATATATCTAATGTGTCGATATAAATACAAAATGGTGCTACTCGAGCATGATCTATCTCAAAATGGTGCTATGATACAAGGATGCCAACGCATCATATACATCCTATGATATCATGTATATCTATCTACCAATACAACCTAACTCTGGCCCTCTCCCTCATCACCTGGAGGTGGTGGAGGTGGGGCCCTATCTGGTGGAGGTGCCATCTGCGCTCCCTCCGATCCTCTTGCATAGCTAAAAAATCTGGCTACCTGAGATGCCTCATCAGGCACCGCACCGATATATGATGCATAATAGTATGCTGCCCATGCCATCTGATGCCGTACCTCCTCCTGTGTAGCCCAGAGCTGATCCTGGAGATCCTGTATCTCCCTATCTCGATCCATCAGTCGGGCATCTCTCACAGCTACCTGTATGGTCAGGTCTCCCACCTATCTAGTGAGCTGCCTCACTCTCTCCCGGGATCATCGCTGTGGGTCCTGTGCTATGTCCTGCGCAGGTTGATCCTCCTGCATAGGATCCTCCTGCTGTCCCTCCTCCTGTGGAGGTACCTGTTTCTCCTCGGTCACCTACTTTGCAGTCTGTCTCCGAGACTGCCTAGTGCTACCACTACCACTGGATTCAACATCCATCCCAATATGACAGGCAGGGATGTCCATCTGTACTGTCCGGGGTCGAGGACCCTGCTGTGCCCTCTGCTGCAGAGGAGGCATCTGTACCTACTGTGCTACCTATGGCTGAACAACCTACGGAGGCACCACGTGCCCTCAACCTGCTATACCCACTGGATCTGTGAACCTTAGAAAAGGGTGCGTGATAAAATGCTCCCTATACTCGACAGTCACGCCGACATCTGCTACATCCCTGAGATAGTCCCACTGAACTAGGACTAATGAGGAGATATCTATCATGGTACGCCCCTGGTCCAACGGTGTACCCCAGCCTCTCCTAACCTCATCAACAAATCTCGAGTATACTGTATACTCCTACAAGATGTCTTGTGGGCGACCAAATTGCCGCCATACCCACTTCTGTGGGAATCTCTCCATCACTGTGATGGTGCGACCTATCATCGCAAACAAGCAAAACATGTGACTCAACTGCTCTACTATGTCATCCCAGGCCTCTATCAACCTCCATGGCATCCAAATCACTGTTGGTAGATCATCGAGCTGCGCTCGCCATTGATCAACCTTACCCAACATAGGTTGGGTAATCATCCCCCTATATCGGCAAATATAGGGCTCAAAGGGCTGTCTCATGTCCTCGCAAATGGGCCTGGTAACGGGAAGATGCTCCCAAGCCCATACCTGTAATACAAATACACCTGCTGCCATACTCTTCACCTCCCGATAGGCGATCTCATGCATCTCATGATACTTGTGTGCCAGCATACACTGGCCCCATCCATAGTGTCTTGGCCGTGCCATCATCAGCTGCAGCATCCTTCCCCAGCCACACTCTAGCCCATGCTGCCACAGTCAGGCATCAAGTAGCACCCAAGAAAGCATGCTAGTACTACTGACAACTTGTGGGTCGTCCCATATGAACCAATCAGATCCTCCCAAGGGATTTCTCTACCCATCATGAGGTCATCCTAGAAGACCTCTCTCAACACTGCTATGCCCACCTTGGGCCGTGTCTCATACTCAACCCTCGCTTCGACAAATGGTATCCTCAGGATTTGACAAATGTCCTCAGGAGTAATGGTCATCTCCCCCTGTGGCAAGTAAAATGTGTTCATTTCTGAATGGAAACGCTCAACCAATGCTCCCAACAGTCCATGATTAACCTGAATCTTGGGTATATCACATAATGTGCTCAGTCCCAATGTGGCTATATGTGCCATCTCAGCTTCATCTAACTGAGATACCAGTCTGTTGATCACTGGACGATGCGATCTGAATGCTATATCCAGGAAGTCAACCTGCAAGACATTCAAACAACAGAGCATTATTAGTAATCGACAATAATCAAAGTATAACTCATAAAGCATTCAAGACATCCTACAGACATTAATGACGCTGACGCAAAAGCTATTGGACACGACGCAGACTGATTTTATGCTCATTTTTATCACTTTTTCTCATGCGAAATAGCAGAATTTCTCACAAAGAAGTTTTCTTTCATGCGAAGAAGTTCCTTGCATTGCGTGATATTGGCATTTCGCGCTATCTTTCATGCCTGTTTGCGCGAAAAAATGCCCTGTTAAGAGGTTTTTCGCGTGAAATTGGCTACTGACTTGCGCGAGATTTGACACAGAGTGGCATGAACATGTTGTTTCTTTGTGCGAGACTTCCCTACGGGGTGTGCGAAGAAACTACTTCTTCGCGCGAAGACCGGTGACTCAAAATTTAAAAACATGAAAAAAATGAGCAAAAAATCAACTGAAATACATGAAATTTGAATCACAGGGAGGTTTATCGACTACATACAGTTGGTCCGTATGCTACGGGCTGGCTGTGTCTCCTGGATCACTCGAATCGATGACTGCTGTAGAGCCCCACCATTTTGTCTTCTAGCTCAGAGCTCTCAATTCACAAAGTCAAAAGGTTGAAATGATTTGAAAATGACCCTTTTTGTCCTTATATAGGTTTTAACCTAATATTTCAAAGTGCTCCATTTTGCACAAAAATTACAACCCTACCTAATTTGACCGCTCTAAATCCATTTTTGTGATCGAAATCAAAATTTGACACTTCTATATCGCTCAAAATCACATTTTAAAATTTTCGGGACCAACGCGATCGGACGCTTGTGCAGTCAACTTTTTGACGTCGCTTTCTTGTCAGAATCTTATCATATCATCATTTTTTGAAATATTTGATTGTTTTCCTCAAAAGTCAACTTTGGTCAACTTTGGTCAACCTTGGTCAAACTTGGTCAACTAGACCTCGAAATCGCTCAAAATTGATTCTAAATCTTTCAAATTCTTCTGTAATCTGTTCTGAGTTCTTCTTGATCTCTGACTTAACATCTATCTGCGATTTTTCGCTCTCCATCATCAATATGACGTGTCATCTTTCAATTTCGCTCCTGAGGGGGCATAATGATTACATCATTAAATCTATCTCAATCAATCTGATTTGATTTTCAAAAGTTCTCATCACTTGGGGCATATTCAGTTTTTTCGTACCTCATAGTCAAAACTGGATACTCCACAATCAATAAGGGCATCTTCATTCCTTACATCTTGACAATCTATTTACCATCTTTTGAGACAGAAATCGGGACAATCTAACCCTGACTCCTGAAGGTTAAGCCTCGTTCTGGGGATAGCCTTGTGAAAGATGTCAATCTACTCATTATCTTTTGAGACAGGTATTGGGGCAATCTAACCCCGACTCCTGAAAGTTAAGCCTCGTTCTAAGGATAGCTTTGTGAAAGATATTTATCTAAACCAATGTCTTGGCAATCTAACCTAGATATTGGGGGACTAAGCTTTGTTCTGGAGATAGTCCTAAAATCTCTATTGATTATCTTTTGGGATAGGTATCGGGGCAATCTAACCCTGAGTCCTGAAGGTTGAGCCTCGTTCTGAGGACAACCTTGTGAAAGATATCAATCTATCTAGGTATCAGGGCATTCTAACCCGGATCCCTGAGGATCAAGCTTCGTTTTGAAGATGACCCTCGAAAACTCTGCTTGACCGGCGTCTTGGCAACCTAACCTAGACTTCGGAGAGTTAAGCTCTGTTCTGGAGATGGATTTGAAATCTTTGCATCAATCAATTATCAAATCTATTCTTCTATGCTTCAGACATCAGACTATTCTTTGAATCAATGTGCTGCTCGCACATCAATTCAAAGAGGGGCAAAATGTAACACCCCAAAATTGGCATCTTGTAACCTTAACCAATTTTGTTGCATTTGTTACTCTTCTAGATCATTAAAAGTCCTATTTTACTAGGCAATTCTAAGTTTTCAACTGACTCTACTAGAACTGAGTGTCAAATGCAGAAAATCCTAAACTTGCATTAATCATACATCGTATTTAATTCCTAAATACCTATTGGCTAAATAAACCCTATGATCGAATTAATTTAATTAATAAAGTCCTAGAACTTTAATTAAATTAAATTCACCCTCTTTAGCTGAGACACATGAAAAGGAATTAAATAATATTTAATTATTAGATAAATATCCCCATTTCAATAATTGAATTTAAATATTCAGATAATTGAGAAAAAACAATTATGAGGTCATATTTATTTAGTTAATTGAATATCCTCTCAAAAATCTTATCTCTGTTTAGAATTGGAAACTTCTCTTTAATTATGCTTTAAAGAGAGAGAAAATAGATAAATCAAATAAAATAATTAAATCAAAGAAAGAAAATAGCTAAAGCAAGAATAAAACAATTTATTGAATTCTTTTCAATAAAGCTTTCTGTTTTAAACTGGCTTTTCTATCTGTTTTATTTCAAAGAGGAAAGTTTCTATTCTGATAATCTCCGAGTCTATAAAAGAACTCTCATTCTTCATTCAAACCCCCCACTCACTTTTGCATTGTTAGAATACTGAATTATTGTCTCATTTTCTTGCTAATCTCATATAGAATAATTTCATATTGCAATAAGATAGTTTCAATTTCTAGACTAATTGCATTGAAATCATGTCTTAGCTTAATCTCTCATATTTCATTTCTTAGCATAATATTGCATTGTATTGCATCCATCATGATAAATCCTTCGTTCCTAGATTGGTCCATGGTTGTGAGGCTCTCATCTTGAGAGCAATTTCAAAAACCCTATCTGGATAGAAGGCAACAGGTCGAATCATGCAGGCAGAAAAGATGAATAATCTCATATTCAGTCTTGTGTGTACCTGGTGAAGAAGGACTATGTTGAAGTGTATGGTGAATTAACAAGGCCAAATTTACCGCATACACCACTCAACCAAAGGGAGTTTATCTTGTTGTTCATTTGTTTTAAGCATTTCATTTACTGTTCAGTCAATTCATTATTTCTTAGTTCATGTTATTCAGAGACAAAATTTGAATGTTGAAGTTGATTTGATCATAACTTAATTAAATTGCAATTATTTGGATGTTTCTTAGATTAGTTTTCTTTCAATATTTTATTGGTGAATGCAAGTTAGATAAAGTTAATTTTGTTTTAGAGTAATTTAGTCACCTAAATTCAATAGAGTAGAATGAGGAAGAATGATAGTAACAATCATGTTGAGAAGAATTTTGTTGGGATGGAATGTGGAATTTAGGAGTAAGATAGCAAGTTAAATTTCATGAAAATGTAAATAGATTCTTTTCCAAGTAATTTAAGAATAGTTTGAATTCCTTTCAAGTAAAATATTTATGATTTCCTGCAAGTAGTTCATTTCTGATTAAGAAGTAGTGCTTTAATGTTAGAATTGCACAAGAAATTCCTACTGATTTGTGTTTAATCTATTTTGTAACTAGATCATTCCTAATTGGGAGATGTCATAGGAATTAGATTTGGTAACTTTTAGAGTTAAAAGTTAGAGTTTAAACTGCATTTTAGTCATTCCAAGTTGTTAGGAAAATTTGTTAAGATTTCCTGAAAGAGCGTAATCCAAAAACTTGTTGGCAAGTTTAGACGTGTTTCCATTGATGTCAACATGTCTGTTAAGCAATTTTACCAGAGGAATAGTATGTTTAGAGGAATGGTGAGAAATGGTTATTGAAGATGAGGAGTCACACACCTTGTGGGATGATGTAGAGGTTGTTTACTAGGTCCATTTCAAGTTTCAAGTGTTGACATGATGATTTGAGTAAGTTATGAGATCGCAAATGGTGTCTGGCTACTTTATTGTCTTCCAGTGTAAGAAAGTTGCAGAGATTGGCTTCACACATGTACACAGATTGAGATCTTTGGTCATGTAGTTGGGAATTTTTTTAATACATGGTGATGTATCTTTCATTCAAAGCGTTCATGATTGTGAAGGTCCACAAGACATTTTCAAGTGTTACAGAGGAAGGTGAAAGTGTTCTTGGGGGTATAGCATAAAATGCTGACAAATCCATTAGTTGGGATGGATTTGATTGTTTGTTTGAAGTTCATGACTCCTAAGGATATTATTGGATTATGTTCTTGATGAGTTGGCAGTTTACATTGATCAAGGTGATGAGATTTGAAGGGAACTTCAGTTGGTGATAAGTTTTCTTATGTTCTTGGCCAACTTGATTAGTAAAATGTGTTATGGGCAATCAATAAATTTTTTTTTGGAAGAGTTATGATATCAAGGTGGTTATGAAGGATCTAAAATATCTTTGGCTGACGTGATTTGATCAGGCTCATTTATTTTGGCACAGTAAGATGAAAATTGAAAGTTAGGTTTGTTGGGATAATGGAAAGGATATGTACTGAGAGGGGAGGGGTGAATCAATACCCTTACAAAATTTTAATCAAATCCTTGTAATCACTGTACTGTATTAACCGACTGAGTAGATTGCATACACCAAACATATAGTATCAATACTGAAATGTGCATGCATGTAAAGAAAACATTACACATACATAAATGAAGTACACATGACACTAGTATTTTGGTATCACAGAAAACCCCTGTTAGAAGGTAAAAAGTGCGGTGGGGATGAGACCCACAAAACTTCACTACTGCAATAATAAAGAAAGCCTGTTAAAGCTTACAAACAATGATCACTTCTGATGATCTTACCCTATTAGGAGTAACAAAAAGATCAACTAGATCTACCTCATGGGAGGATTTAGAAACATAATCTATTTGTGCACTCAGTTAAGAGATTTACAAAAAGACTGTTAAGTCTACTCTGTTAAGAGATTTAGGTGTCTATTACAATTGTTAGAGAGTAACAATAAGTTTGATCTAAAACATATACAATCTTAAAATTGCTGATACAGATCCATTAAGTTCATACATAAAATATCACCTCCATATGAATGATAATACCTTCTGCTCTGTTCTGCTCGGTAGCCTTGCCTTAGTTTTGAAAACTAAATTCTGTTGTGTAGTCTCTGTCCTTGAAACCCTTGTCTGATCTTTGATGTCCATATTATGGTGGCTACTTGATCATTTCTTGATCAAAATACATTACACAATGACATCTTATACAATTATATATCAAATGATGTGACCTAATTAGGGCTTAACAATTACATCCTTACCCTAAGATCAACGGTTAGACAATTTACATTGATCAAATAAACATAAGAGACATAAAAAGTTAATGCTGGAAATCCATAATTAATGTCCTCCTTGATCGTGTAAACTGTTATCTAGGTTGGCTCAAAAGTTGTTATATAGAGTAATGTGCCATAACACACTTTTAGGTGGCCTTTGGTCCACTCGGTAAAAGCTGTCTCTCGGTGCTCGGTGTGGTCTCTGTATCTCGGTTATATTGGTGTTCGGTTATGCTTGTGTAGCTTGGTGTTGCCTACTTCTTGGTATAGCCTGCATACTCAGGTATCACTGCACTTGGTTACCTCTAGGCATGATCAGTGCTCTCAGTTAACTTTGCACTTCGGTGATATATATCGACTGTCCATTTTGTTTACATGCATACTAATGAAAACTTCAATGTGCAATTTGAGTAACATTCTCCCCCTTTGGAATTATTATCAAAAAATTATTAGTGTACAAAATGATATACATCAACATAATTTTTAGTGGCGAATACTCACCTTTAGGCGAATTCTGGGAAATATTTTTGGCAGAATTGGTGAATCGCGCATGGACAGTGGCCCCAATCGCCCAATCTTGACATGGTAATGGTTAAATATTCATTGGAATCACCATTAAGATTTTCCATTTGATGAGGTTGACAATTATATTCGCCTTTAACCAATCTGACATGGTTCTTTTAACGATCTCTTATTCGCCAAGGGTATTAATTATGAATTACATATAAAATCTAAAATAGCCAAATGGTTTATATTGTTATCTTAACCACAACCTATTTCACCACCCATTAATTAATTGTTATATAGACCACGACCTACTTCGCCAACCGTTTGTTAATTCCTACATTTAGGTTGACACATTTTCGCCAAAAGCCCAGGAATTTAAAAAAAATAAAAAATTTGAATCATGGATTAATATAAATTAATATGAGATTTGTTAGTATTTTAGTTTTCGTGTCCCATTACAAAATTTTGGAGGGCCAGATTTACAAATAGAAATCTTGCAACAATAAACATAGGATTCAACATTTCAGAGAATCAGAATTCAGAGGAAGCTGGACCAAGGTAAGCAATTATTTGTTCACATTTCATAGTATTGCTATCAATTTCCTAGTGAATAGTGAGAAGTCAAGATGTCAGATAAGGGTGACTATCCTGAGTATCCTTAGGCTGCTGAAGGGATTAAGATGTCAGGGGAGGTTGAACTTGAGACTCAGAATTCTCACTGTGCTTAGGGCAGTGAAGGGATTGGAAATCTAGACAAGGGTAAGACTCCTGATCATTAGGCCAGTGAAGGGCAGGGTAAGACTCTCAGGGAAGTGAAGGGTTTGGGAATTCATCAAAGTGCCCAAAACTTAAAGATACTACCATAAAGGCTTTCTTTGGACTTGGAAATGTTTCTGATCCATCAACTTCTACAATTGCAAGTGTAAAAGCCATTCACAGTAGCTCACCAGTACCACTACCACAAGCTGGGGTTGTCATTGAGTTAAATGAAAATCAAAATGCATCAAATGAGGATAACAATGGTGGAATGACAAAATATGTTATAACGGATACGCAGAACCAGTTGGATGAAAATTCTAGCAATGAAGATAATAATGATGTTGGTAGGAAGAAAAGAAAAAGGGAAGTAAAAATGCGGCGGGAGTGGGAAATGACAAGAAATTTTAAGGTTGATTGGGTAGAAAAGTACTGGTTCATTGAACCATTCTTAAACAATGATGAACAACCAACATAATGCAGGTGTAAGATTTGTACCTGGAAAAAGAAAAGAGAGAAGAAGTTGCAGCTAAAACTTGACACTATAGAAAAGCATACTGGTAAGGTTTATGAAAAATAGATCATAGACGGAAAATAAATATCAGTAGTGAGATGGAAATCAAAGGAAGAATGTCTTCATGTTAAGTATGCCATAGAATATGAAGAGCATACCAAGATAATGACATTAATTGTTAGTAGTGAAAATCCAATCAAGGTTGGGTTTAAACATGCAGCCCATGAAGCAAACCTGGCAAAGACTGTTTAGATGAGTTGTTTTTCATATTATGTCCAAAGGGCATCCTATGAGAGACTTCTCAGAATATGGTAATTTATTATCCTTTTTGAGAGTTCCTCACTATCCTATGTCACATTGGTCAACAAACGTTGGATGGGAAATGGAAAAATGTCTTTCTGAGGTGGAAAAGCAAAATTTATAGGAGAAAGTAAAACAGTCCAGATTCATTTCATTATCCATAGATGAAGTTACTATAGTAGATAACACTGTTTGGGTCTGTATGCATGTGTATACAGTAAAAGAACATGTCCGTCAAGCTCATCTATTGTGTGTTCATAAAATGAGGGGCAATTCAACAGTAGAAAACTTATATTTTGAAGTAAAGAATGCTTTGAATGAAGTTGCTGGTATGGATGATTTGACAATTGGCAAGAAGTTAGTGTGTGTTGGAGCTGATGGAGCTGTAGTAATGCAAGGCCAAAGGAATGGTCTTTGTGCAAGATTACAAACTAGTATTTCACCTTACATGCTTGGCCCATCGAATGAATTTAGCATATAAAATTGTAAGCGATTTTCCTACAGTGTCAAAAGTTGAAGATCTAGTTCGCGAGCTATACTCTTACTTATGCAGAAGTCCTAAACATTTTGCATAATTTAAGATTTTTTTAGAGAGAGTAACACTAGAAAATAAGCTTCTCAAGGATGTTGAGACCAGATGGATCTCTTTGTATGGACCAGTAGAAAGAGTTCTAATAGAATATCAATCCTTGATCGGACTAATATATGAGTGAAGCCTCACAATAGACAAAGATCCTGATTTGTTACACAAGTTAAGTGATATAGAGACTCTGTTAACTTTAGCCAGTCTTCTCCCCATGTTGGATTTAATGAACCAACTTGTTAAGAAATCCCAAGACAGAACTATGTATATCCATGAGTATAGCAGTTTACGTAGAATGACATGCATTGCTCTGGATTGTCCGTACTCAGATATGACAACAATTCAAAGCCCAAATTTTTTTAGGTGGCAGAGAATTACAGATTTAAATCATGTTGAGATTTTTTTACAATTTAATGCAAAAAATGATTTATGTGTGTTTGTGAAAGGATATGAAATACCAATGCACCAATCTAAGATGAGCAAGCGAGGTAGACTACTTTCAGTTAAAAGGGCTGATTTTGACAAGATTGTTAAATCTATTAGTGATAATTTGAAGTCAATTTCCTACCAACTTTCAAGTGAGATTCATGAAAGATTCCCTCGAGAAGAAATTATTGAAGCCATGGGTTGTGTGTTTCTTCATTTTTGGAAAAACTTCAGAGATAAACAAACTGATGCACATATCTTTCATAAAAATATTGATGAATTGATCAGAGAGTTTTCTAAACATGCAGATTCCAATGGACAACCAATTGAAGGAATTTTAGATTCATCTAATCTTAAAAAATAATGTAGATAATTTGCATCATGTATGAAATTGTAGATAAAAAACTTGGAGAATCCATTTGAACTTGGTGCAATAACCAGGCTTTGGAAAAGGCTAGAGCAGAGTGAAGTATTGCGTGATTCAATATCAGAATATTTCAAACTTGCTGATTTATGTCAAACAATGATATTGGGGTCGGTGAAAGATGAAATTTTTTTTAGTTCATTGGGGTTTTTGAAACCAAAGATCAGAAACAAACTAGACAGAAATTTGGAAACTTGCTTGAGGTTTTTTGTAACTCAGTACAATGTTAGAGACTTTCCTTATGATAGGGCATTGATAATTTGGAATTCCATGCGTGAAAGATGAGGGATTTTGAACACTTCAAAACTTGGTGGTACTAGTGCTACTGGTAGTTCTGAAACAAATGATGGATCTTGGTCCCAGACTCAGAATGAAGATGAAGAATTTTTTGATTTTGAATACCCAACTCAGAATGAAGAAGAAGCTCTTGCTACTAGTCAATTTCAGGAGCTGGATTCCATGTGGG
>MU225246.1:1164549-1187417 GCA_018584345.1 Thuja plicata
TAATAAGTATTGTTCATGATTTTTGTAATTTGAATTTAGATTTTTGTAATTTGAATTTTGATTATTGTAATTTGTAATTTGAATTCATGATTTTTGTAATGTAGAATTTTCATGAAATTTGAAGTATCTACTATAATCATATAATTATTAATGTCCTTTTTCCTCATTGTAAAGTGTAAGCACCTTGGCCCTCAATGCCTCATAGTCATGCAACCATGTTAATATGTTATTTCTAGAATCAAGAATCAAGATTCAAAACTTAAGCTGGCCTGGTTCCGAAGTTACGCAAACAATTCATCTAACCCTGTCTCAACTTTGTTACATGTAAATTAGAGGCCTTTGGAACCCTTCTAAATTTATGGTGACGGTCTTCTTAACATCTCCGCTATCATATAACCTTGCAAAGTCCCGCACAAAGCCTTTCGTAACCTCTGAATTGTTTAATCTTGTAACTGATTAACCTTTTCAAAGTTATGCCAATCCACCAAATGCTTCATTGCAACTTTGTAACCGCCAACACTAATGGCCAACAAACCCTCGCGAAGCTCGATAACCACTTGAGCATTACTATCGTAGGTTTGAAACTGTTCCTAACAAAGTGACAAATATTAATCCAACCGTTGACACATGTCAAAGTCCATTCCTTGGCACTTTCCATGTGGAATGCAACTAACTGTCACTTTCAACACCATTACGCACTATCACTTAAACACTTTTAACTAACTGCCACTTTAATTCTGAAGTTATGCATGCCATTAGTCGGGAGTCCCTCGGAAGTTTGGAATCCTAATTTCCTAATACTAAGCATTTAATTAATTCCTTAATTTCTTGAAGCAAAAGCATTTACTTAATTTAATAATTCCTAAATTCCTAATTTCCTAAAAGAAAATATTAATATAATAATATGACGTTATACATTATTACATTATTACATTCAATTTTAAACAAATTGCAATTGTGATCTTGAGCTCTTTTCAAAGTTACACAGGCACAAACAATTACAAAATATCCTTCTATTAACTTCCTTGAAATTTGTACATCAATGATCAAGATTCAATGATCATAGTACCAGAGACTTCTATAAAAAAATTACAAAATATCCTTGTATTAACTTCCTTGAAATTTATACATCAAATTCAATGATCAATGATCATAGTACCATAGACTTGTATCAGAAAATTACAAAATATCCTTGTATAATTGTATTAAATTCCTTAAAATTTATACATCAATGTCAATGATTAATGATCATAGTACCAGAGAATTCTATCATAAAATAAAAACTAACATTGATAAACAAGCTTGGAAATAGTTATAAGAGCCACATCTGGCAGCTTGAATTCTTCAGAATCAGTCTTGGTTTGCACCAAAGGTATATCCACAGTAGGTGAACCGCAAAGATAAGATACCCTGTTCAAATTAACCGACCTCCCTCTATTGGCTCTTCATCTAATACCAGAACTGTCTCAACTACTTCATCATCCATGTCAATGTGACAAGGCTAAGAGGCTTGAATATCTCCAATGTTTTCTCACACCATAATTTCCCTCTTTGATGGCCAATTTATCACTCTAACTGTATCCAAGTCTTCAAGGCATTTGTTCCAATTGGCATCCGTTATGGCTCGATATTCAAAAACAAAATTATTCATGCCAATCTCCTACTTGTACAGTTCATCCACACCTTCAAAGAAAGTTGAAATGTCAGCATCACCAACAAAATAAGAAGCCACCTTGCTAGCATCCAAAATTTGGTTGAAAGAATCAACCCACTCCTGCTAGCCCTTCACCTATCCCTTTGTGTCCACAATAATAGGGATATATCCTTCAGACTCTTCAGAAAAAAACTTTAGCTTTGCCTGAATGTTTTTTAACTAGCCATTGAAAAATGCATACAAATCCTTTACTAATAGCACCATTTCCTTAAAATCAATTATTTTGTCAGGTAAATCCATTTTTTCCCATTAGTAAAATTAACCTCTCAAAGAATTGCAAGGCCCCAAGTATTAAATAATTGGGTTAATACAGACAAGGCATTAGAACATTGATATTCTGCGCCCTGCAAAGAAATGAATGTGCTATGAATGATTTGAGACTTCCCTTTTAAAACATTTACTTTGTGCAATAGCACCTTCTTCAACGTCTCCTTTTCAACAATTCTAGTATCAACAGGCTGATCAACGTCCTTTATTATGTTTTCTGTTGCAAGTTCTGGAGCTAAGCTCCCCTCATACTCAGTTTGGATCCCAGCATCACAGAACTCTGTAAATTCCCTGGATTGATTTTTTATACTATTTATTTCATCTTTTAGCTCCTTCACAGTCTTATCCAGGACAAAACTCTTCTTCAGTTCCTCTTCAAACTTTTTCCTAGTTGACACATAATCTCTAAATGTCCTTGCTAGCCTATTCTCTAAGTCCTCAACCACTACCTTATTCATGGAGGATGCATGATGTAGGAGATTTTCTATCTCTGATTCTGTAGTGTCTTTCAACCTCCATATTAATTGGCTACCCTGTGCTGTGTCTTGTATGTCAACCAATCTAGGCTTATTAGATTCTGGGGCCACACACCATACTACTAGTGTCTTACTATCCATATTGAATCTAAAACCCCTCTATAGTCCATCAGGGCCAAAATTTTCATAAGCTACAACTTTATCTTGCCTCTTGATTTGATCAATTAAGAATGAGGACTCCAAGTCCCATCCAGGGATCAACAACATGCCACTTCTCTTCACAAGATCTCTTGCCTCTTCCACAGTTAATGTTTCACTGTTAGGATCATAGGCATGTAATTTTTCAATCATTTCAACAGTCTTTTCCTGTGATTCCCCTGGTTTCAAAGACATTGTTAATTCATTCTGCTTAACTCTTAAGAGAAAACTTTTAAACTCATCGGACTTGACGAATTCATCATCATCTATAAACTCTTTAGCTTGGATGAACCTGTCATCCAATCTAGCTGTAGCCAATTCTAACTCATCTAGGGCCTTTTATCCCTCTTCTTCTTGTGATGTCAAAAAGTTTTGTCTTAAGTCAGAAAATTAATTGCAATTACCTAGCAGGATTTATAGTGCCTTTTGCCTTGCCTTTTGTGGTACATTCATCAACTTTTGTTTCTTTGATGGCCCCTGCTCAGATGTGGATGGCTCAGCTTGTTCTATTTCTACCATAAACACCACCTCAGGTTCAACTTCCTCAGGGTTTATTCTGTCCTCCTCCTTCTCCTTAGGGATGTCTGGCAATTTAGACATAATATCTTCATAAGTCTCTATACACATGTCAATTCTCAGCATGTATTTTAAATTCGAAAAGAAACTGGGGAAGGTAGGGTCTGCCTTTTTTAATTCTTCCTCTACCATTACAATATTTTTCCATTTAAGGATTCTCTCCTCATAGATATCTTCACTGAGCACATTTCTAATAACACCCTCATCTGCCATAGGCTGATTTTGAGCCAAATTGTGATTCCTCATTTCTCTCAATGCTCCTCTAATGAAGTCTTTAGGGTCATACATCCTTGCTTTAGCATAGGGCAATCTGAATTGTCTCAGGAATTCATGGATTTGGTCCACAACATCTTTACCTATAGAGAAATCCCCTATTTGGAACGTCCTTACCAGAAAGGTTCCCTTATGTCTTTTAGGGCCTAAGTGTTCTCTATCCATCATGCTAAGCTGCCACATGAATTCTACTATTGCCAATCTTTCTGGGATATATTTTGGCAATACATGTGGAGGTTCAGGGAAAACATACACTCTTATAACAAAACAATTCTTAAAAAAAACATATCACCCCAATTGTGGTTAATTTTATTATCAATTTTAAATTCTAGGGGTCTAAGCAATTTTCTAACTAGTAAAGGAAATCTATTCCTCACAATACCTAACATGCTCATTATTGGATCCACAAAATCACTATAAAAAGAAATGGAATTAGAGAAATGGTGGCTTCTATCCCATAACCTCATCCAGAGCTGAAGTGAAACAGTTCGTCCTACATTCTCGGTCTCATTGATGAACTCTGGGTTGATGTAGCCAATATTGCAATAGAGGATCAGGTGCATCAACATGGAGTAGTGATTAAACTTGAAGCTTTTTAAATCAGTCTTTGCCGTCATCAACCCAGTGTTCATTACATTGATTATGTGCCCCACATAATAAAACTCCTTATTGGTGTACATGTCCTAAACATCTGTAGCCATGACATAAATGTTAGGAGTCACTGTGAAACCTCCATCTATTCCAGTAACTTTGCTTAGACCATAGATGGTATTATGGAAATTGGGAAAAAAGATCAATATCAAATGAATCTGCAACCTTCTTTGGCAATGACCCTACCTCTTTGTTTTGTCTAGGAATATGCTTCCTCATAACCCTTCCAGTGTAGTAACTTTTTTGTCTATGAAATAGGGCCTCCTCTTCTTCTAGGTCAATATCCATGCTCATAGGTCCCTGAAGGTTGAAATCTTGAATAAAAGTTGCTCTGTCTAACATGCAGAGTATAGACTTGTCCTACCCGTGGAAAGCTTGTGTCACTAGATTGTATGCTTCAATTAGCACTTTCATGAGGTCTACATCCAAAAATACCTCAGGTACTATCAACTTTCCCAAGTACCTGTCCCATGGGCTTGAAACAGGAGGGCCTCTCAATCTATTGTTATAGAAATACATGAAGAGCTCATACCCAGTTGTGTTTGGGCAGACATCATCCCTACATAATGCATAAGGGTCCCTCCATTCATAAGCCTTAGCTAATTGCAAATTTGAGGATCCAGGCAACACTTTCATCCATTCTTCAGCGTATATGTTTGGCCTCTTTGTTCTTGAAGGGAAACTCTTTCCCGGTTCTACAACAACATCAAGAGATCCTTTTTCTGCCATTCTTTATGTATACTAAACTCTAATTAGTAAGCTCCTTTTCTGCACTTAAAGGTTTCATCTCTCTTTTGCTCTTCGAATCTGAAAATTATGGATGCTCTGTGAAGTGTGAATTGTCTTTAATAACTAATAAGAAAATCAAAACCATCCACCATGCCACCTACTCTATTAAAAATTAAAATCTCATCAAGTGCACACGCATGAAATTAGTAATTACCTTTTTCAGAAAAGTGTCACTTTCAACTGTCACTTTCACCATAGGTTTGGCGGCAATCCAAGAGAAAATAATTGGTGTATTGCCGAAGTTACACTAACAATACATCTAACCCTAGGTACCTATCTCAACTTTTCTAAATTTCTACCTACAAATCAGGGGCCTTGGGCGTTGGCCCTTTGAATTTGAAATCCTAAAACTTTGAGACTTGCGAAGTCACGCAACACCTTTTCAAAACTTTGGGACTGTTAAACTGACTAGGGAAATGAAACCTTGAGATGTTATGACATAACCTGGCATGACACTTATAGTTTGTAAGTTGTAACCGCCATCACAAATGACCAAGAAACCCTACCAAAGCTCTGTAAACATTCCATTCTTTGACACTTTCCATATGGCATGCAACTTACTCTCACTTTTCAACACCTTATGAAGTTACACACGAAGTTATTCGGGACTTCAAAACCCCTAACCATCATAAAAAATTAACTTTTTAGAAGTTATGAAACAACCAGGCGTAACTTTGAAACCCATCACCATCATAAAACTTAATCATTGAGAAGTTACAAACGTACGAAACAACCAGGCGTAACTTTGAAGCTCCTAACCATCATAAAAACTTAGCCATTGAGAAGTTACGAAACATCTAGGCATAACTTCAGAGCCCATCACCATCATATTAAATTAACTATTGAGTAGTTATGAAATAGCCAGGCGTAACTTCAGATCTTGGAGTGGGTTCCAAATTTCTATGTGCCATGTGGGATTTAGATTTTAAAAGCGTCAAACTTCTCATTTAGTCAGTCAAGTTAATCATGATTTAGCATTCTGAATTAGTTAATAGGTATTTATAATTTTATACAGAATCATAGTTCACACTCACAAATACTTCAAAGTTTAAGTTAATTAATAATTACAATTTACATATTTTTCAATTTATAAAACTATTGTTCAATTTCATGATTCATGTAACATGTTACTGTATTGACTATTTGGTATTGAAATTTGAAGTATTAGCAAATAACGCGTAAAACTAAAAATAGTAACACTATTTGAAAAAGATTCTTCTATTTCTCATATGTATACAATATTACTATTAAATTCAAAAACTGGTATTAGGTATACATAATACTGGTAACTAAATCACTGATTGAGATTCACTGAGTGACTGAAGTTCTAAACGGTTGTGGTTGCCCCAGAAGGAGAAGCGACAAGCTTCCAACTGTTTCCAAAACCAATATGAAAAGTACATTCAAATTTCATATTTACAAATTACAAGTAATAAAATCTTTCCTAAGATCCATTGAACTTTCAGAGGAAATTAAAAAAGCCTAGTCCGACAGTCAAATCCTACATATCCTAATACTAATAGACTAATAACAATTTGTTAATATGTTATAGTATAAACTATAATATAATAATACTATCCAAAAAGAAAAAAGATCAGTCGATGCACAGACCAGTAAATAACCAGATCATCTCTTCTTGGAACCCCTCCTAGTCGAAGCCATGATTGTCAAAAATGACGCGCATCTCCACCCTGTCATGTTCTACTTCGAGTTCAAACATGTCTCTTTGGTATCCGACGTAACTGGTAGCATGATCCCATGCTACATACATAAGATGACTGAGGACATCCTACTGAATCTCCTCCTCCATATCCAAATTTGGTTGGATAACAGGTTCTAGGTTCTCATTTGATGATCCCTCAGCTACTGGAAGACGCATTCTGTCATCCAAGATTCCAAATTTAGAAATTTAGAAAGTGCCCTGTGTTCTGCAATTTCACTACCGAGGAGTATATAAAGAAAACAATCACCAACTTTCCAGCCGCAATAAATTTTGAAGGAATTTTTCACTTAAGGTGGCTTGCCTCGGAAAAGGAAATTAATGAATATCGATAAATAAAAATTACAGACATTTGTATCCTGCGTAACTTGGCTCCGAAGTCAAAAATAAAAATAATGAATGTTGATGAATCACAACTCATATCCCGTAAAAATATCCTTTTTAATGTCTAATCAAAATCTTGGCCTGGATTATGTACTACTCAAGTTACAAAAATGGCCAGCGTGTCCTTGGAACCACCATATCCTAGCTGTAGTTTTAAATTTTGAACTGACAACTTGGCAGTCGCATTAAATTTTGAAGGAATGTTTCAAGGTGACTTGACTCCAAAAAGAAAAAT
This sequence comes from Thuja plicata, assembly GCA_018584345.1. Lineage (NCBI taxonomy): Eukaryota > Viridiplantae > Streptophyta > Pinopsida > Cupressales > Cupressaceae > Thuja > Thuja plicata. Next base: position 1,171,833 of record MU225246.1, read on the forward strand.
AATGAATGTTTACGAATCACAACTCATATCTCGTACAAATTATCCTTTTTAATGTCTAATCAAAATCTTGGTGTCGATAAGTCTCATTAATTGCACTTTAGTGTTCAGTGTCACTATAACTTTGCAGGGAAGTTACGCAAACTGCCAGTGTGGCCTTGGAACCCCCATATCCTACCTGCATTCATAACTTCTTAAGTCACGCACACTGCCAACCTGTCCTTTGCATGTCTTCGTGGCCTTCAACTCCAAACTACCAACATAACTATTGAAGTCACGCATGCTTTCAACCTGACCATTACATTTCTTCATAACTTTTAGCATCGACCCTCCTTTTAGCCTATCAAAGCTACGTACACTGTCACGAGTCACCACAAATTATGCCAAAGCTACGTAAATGCCAAACTCTCAACCACAAACTTACTTGACCTTTGTGTATCTTTGCGTCCTACAACTTGTTAGATCTTTTTCTTGTAGAATCAATATATAGCTATTCAAGCCTAACTCTTAGATTCCCAACTAAGATTCATACAGGAAAAAGGCTAATTAACAAGGATATTATCCTTCTTCACTTCGGGCTCCACAGACACAGGCGAGTGTACCTATCTTCAGACTCACTGCTTAACAATAAACCTTTTAGTGGATTAAGGAAATTCATCCTTCTTCATTTTAAAGTCCCTGGACTTAGGAAGGCTAACCTTATGATTCACTCTTCAAGGAATCAACAAGATGAATTGCATCCTTTGAATACAATAAAAAATGAATATTCTTAGAAATAGAAATGTAAAGATTTAATTTGATTTAAAATTGATGATGAGAACTGCTTATCAGAATTTAGACCAGTGCCTAATCCCGGGAAAAGAGTCCAATGAGACATAAATCCACAGAAAACTAATTAATAAGAACACAAACAAGATCCCAGATAGAGTGCCTTACAAACTATCCCCTCATTCTCACTTCTATCTATCAAAATTTCATACTAATACCCAGCCCTTTGGGATTACTCACAAGGATGACTCCTTCCTTGAAGGAAGCTCACAAGTAATTGCACAGTTACCTTGTAACCAGCATGTTCAGAATGCCTTACAAACTAAACATACAAAAGAATGGACAAAAGCACAAAAAGACACCACAGATCTGAAAAAGGGGATTCCACTATACTTTATTAATGCATTTCTGCTTCAAAACATTCCAATAGACCAAAGCTTAAAAAAAAACCATAATCTCAAGTCTGCTATGTAGCTGTAAATTTCACCATCCCTGTTACAATTAGAAGAAAATCTAGATATAGGAGAAATTGAAAAACCACCTCCTTCACCGACGCCTGTCTCCTCCTCAAAATATCTGCAACTTCTTCCAACTGAAACTGTGAAAATCTGATTTGATTTTCCCTCAAATAATCTCCAAAATCAGGATCTCCATTCTGAGACCTTTCCGATGATATATGATACTCCATATCTTGGATCAAATTTTCCCTCTGAAACATTAATCCAACTTTGCTTTCCCGTGCAGATTTCTTTCAAAAGTTTGAAATATTTTAATTTGAATTTAATTACTTTTTCAATAGTTGGACTATTGAAATGAGATAAATTTAACATTAATATTTCCTTTTGCCCAGATTTTATCTCATCGCGACACTTGTCACCTAGGCTTAATAGCTTAGTGGTTAGATGGTGAGCATCTTTTCTTTAAGCCATTAAGTCAGCCCTTAGATCTTTCTGAACTTGCTCTCCTTTTAATCCTTTTCCCTTTTGTGATGAATTTAATTAAATATTTCAATTTAATCCCTTATTTTCCCAGAATGCACCAGCTTGCGACACTTGTCGCTTAGGCTTAATGGCTTAAAGGTTAGATAGTGATCATCTTCCCTCTAAGCCATTAAGTCAAACCTTGATTTTTTTAAAACTTGCACACTTGTTAACCCATTTGTTGAAATAAATTCAAATTAAAAAATTATTTCAAGTCTGCACATCTCACCAGAATGCGCCAAGTGTCACCCTCTAATTGGTCCACAGGTCCACTTGGTGCCACGTGTTGATGTTTGATTGGTGCCTCTAAACTATACTAGAATTACGCCACTTGGTGCCTTCTGATTGGTTGACCGGTCCACTGGGTGCCACTTATCACTTGTGCCAAGTGGACCAATGGCTTAATGGCTTAATGGTAACTTCCTTGCAACTTTCTATTCAAGCATTAAGCCATCCGTCGATTTTGGTTGTCTCAAGATCCACGCCAAAATCTTTAGCTTCTCAAGCCAACTCACCTACCACATCATCACTGCGGGTCCTGCCAAAATATGGGTCTTCTTCCTCAGGCACGGTTTTTGAGGTGAGTCTTCAGCTCCTGCATGCACGCCCATAGCCTCCTCTTCATCTTCATACTACATTGTAAGTTCTTTTCCTTATAAACACTGAAAAACCCCTTTGTCTGCCGAATGTGGGACTAAACTCTTTAGCCTTTTAAAGTTGTCTTGTGCATTTTCACCCAAAATAATGTGGGCCCCACCACACATAAACCTTCTAGCCTGCGCAGTATCCAAGAGCTCTTACTCTTCATTTCACATCATATACAAAGCGCTAAAGTATATAAACACTTATAGTTTTCCTCGCGCAGACAATGTGGGATAAAAACCCAAGACCAAACTCTGAGCTTCTACATCTGTTAAGTGCATCCAACTTTGGAGTTTCAATGCTATAGTTTATTGCCCAGCTTTTTTTGGGTATAGAGCGCTGATTTTTGTTTTATCCTGCATTGCATTCTATTTGTTTTAAACTTTACGCGGGCCTCTTCATCAAATGCATTTGAATGGCTCTTCTCCTGTGCAACACATCTATTCAACCTCCACGCAGTCCTTTGGCACCATATGCAAATTTTATTGGCAAACATGCGTATCCTCCCCTTCATCTGGAAATCACACCTTGTCTGTGCTTCCACTATTATCATTGGGCAGGCTTCTCTTAAGTCCAACGCATAATTCATGATGGAAAAAGTTGTGGAATTGGCTCCTTCCAATTCCTACGCTGGATGTATGTTAGCAGAAGTTGTGGAGCTATCTTGACACCTGCTGATTGCATTAACTCAAAAGTTTTATTTCGACATGTCTATCACATGTGCTGGCTGCCCAAATGGTTTGCATTTGCTGTTTTATGTTTTCTGAAAATAGACTTCCAGATCCCCATCCATATTCAGCACAAGAACTGGCATTAGGCACTTGAAAGTGGTTTTTTAATGTGTTTTTGATTTGCACATTCATTGCGCTGGGTCTCCTCCTTCATTACATTGGCTGTCAATTTCATTGGTAAAGAAAGTTTTCTATTTTAATGTTTAACTTTGCTCCTCCACAATCTGTGCAGGCTGTCTTTGCCTTAATTGCATTTGGTTGTTTTAAAATTTTTTTGTCACCTCCTTAGCCTTGCCAATGTTTGGCTTGAAAACTTCTTCTAAACAAATCTCAGCTGCACGATCTATTTGGGGCATTTTAAACTTAGAACATAATTCACATGGCTTGTCTATGCTTCGCTGCCTTTATACTGATATCTGATGAAAACTACTTTCTATGGCTTTATATGTGCTCATATTTTGATCCAAGACTCCTCTGTAATACTTTTGACCATTAACTGGGAGCTCTCCATTCCAATAAGCAACATAGAGGCTTGGAAACTATCAAGGATATTTAAAATATAGCAATCGACGTTTATTTGCGAGCCTCATTTGATTTAGGCTTCTGAGAATCTTCAACAAATTACTTGGCTATCCATAATTGTTAGCCACAAGGCCACAGTTCTTGCAAGATTATTTCATGTCGATTTTGATATACCATTTGAAGCATCTTGTACATCTATAACATTATCGCTTAAATCAAAATGATTTAACGACGATTATATGTTCTTTTAAAATTCACACCAAATAAGCACTTAACCTTAATAATAAGAATCAAGTCATTGAGTTCTTGGTCTAAACATCATTAATCTGAAAATGATTTTCACCTCAAATTACCAAAACTTGACTTTCAGTGAGGCCGAACCATAAAGTGTTGAATTAATAATCACACCAATCCGCCCCTTATATTTCTACAAAACAATATGATAAACTGCAACTGGCTTTGAAAACTGAAAAAATCAAGTGACCAGAACGTGGCGTTAGGCACACATGTACCACAGTTAACATTCCTCCATACTGCAAAATGACATATGGTGAAACCCAGCCAGTCATAAGATTTTAATCACCCAAGTCGCCTCTTTGGAACTATTCTGCAAATTACCCTGTCAAATAATAGTGAAACACATCTGGTTTTGACTTTGAAAAGAATTCAAATGACCTCCTAAGGACCCAAGCTTCTAGACATTGGAAATATGCTATATGGAGAATATGGATCCAGAAGGGCGGCTCTTGAAAATCATCCATACACATTTGAGAGATCCTTGAAGATAGCCACTTGGAATTACTGGACAAGAAAACATGAGAAATAACAATTTCTGCAAATGAAAAGTCTTGAAAAGTGTGCAAACAAAACCCTCAGGACCTGAAACCTTGCAAACTTGGAGAAATTTTTTTCTACAACACAGTGGTACCAATTTCTTGATGTGACCAATCAAAGTATTCAAGATATAACCTCAAAAATAGGGCCTCTGACCAAACTGTGCAATTGATCTGCATCAAAATGTTAGAAACTGCAAATGGAATCAGATTGGTAAACTGAGCAAACAGATTCATCATGGCTTGAAAATACTCATGGTAGCACACTTCCATGCCTATAATATAGGGGAGCATTCAATTATCCATTGCATATAACTGTGTGTAAAATTGTAAGACCTCAATGTAGATCATTCAGATATCTGCATTAGACAGCTTGGCACACTGATAGAAAATGCAAATGGAATGGGCTTAGCAAGCTGACCAAATAAACTTGTCATAACTTGACGATGGATAATTGATAAATATTTAACCTCTATAATGGAGTATAAAAGGGATTTTTTCAATTAGGTCACAAGGTCAAAAGTTACAATCAGTCAAACATGGCTACTCAAAATTCTGATCAATTACATAATGCATGACAACAATAAACTACCAACTTTGAGGGGTTTAAAACCTAGTCAAAACATATCAAAATGACTTGGGATTTGAAACATAGGTTCTTTGACATGCATAGTAAACATCCCTAGTATGGTGGGTCATGAAACATTTGTGGGTGCAAGATATTCAAATGCAAACTAGGCTACTGTACGCTGTTTAACACTTGGGCAGGATTGTGAAATTTGGCAAATCCTCAAAACAAGACATCACGAAACAATTTAAAACTCAAAATTAACGACCTGGGATGTCTTCAAATGTCAAAACAAAGGTGATGAGTATTTTACATGCATGGTAAACCTCAGGATCTCATCAGGGCAAATAGGCTCAAAAAGCACTTATAGGGGGTCAAAATGCAAAATTTTAACATGGTACTTCAAAAACCCTTACTGCATTTTTTAGTCCCAACAGTGGCTCTGACTGTGGATGCATGCCCCATGCGGGCATGTAGAGAAATTTCATAATCTCATGGTACAACAGACCATTCAAAACTTCAAATCAAACTTTCTTTTCACTTTTCTCTCTCTTCTCTTTTGAATCTTTTCTCCTTGCGAACTCAAAAACTAGGAACCTCTTTATTCGAAAGCAAACACACCACATGACTGAAAGGGAAAGAAATAAAATGTACAAACATGAAACTTATTTACAAAGGCTCAAAGCCCCAAAATAGGATTCATCTCTTAGCTCTATCAAACATATGATTTTCATCTCCAAACTTCTAAGGTAAATTGAGGCTATTATATCCATTCACTTGATCAAAAGTGCTTCCCTGAATCTTCAACATGTCAAACAAAAGGTAATCAGCAAACTCACCTTCACTTGGAAAAGAAAAAGCACTGAATCACTGCATATGTTGATCACTATGTGATATCACAACATCACATCCTTGAATATCACTATCTTTCTGAAATAATAAACATTCCAGCTTACTCTCATGGCTGGAAGCATGTTGATTCACTTCAACACATGCCTGAATATCAAAGAAAAACTTCTCATATTCAACCTCATATGTATCATGCAAAGAATCAGGGGAAGCATGATGAACCATAACCTCTGATTTCATACTTAGTTCACCATGGGAATCTTCATTCATTTTCAAACTATAATAATTTTTAAGATCAACATTAGAGGAAGATTGATTAGAACGAAAAGAAGCTGAATTAATCATTTCATCCTGGCTCCCATAGTTATTCTTTTCATAATCTAATATATCATTCAGATCAATTGAATTTTCAACCATGTCCTCATACAAAGGATTAGAAACTACATGGAAACCTTTCTCAAAATCAGAATAGCAAAGCATTGGCTGATTCACATCTACTTCTTCATCAAAAAGTGGGTTAGAAACTTCATTAAACCCACCATCAATTTCTAAATCGTAACCATCATCAAGGATGGAAATTTCTGAATCAACATCATTACAAGTTGAACAATCATCATTGCTACGAATTTGAGAAGAAGAACAACTATAGCTATCATTTTCAAAAAGAAAATCCTCAATGATCTTATCAAAATAATCAGCCGTATGAAAAGGTGTTGGTGTTGGGACAACATATGCACATCTATTTTCAAAATCTGACAATTCTCTACCCTTTTCTTCTACAAATTCCTCACTAATGCTTCCTTGGACACCCCCATTTAATAACATGGATTGAAAATAATCTTCCTTATTTGAAACAGGGACTGAAACTTTGTGTCTCACGTCTTTTTGTGCAAGAAAATCATTGCAGTAACTTCTGTCTACGTCATAGTCATTCTCTTGGTGCTCATTAAAGTCTTCCTTAAGTTGGGACAAGAAGTCTGCACTATTGTGCTGAATAGAAGACAAATCTATAGACTGAAAGGAAAAATTATTTACTAAAGATTCATCTTCATCAATTTGATGTTCATCTACTTCATCATCAGCATAATAAGATTCAACATCATCATCATAAGAACTAGATTCAACATCATCTTCACTTTCAAGTTTAGATTTCTCAATTTCATCTATCCATCTTCTAACACGTTCAGATGCTTCTTGTCTAAGAGATGCTGACCAATCAAGTGATTCTGGCACACAAAGTTCTAGAAATAATTGCACCCACTCTAATTCTGGAAAGTCAATATCCGCTATAAGCTTATCAACTGCACTAGAAAACCTTTGATAAAACGAATATGCTGACTCTTTTTTCTTTTCTCCTACCCTTTCTCTCAAAATCAATAGGGATTTTTCTTGGATTCTTTTCTCTCTCAACGCAATATCTCTATTTGATTTCTCAAGCTCTGACTGATAAATCTCATATTTAGTAAAAATATATCGATCCATTGAAAATGAATTCTCCATTGGACCATTTACTTTAGAACACAACTTATTCTATGACAGAACTTTTATCTGATTTTATGCAGTCATTTTTCTCACATAACCACATCATATTTCTGATTTCAATATATGAAAATCTCAACCCAGAAATATGACAAAACTTTCAATCTCTTTCCCTTTTCTTGGTGACTCATTCACCTATGAAGGGACTTTTCTTTTCAACAAATAAGTGGATTACCTAGATGAAATTTGCAGTAGCTACTCTTTTTGCTTCTTGACTTGAAACACTGCGGATTTAGAGCCTTTTGTGTAGCTTCATGAGGTTCTTTCTTCGTAGAGTCACCATCTCCTTGTAGAGGAGAAATTTCAAACAACAAAAGCTATTTGCCAAATTATTTTCAATTTTGGGTTCATTCTAACCAGCAAAGTCACACAATCTTTTTCTTCCTTTCTCTGCAAATAAAAACCACACTAACTAGGATAATTTTCTCAAAGATCTGAAACAAATTTCAGATTTGTCTCTTGACACTCTTTCTTGAAATTAGATTCAGATATTGATTCAACCAAGCAAGGAAAGAAACGTCTTAAAATTGCTGATCTTAAACATCAAATAACAACTAATAATCACAAATTACACTGGCACAAAAAAACCAAGATTTTCCAAATTCAAACAGAGTCACCGTCCATAACATGTATGGGATTAAGATTCACAATCTGGTCTAGAAATGAAGCAACAAATGATTAACTCCTATGAGCTTTTAACCTTCACTTCTCTAGCAAATTACAATTTCTGGGTTTCAATAAAACAAAAGTTCTAACACATCCCCAGCAGAGTCGCCATTTTGTTAGTGCGACTTAGATGGGAAAACTCAATTGAAATTTGATTCAATCATTAAAACACCAGAGATTTGGATTTCTTCAACAAGATTTTTGCATCTTACTCCCCAACAGAGTCGACATTTTGTTAGCTCTTTTTCTTGTAGAATCAATATATAGCTATTCAAGCCTGACTCTTAGATTCCCAATTCAAATTCATAAAGGAAAAAGGCTGATTAACAAGGATATTATCCTTCTTCACTTCAGGCTCCATAGACCCAGGCGGGTGTACCTATCTTCAGACTCACTGCTTAACAATAAACCTTACAGTGGATTAAGGATATTCATCCATCTTCTTTTTAAAGTCCCTGGACTTAGGAAGGCTAACTTTATGATTCACTCTTCAAGGAATCAACAAGATGAATTGCATCCTTTGAATACAATCAAACATGAATACTCTTAGAAACATAAATGTAAAGATTTAATTTGATTTAAAATTGATGATGTGAACCACTTATCAGAATTTAGACTATTGCCTAATCCTGAGAAAAGAGTCCAATGAGACATAAATCCACAGAAAGTTAATTAATAATAACACAAACAAGATCCCAGATAGAGTGCCTTACAAACTATCCCCTCATTCTCACATCTATCTATCAAATTTTCATACTAATACCCAACCCTCTAGGATTACTCACAAGGCTGACTCCTTCCTTGAAGGAAGCTCACAAGTAATTGCACAGTTACCTTGTAACCAGCATGTTCAGAATGCCTTACAAACTAAACATACAAAAGCATGGACAAAAGCACAAAAAGACACCACAGATCTGAAAAAGGGGATTCCACTGTACTTTATTAATGCATTTCTGCTTCAAAACATTCCAATAGACCAAAGCTTCAAAACAAAACCATAATCTCAAGTCTTCTATGCAGCTGCAAATTTCACCATCCCTGTTACAATCAAAAGAAAATCCAGATATAGGAGAAATTGGAAAACCACCTCCTTCACCGACACGTGTCTCCTCCTCAAAATATTTGCAACTGCTTCCAACTAAAACTGTGAAAATCTGATTTGATTTTCCCTCAAATAATCTCCAAAATCATGATCTCCATTTCGAGACCTTTCCAGTGATATATGATACTCCATATTTTGGATCAAATTTGCCCTCTGAAATATTAATCCAACTTTGCCTTCCTGTGCAGATTTCTTTCAAAAGTTTGAAATATTTTAATTTTAATTTAATTACTTTTTCAATAGTTGGACTATTGAAATGAGATAATTTTAACATTAATATTTCCTTTTGCCCAAATTTTATCTCATCGCGACACTTGTCACCTAGGCTTAATGGCTTAGTGGTTAGATGGTGAGCATCTTTCCTTTAAGCCATTAAGTCAACCCTTAGATCTTTTTGAACTTGTTCACCTTTTAATCCTTTTGCCTTTTGTGATGAATTTAATTAAATATTTCAATTTAATCCCTTATTTCCCCATAATGCACCAGCTTGCGACACTTGTCCCTTAGGTTTAATGGCTTAAAGGTTAGATGGTGATCATCTTCCCTCTAAGCCATTAAGTCAACCCTTGATTTTTTCAAAACTTGCACACTTGTTAAACCATTTGTTGAAAGAAATTCAAATTAAAAAATATTTCAAATCTGCACATCTCACCAGAATGCGCCAAGTGTCACCCCCTGATTGGTTTGTAGGTCCACTTGGTGCCATGTGTCGATGTCTAATTGGTGCCTCTAAACTGTACTAGAATTGTGCCACTTGGCGCCTTTTGATTGGTTGACCAGTCCACTGGGTGCCACTTGTCACCTATGCCAAGTGGACCAATGGCTTAATGTTAACTTCCTTGCAACTTTCTATTCAAGCCATTAAGCTATTCATCAATTTTGGTTGCCTCGAGATCCGCACTGAAATCTACAGCTTCTCAAGCCAACTCACCTGCTACATCATCACTGCGGGTCCTACCAAAATATGGGCCTTTTTCCTTAGGCATGGTTTTCAAAGTGAGTCTTCAAGTCTTGTGCACATGCCCATAGCCTTCTCTTCATCTTTATGTTACATTGTAAGTGCTTTTCCTTATAAATACTGAAAAACCCATTTGTCTGCCGAATGTGGGACTAAACTCTTTAGCCTTTTAAAGTTGTCTTGTGCATTTTTGCCCAAAATAATGTAGGCCCCACCACACATAAACCTTCTAGCCCACACAGTATCCAAGAGCTCTTACTCTTCATTTCACATTATATGTAAAGCGCTAAAGTATATAAACACTTATAGTTTTCCTTGCGCAGACAATGTGGGATAAAAACCCAAGACCAAACTCTGAGCTTCTACGTCTGTTAACTGCATCTAACTTTGGAGTTTCAATGCTATAGTTTATTGCCCAGTTTTTTTTTGGTTTAGAGCGTTGATTTTTGTTTTATCTTGCATTGCATTCTATTTTGTTTTAAACTTTACGTGGGCCTCTTCATCAAATGCATTTGAATGGCTCTTCTCCTGCGCAACACATCTATTCAACCTCCACGCAGTCCTTTGGCACCATATGCAAATTTTATTGGCAAACATGCGCAGCCTCCCCTTCATCTGGCAATCACGCCTTGTCTGTGCTTCCACTATTATCATTGCGCAGGCTTCTCTTAAGTCCAGAGCAGAATTCATGATCAGAAAAGTTGTGGAATTGGGTCCTTCCAATTCCTACGCTGGATGTATGTTACTAGAAGCTGTGGAGCAATCTTGACACCTGCCTATTGCATTTACTCGAAAGTTTTATTTCAACATGTCTATCACATGTGCTGGCTGCCCAAATGGCTTGCATTTGCTGTTTTATGTTTTCTGAAAACAAACTTCCAAATCCCCATCCATATTCAGCGCAAGAACTGACATTAGGCACTTGAAAGTGGTTTTTTAATGTGTTTTTGATTTGCACATTCATTGCGCTGTGTCTCCTCCTTCATTACGCTGGCTGTCAATTTCATTGGTAATGAAAGTTTTCTGTTTTAATGTTTAACTTTGCTCCTCCACAATCTGCGCAGGCTGTCTTTGCCTTAATTGCATTTGGTTGTTTTTAAACCTTTTTCTCACCTCCTTAGCCTTGGCAACGTTTGGCTTGAAAACTGCTTCTAAACAAATCTCAGCTGCGTGATCCATTTGGGGCATTTTAAACTTAGAACATAATTCACATGGCTTGTCTATGCTTCGCTGCCTTTATACTGATATATGATGAAAACTACTTTCTACGACTTTATATATGCTCATATTTTGATCCAAGACTCCTCTGTAATACTTTTGACCATTAATTGGGAGCTCTCCATTCCAATAAGCAACATAGAGGCTTGGAAACTATCAAGGATATTTAAAATATAGCAATCAACGTTTATTTGCGAGCCTCATTTGATTTAGGCTTCTGAGAATCTTCAACAAATTACTTGGCTGTCCATAATCATTAGCCACAAGGCCACAGTTCTTGCAAGATTATTTCATGTCGATTTTGATATGCCATTTGAAGCATCTTGTACATCTATAACATCATTGGTTAAATCAAAATGATTTAATGACGATTATATGTTCTTTTAAAATTCACACCAAATAAGTACTTAACCTTAATAATAAGAATCTAGTCACCGAGTTCTTGGTCTGAACATCATTAATCTGAAAATGGTTTTCACCTCAAATTACCAAAACATGACTTTCAGTGAGGCCAAACCCTAAAGTGTTGAATTAATGATCACAGCAATCCGCCCCTTATACTTTTACAAAATAATTTGATAAACTACAACTGGCCTTTGGAACTGGCCTTAAAAACTGACAAAATCAAGTGACCAGAACGTGGCGTCGGGCACACATGTACCACGGTTAACATTCCTCCATACTGCAAAATGACATCTGATGAAACCCAGCCAGTCATAAGATTTTAATCACCCAAGTCGCCTCTTCAGAACTATTCTGCAAATTACCCTGTCAAATAATAGTGAAACACATCTGGTTTTGACTTTGAAAAGAATTCAAACGACCTCCTAAGGACCCGAGCTTCTAGACATTGGAAATATGCTATATGGAGAATATGGATCTAGAAGGGAAACTCTTGAAAATCATCCAGACACATTTGGGAGATCCTTGAAGATAGCCACTTGGAATTACTGGACAAGAAAACATGAGAAATAACAATTTCTGCAAATGAAAAGAGTCTTGAAAAGTGTGCAAACAAAACCCTCAGGACCTGAAACCTTGCAAACTTGGAGAAAATTTTGTCTACAACACAGTGGTACCAATTTCTTGATGTGACCAATCACAGTATTCAAGATATAACCACAAAAATAGGGCCTCTGACCAAACTATGCAACTAATCTGCATCAAAATGTTAGAAACTGCAAATGGAATCAGATTGGCAAACTGAGAAAACAAATTCATCATGACCTGAAAATCATCATGGTGGCACACTTCCATGCCTACAATATAGAGGAGCATTCAATTATCCATTCCATTCAACCAGGTGTAAAATTGTAAGACCTCAAAGTAGGTCATTCAGATATCTGCATTTGACAACTTGGCACACTGATAGAAAATGCAAATGGAATGGGCTTAGCAAACTGACCAAATAAACTTGTTGTAACTTGATGATGGATACTCAATAAATATTTGACCTCTATAATGTAGTAAAAAAGGGATTTTTTCAATTAGGTCACAAGGTCAAAAGTTACAACCAGTCAAAAAAGGCTACTCAGAATTCGGATCAATTACACAATGCATGACAACAGTAAACTACCAACTTTGAGGTGTTTGAAACCTAGTCAAAACATATCAAAATGACTTAGGATTTGAAAGATAGGCTCTTTGATATGCATACTAAACATCCCCAACGTGGCGGGTCATGAAACATTTATGGGTGCAAGATATTCAAGTGCAAACTGGGCTACAGTATGCTGTTTAATACTTGGCAGGATTGTGAAATTTGGCAAAACCTCAAAACAAGACATCACGAAACAATTTAAAACTTGAAATTAATGACCTGAGATGTCTTCAAATGTCAAAACAAAGGTGATGAGTATTTTACATGCATGGTAAACCTCATAATCTCATCAGGGCAAATAGGCTCAAAAAGCACTTATAGGGGGTCAAAATGCAAAATTTTAACATGGTACTTCAAAAACCCTTACTGCATTTTTTAGTCCCAACACAACTCTAAACCACCAACTTAATAGTCGAAGTCACGCATACCATCAAAATGACCATTGCTTATCTTTGTAACCGTTAGCCATCGACCCTCCTTTTAGCCTGCTGAAGCTACACAAACAGTCCTCACAAAATGGTCATCAGTAGATGACACGTAGCACCCAACTTGACACGTAGTCCTATCCCTATGTTTTGAATATTCGCCAATATGTATATTTTTATACTATAAATACTATTTTTTATTCACCAATATATATTTTTTATACTTTAAAGACTATTTTTTATTCGCCAATATATATATTTTATACTATAAATACTATTTTTTATTTGCCAATATATATTTTTATACAATAGATACTATTTTTTATTCGCCAATATATATTTTGGTATTTCTGTAACAGAAACACAATTTTCCAAATGAGATTATTTTTTTTCTTTGAAAAGAAATTGTTTTGCCAATAAAACTAATAATTTCCTCTTTAGTTTTCTAAATTTTGCTAGTTTTTAACTCCTTTTTTGAAGGGGGGGGGGGGGGGGGTTTCTTAAAGATTACCCTGATATACAGAGTGACTCCCCCTTAGTTCATGCTTCCCCTTTTTATGTACTCAATATATGTATATGAACATCTTCAGATTATAGTATCCCCATTATACTATACATATATACATATGTTTCCCCCTTTTTTGAAAATAATGACAAAAGTAGCATAACTTACAGTTTGCCAAAAATTATAGGATGGGATTGCTTGAGAGTTTCCAATAACTTCTCCCATTCCTCCTTTAAGTGTTCAAGGGTGAGTAGCTCTAATTGTAGCTGGGAATGCAGATCATATATGTTTTCTGTCACTAACAGTTTCTCCCATTCCTCCTTTAAGTGTTCAAGGGTGAGTAGCTCTAATTGTAGCTGGGAATGTAGATCATATATGTTTTCTGTCACTGACATTTCCAGGGTGGAAATTAGATTCTTTACCAATGTCACATGTTTTTTCATCATGACCAAATGCGGTAGTAACGTCGACTAGAGCTCGGTTACTTGTTCTCTATTATGTTCCTCGTCTTTCTTTAAGTCCAATCTCAACTGCTATTTTTGAAGTATCGTGGTGTAATTCTTCTGAAAAGCATGTTGCTCGGATGATAGACTATTCACACTATCCTTTAGATCTTGATCTATCTTCCTTATCTTTTCACTAATATTGGTAGTGAAGTGATCTAATGTGCATAACTACTGTATAATAGTAATGGATTTATCTATGATAGTTTATATTTCCATTTAAATTTTTTTACAGAGTTACCTTATGTACTGCCACTACTTGGATGATCCTCTTGGTTACCTTGTATTGGATCTTCTTCTCTGCTCGCTCCTCTAATTTCTGCTCGACGTCTACATCAGTTTTGTCAATGGCCTCAATGAGCATTTCAAGTTGAGTATGGGGGCTCGTTCATCAATATTCACATCAGGTACAACTTTCATTAGAATCTCCTTGGCTTTCTCTAGCACTTGTGCACTCCTTGCTTCTTGTCTCATCTTGTCATGTGCTACTTTTTCGGTGCAAAGTTCACCATACTTCTTCACTATTTCCGGATCAAGATTATTAGGATCCCAATCAGGAATCTCTATGATTTCATCAAGAGTAACTAATTCCTTGTTTCCTTTCTTCTTCTTCCTTTTCTTTCCTATGGTGCTAGATGAAGGAGAGAGAGCCAATTGTAACTGAGCCTTTTTCTCAATTTTTGACTTTACTTGCTTAATACTCAGTGTGAGTTCTTGGTGGAGTGTCTCGATAACTGACCTTGAGTCTGTAGTAGAGGTATCTACTATTTTTTCATCTGTCTCCATGTTACTTTCACCTTTCTCTTCTGCAACATCAGTGGTATCCTTGGGTGCATCACCTTGAGTTGTTACACCATTGTGCTCGGTCTCTTTACCATGATCTTCACCCTTGTCTTCATTTGCATTTGTGACTTTCTCAGGTGACTTTTGTTGTGCTTCAGTTTCTATCTCTATTTCCTTAACCAACATAGGCAGCTATCTTGGTATGTTTACTCGGGCGACCTCTGATGTATCGTGTTCATCCATGGTCTCGGTTGCACTGATCAACTTTGTTGGAAATATAGATGGAGTAACTGAGAGGGGAGGGGTGAATCAGTTACCACAAAAATAAATCCATAAGTCCCTTAGATGTCTTTAATATATACTGCTGTTACTCGGTAGATTAACTTATCATTATTC
>MU225246.1:1188076-1204571 GCA_018584345.1 Thuja plicata
GCACATTCCTTCTGCTTCTTCACATTTCCACACTTCTCACACTCTCTCTTGAATTTGCAACTTGATCTCTCATATATACCCTTCAGGTTATCAAGTCGGCCCAATTACAAGTTACAATTAATAAATATTACATTAGTCGGCTGCAGAAAACATTTCACAAATGAAACCCTTCGCAGGCCGACAACATTGTCCAAAAATGATATTCCAGTGTTGACCAACTGATGCTCGGTGAACACTGCAGATTCTGCGAAAATCCTTCGGTAACCGACTGGACTCGATAAGCACTGACTTTCCTTCACATTTTCTTTGACGACCGACTGAACTCGGTAAAGACTGAATTTCTTTGTTGACCGAGTAAGCTCAGTAGTAACTAATTTCTCGATATAGTATTCTGTTGCGCTTGGTAGACTTTGTAAATAGCTTCTCTTACCGACTGAGCTCGGTAGACTTGGTTAACTGCCTTGCTGAACATTCTGAGCTCGGTAGACTCTGTCTGATGACTGATATGACATTTGTGTAACTTTTGTTGTGCTTCAGTTTCTATCTCTATTTCCTTAACCAACATAGGCAGCTATCTTGGTATGTTTACTCGGGCGACCTCTGATGTATCGTGTTCATCCATGGTCTCGGTTGCATTGATCAACTCATCTTCTTTGGCCTTATCATTTGGATCTCCTTTTGTTACATCAGTGATTGTGATATTCGGGTGACCTAAATTGGTTAAGAGTTCAAGAATACCATCTAAAGCATCATCAACTACTGCATCATCATCTTGTATTGGATTTGCACTCGGTCTAGTAGATGCAACAAAAGTTACATCCTCAGTATCTTGGTTATCCTCAGATGGATTCAGAAGTGTCTTCCATATTTTGGTGCTCTCAACATCCACTTCTATCATATTTCCTTACAAAATATTCAAAGTTCTTGTCTTCTTAGGAAATTGCTGTGCATACTTCTTCATGATATCCTGTATCTCATCAACTGTGCAATCTTCCATAATAAGTGTGAGAGCTTCTCTCATTTGTTTCTCAGTTTGTAGTGCATATTTCCATCTTGCATATATTCTATCATATAACTCACTTCGTATAAAAGTATCAAACTCAACTGGAACTTGGTTCAAGTTTATTATCATACCTATTATTGCTTCTTCAAGTTTGTTTTGGTTCTTGGTATTCAGATCAACAAATGCTTGTATCTTAGGATGTCCTAATTGTCCAGTTGTCTTGATTGCTTCTACAATATTATTAATAGATTGTGCTGGCTTATTATGTACAACCTTGAATTGATCTTGATTATCATCAGAATCATCCTTGTTGTCTTTGTTCCTCAAATATCTCATCTTTGGTCTTGGACCTGTATTCTTCATTTTCTTTGGTTGGTAAGTGAACTTTGGTGATGGATTGGTTATTTTAGCTACACCTTTCTTCAAAGGTGGTGAATCTTCTTTCATTTTTTTTGATATGGTCTTTGGTCAAGACTCAGTCTTTATCCCTTTTCCCTTTTTGGCCTTTGGTGCCTTGACTGGTGTGTCATATGATTTGGTGGCTTCATCATGTTCAGATTCAGTATCTGGATGACCGACTGAGGTATTCTCCTCAGTTTCATCTTCTGATTTGTTTAAGTCCTCATCTTTACTGTCAAGTTTCCTCTTCAATGTTTTTACAATCTAAGTCTTTTTTTGACCCAACTGTTGTACTTGTAACCGAATTTGTATACAGGTCTTTGCCTCATCATAGGCGCCAAATCTCATGGCAGATTTGTAAACAGGCTCATTCAATAATTTCTCAATTGCATCACAGGAAACATCAATATCTAACTCATAATCTAGTGGGGGAAGCCAAAGAGTCCTTGGATCTATTTTTTTTTATCAATATTGTTTCCATGTCTACCATAAAACATATTTCATCTTTATAGTGTTCTACAAATTGAGTAGGAATCCGGGATCTCTTTTCCATTCTGGTTTTGAACTTGGCAAAGTACTCATTCATTACTAGCTCAAAATTCTATCCTAGACTAGTGATCATTTTATCTATTTGTACCATAATTGGTCTATCTATTTTCCATTTGGCTTTGCTGATATATGGGAAGAAGTTTTGCATGTATAAGAATATGCATAGCAGTAAAGAACCGAACTTACATGTATTTGTCTTTGCTGACTTGATGGTTCTCATATTCTCCTCTATTTGCGTCTGCAATAGCTCAGAAAGATCAAATTGTAGACCTTTCTTAGCTATCTTGTAAGCTATATCAACTGATCCACATGGTACGATGTTTGGTCTGCTAGATTGGAATATTTTATACCCAACGACATAAGCACCAAATTTCAGTTCAGGATCCTTGATGTCGTTGACCTTCAAGCCTCTACCGTCCCACTTGGCTAATGTTAGCTTTTCCAACTCGGTTCTCGATAGGTGTCTTAGGGATTTGGCTTTGTCACATATGGGATACCCTGTTACTACATGAATGACATCCCTGGTTATTTTTTTAGGTTCATCTAGCCATATGTTTCCATTGTGTACCCTGCTAAGTATAATGCAAATCCATTCATTCTGAAAGACCTTCAGGAAATCTAGGGCATGAATTAACCCTTTGACCTCTAAGTGTTTATGGTCTTCTTTCATCTTTCCATCTGTGCATAATGATTGATAAGTTGACATAAGTTAAAAATATATGATTTCTCCAATCTTGCAATGTATGTATGCACGTACGTCTTGCACTAGAAAAACCCTAGGTAGGATAGATGAAAATGCACCTTAATTGTCAGGTTGTGCACCGACTTGAGGATGGATCTTGTAGTTAGGTTCCGTGTAGGTGGATTTATTGATCAAAACAACCTTCTTTTCAAAACATAGTTCCATACCTGCTTGTATTTCTCAGTTGGAGACGATGGATGAGGTGTCACCAAATGTTGTGCTTGGTCTTGAATTTTCATTTGATTCTGTTCTCCACATTTGATCCCCGATCCTCACAATTTCATCAATTGTATTTCCATTCCCATAAGTGTTTATTCGGTATGCACAATCTTTGCTTACATGACTAACTTTTTGACAGTGAGAACATGCCATTCCAGAGTTTGACCAATTCCTAGAATTGTTTTTCCATAGTCTCATATAGTTTTTTGCATTGTGACCATAGTTACCACATGATTCACAACTGCTCCAAGTGTTGTAATCCCATGCATAATCATTGCCTTTTCTTCTCAGTTTTTTTACCGTTTCTTATCCTTTAGGCTTCCAGATTTGCTTTGTGTTGTTCTTGCATGCTTGTGTTGTACGACCATTCATGTTGCAATTCTTACAATATTTATCCATGTATGGTTTATTTTGTGGCTCGTTCAACTTGGATCTACACTAATGTGCCTGATGTCCATGCTTATTACAACTATAGCAAATGCCATTGAATTTAGGAGGGTTTCTAGGAATACCTTTTGATTTTCTTCAACAGACGTTTGATGTGTGGCCTGGTTTTCCATAATGATGGAAAGAGGGATTCTTTAGCTTAGGACTTGAGTATACATTCCTTTGTTCAGCTTGATTTGATGATTCTCCTTGCTCGGTATACCCTAATCCGGTATTGTTGTTTAGTCTTCTCTGATAGTTCAGAAATTCATCCATTCTTTTAGTACGGTCTTCAGATCTCTTTATCACTTCATTATGTTGCTGTAAAATCTTCAATTCATTTCTCATTTTTTCATTTTCTTCTCTCAATACACCAATGTCTTCTATTTCTCTTGTAAGTTCTGTATTCACTCAGTTTTCCTCATGACTCATAGCAACCACTTGATTGATTATCTCAAAGTATTGTTTAGTAAGTCTCAATACCTCAGTTTCTTTCTCTTGTATCTTTTTAGTTATCTGTCTTTTGTCATCAAAAACCATGTTTCTATCTTGTTCAACATTCTTTTTATCATTCAATACTTCAACCATTCTAACTATTTGTGTATCTTGACTGATCTGCAGTGTTTTCACTTGTTCAGTAAGTTGTTGATTGCTTTCAGATAGTTTTGATATGATTCCTTCAGATGCATCAGATATTCTACCAAATTTAGATCCAGATGTATCAAATGGGTCATGAATCTCTTCTTCATGATAATCAGTCTCACGATAGCGAAGTGCCATGTCCTTTCTCTTAATCAACATCCCCCTAAGTTTTTCTTTAGCTTCTTTATGCTGTTCAACATAGATATGCAACTGTAATTTATTATTTTCAATAGTTTTATCAAGTGTATACCTTTCCATTGTAAGATCTTTTCTCTTCAATGATTAAAACTTCTAAACAAGAGAAATATCTCTGATACCAATTATTGGGATAATGGAAAGGATATATACTAAGAGGGGAGGGGTGAATTAGTACCCTTACAAACTTTTAATCAAATCCTTGTAATCATTGTACTGTATTAACCGACTGAGTAGATTGCATACACCAAACATATAGTATCAATATTGAAATGTAAATGCATGTAAAGTAAATATTACACATACATGAAATGAAGTGCACATGACACTAGTATTTTGGTATCACAGAAAACCCCAGTTAGAAGGTAAAAACTGCATTGGGGATGAGACACACAAAACTTCACTACTGCAGTAATAAAGAAAGCTTGTTAAAGATTACAAACAATAACCACTTCTAATGATCTTACCCTGTTAGGAGTAACAAAAATATCAACTAGATCTACCTTGTGGGAGGATTTAGAAACATAATATATGTGTGCACTCGGTTAAGATATTTAAAAAAGACTGTTAAGTCTACTCTGTTAAGAGATTTAGGTGTCTATTACTATTGTTAGAGAGTAACAGAAAGTTTGATCTGAAACATACACAATCTTAAAGTTGCTAATACAGATCCATTAAGTTCATACATAACATATCACCTCCATGTGAATGATAATACCTTCTGCTTTGTTTTTCTCAGTAGCCTTGCCTTAGTTCTGAAAACTGAATTCTATTATGTAGTCTCTGTCCTTAAAACCCTTCTCTGATCTTTGATGTCCGTAGTATGGTGGCTACTTGATCATTGATTGATCAAAATACATTACACAATGACATCTTATACAATTATATATCAAACAATGTGACCTAATTATGGCTTAACAATTACATCCTTACCCTAAGATCAATGGCCACAAAATTTACATTGATCAAATAAACATAGGAGACATAAAAAATTAATGCTAGAAATCCTTAATTAATGTCCTCCTTGATCGTGTAAACCATTATCTAGGCCAACTTAAAAGTTGTTGCATAGAGTAATGTGCCATAACACACTTTTAGGTGGCCTCTAGTCCACTCGATAAAAGCTATCTCTCGTTGCTCGGTGTGGTCTATGTATCCTAGTTATACTGGTGTTCAGTTATGCTTGTGTAGCTCAGTGTTGTCTACTGCTCGGTATAGTCTGTGTACTTGGGTATCACCGCACTCGGTTACCTTTGGGTGTGATTAGTGCTCTTAGTTAACTCTGCACTTCGATGATATATACCGACTGTTCTGTTTGACTCTGGTATTGAATGTCCATTTTGTGTACACGCATACTAATGAAAAATTCAATGTGCATTTGAGTAACAAGGTTTTGTTGACTTGTTCTTGATAAAAGTGTTGATGAATTAGGACAAAGAGTGTTGTTGCACAAGATAAGAATTGATTGTTGATGCCAGGGATTGCTTGTGAAATAGTAGTAAAAATATAGTGAAGGTTGAATTTATCATCTAAAGGAGTAAGAGAGAATTGCAAAAAAGATCTAATTGTACTTAAATTGACCTGACCAAGGCATAATTAGATTCTACTATACAGTTCAAAAATTCATCAGATTGTACTTGTATTTGTGTTTGTAAGACAGTGAGTCTTCCTTAGGGCTGGAGCCCAAGCCAGTTTGAGCACTGAGCTCTAGGAAGTGTGCCTAAATGCATGTACATTCCTCATTGTAATAATATTATAATTATAACAAGGTGTTAGTATTATTGTGGATTCAATTTCCACCATGGTTTTCACCCTAATTTGGGTTTCCACGATAAAAATCCTTATGTTATGCATTGCAGATATTCTCTTCTTTGTGTATACATTCTTGTTTCATTCTAAATTAGAGATAAGGAATTTATGCATAATGGTTTCAAAGTTTAAGGGTTTTAAAGAGTTAGAGTTTTTGGAAAACCTGATTCACCCCCCAGTTGCTTGTTGCCTTATTTTATATAAAACCAGACATTTTTTTACTGTGAAAAACTCCTAAACTAAGAACAATCCTTATCAAGGATAGACTTAGGACACACCTAGTTTTATATTTGATAAATTAAATTATGCAAATTGTGGCATCAATGACCTCGCCCATCATGGATCTCCATGCACCGAGGTGAGACCCAAATTTACATTCAACTTTATATGTAAAGTGTATCCAGACCAAAAGAATGACCCAAAATAGATAGAACGTCTGAATACACAAAACCATATCATAAATAAACACATATGATATAGATCTTCATAGCTCACTTTTAAAACACAAAAGAAAACTATATGACCAAGCATGATTATGATCATCATACAAGAACAACATTTCCAACATATCTAGAGAATACTGAAGTCCATACTTGAAAAAATATCCCCCTTTATCATTGATGGAAACACTTGTGATCTTCAACCAAAAAAAAAATCCCCCTTTAACATCAAGGACAAAGGGTAGCATGTAAATCTCCTACCATACCAAACTCCATTTCTCCCCCTAAGACCAACAACCTGTATTAGTCCAGGAGACAAAAGATGAATCTTTGAGTCTCCCCTAGAAATATATGCCACTTCTATGCATCTCTCAGAAGGAAGGATGGGAAATAACCCCTAACTTTTTCCTAAGGCATTCAAATGTATCCTTTGGTTATGCCTTAGTAAAACATTTTTTATTTTTTATTTTGTAGAAACATATTCTAATCTAACCTCTTTTTATGCAACTTTATCTATTAGGAAATGATACCAAATCAAGATGTGTTTGGTCCTTTCATGCATCACTGGATTATTTGAAATGATTATAACACTTGTATTGTCACATATGATAGGAACACCAACATCATACATTACCTTGATATCACTTAGTGTTTTCTTCATTCACATGATGTGAGTGCAACAAGATACACAAATGTATTTATCTTCTGCAATAGATAAGGATACTGAGTCCTATTTTTTACTCAGCCAAGAGACCAATTGGTCTCCCAAGAAGAATGCTCCTCCACTTGTAATTTTTCCATCATTAATACTTTCATCCCAATCACAATCTATATAATATCTAAGCTTAAAATATCCATCCTTGTACCACAAACCATAATCCTTTGAGATACCTTAAGATCCTCTTTACTGCCTGAACATGTGATTCCTTTGTATTTTCCAAAAATATTGCAACCAAATAGAAAAAAATCATAATATCTGGTCTAGAGGTAGTCAAGTATAAGATACTGCTAATCATAGATCTATACTTCTTTTGATCAATATTCGAGGATATATCACCTTTTCTCAAGTTACAACCATTAGCTAGAGGAGTTGCAACAGTTTAATTATACTCTAACCCCAACTACATTCAACATTTATTTGGCATAGTTGTCTTGATAAATGAATATTCCATCCTTCAACTGATTTACTTGCAAACCAAGAAAGTAAGACATATCACCTATCATTGACATTTCTTCTGCAAACCTCTTACTTAGATCACAATTTCCTCCAAATACAATATCTTAAAAATACACAAAAATAATAAAAAAACTTATCACCTTCAATTTTGAAATAAATATTACTATTAGTTGCACCTTTTCTAAAACCTCTTTCTATATCAAATATTTATCCAATTTTGCATACCAGGCCCTGCAGGCTTGCTTGAGTCCATAATAACCCACAAACCATATCTAGATATTCTAAAAATTTGAACCCATATATCTACTCAATTTATACTTCCTCTTCTAGTTCTCCATTCAAAAAGTCTATTTAATATTGATTTGATATACCTTAAAGTTATTTTAGGCAGAAAAAACAAGAAACATCCTTATGGCTTCTATTCTAGCTATCGGGGCAAAGGTCTCCTCAAAATCAATGTCTTCAACTTCTGAATATCCTTTACACACCAATCTCACCTTATTTCTTGTCACTTGTTGATACTCACTTAGCTTTTTCCAAAACACCCACTTAGTTCTAATTTCACTTTTGTTTTAGGTCTAAGTACTAGATTTCATGTTTGTTTTTTCTATATTTGATTCAATTCCTCTCTCATTGCATTTATCCAATTTTTATCTTTATTAACTACTTCAAAAGTCTTAGGTTCAACCTGTGATAGAAAAAAAAGTTCACCTATTCTTCAACAACTTTCCTCCTTGTCTACACACCTTTGTTATATTCTGTAGCCTTAACAAATTTCTTCCTTGTCTGCACACCTTTTCTCTCATCTCTGATGATCTGATCTTCTAAGTGAATTTTATGCACATATCTAGTTGGTGTTTTAGGTGTCTATTCAAGACCTTTTTTGTATTAAATATAGTTTGAAAATTATATTACATAAATATATAATAGATTAGCCCATATGGCACAATCTTATCATATAAACCAACTCAAAGACTAAGAGTGACTGTATCTATCTACTAGACTAAAGAAAGAAGATTGAATTATATCTTCTAAATTAAAACTACACAAGATGCAATAGGAAGCAACTCAACAACAACTATATGAGAAATAAAGGTAATGCCATTTCTATTGGAAAATATGTATGTTTATCAAATTATTAATTTGTTGTAATTGATGTCAAACATTATGGAATGGAAATGTTGGAAGTATTGTGGTTTGGAGGTAGTAGCTGAAGATAGGTTCTGGTTTGTGTTTATCAGTGCACCAGTATTTTATTCTTAGGTTCATAAGTCTATGTGGTCTAAATGTTTGTGTTTTAGTGGCAGTGATACACATTTGTAGTTAATAGTGCTTCATTTGTACTTTCTGGAAGGATTCCGCTCTAGAAATAATGGTACAAGGTATGTAGATATAATTTATTCTATTTTAGGTTATTGGTATTGGTTGTTGTGTCTCTTCATTATTGAATTTGACTACAAATTTCAATGAATGTTTGGTGACATAAAAAAAATATTGTCGACATACCGACAAAACCTTGACTTAAATTTCATCACTGGAATTTCGTCACTTTAATGACCACTTAATTTTACGTCAAAACCCCAAACTAGAATCATCAGTCAACACCAAGGAAAATGATTGTTGTGTTCTTTGCATAATCGAACCAGGTTGGTCGCATGCATGACATAATTTCATTGAGCAACTTCGTGCATCTATTGACGAAAAAGACATTCTTCATTGTTTCGTTGATCACTATTTTGTGAAATAGCAAAGCTATCACTATTTCTCAAAGACATAAAACAAGGGCTGAAAAATAAAGAACCCATTTAAAATTGACGAAAGACATTGTAATTTGTTTCATTGTTCGCTATTTTGTGAAATAGTGAAGCCATTTCTATTTTGCAAAGACAAAAACAAGGGCTGCAAAATAGCAAACCTGTTTGAAATCGTAAAAAAAAACCAAACTTTCATCAGGTTTTCGACGAGGTGCAACAATCTTTCATTTTCATTAAGGTGAAAAAATATCGCGTGTACAAAAAAGTCATTGAAATTTTTTGTGGTTCGTCAGGCTATTGACATTGTAATTTTGATGAAACACTACAGTTTTTTTTTTTTTAAATTTCAGGATTTTTTTTAAAAAAATTAAAAAAATCTCTTCCACCATTCACGGTTGATCCTCTCCAGTGACAATCTCCCCCTCCACCACTGTTTATGGATATAACCCCCCAACAAATTCCAACAAAACCACCTCCACCTGCAGATCCTTCTGGACCATGGCTTTTCATGGGAACTATTGGTTCCTTGAAAGGGTTTACACTATTGATGTAGAAACCAAGTTGATCTTTCATTTTTTTTATGGAGAAGCCAAAGACAATTATCAATAATCTCTGGGAATTGGAGCAACTGACAAGGATTTTACAAATCCTTCTACATTTTGGGCTCTACAAAACCCAGGAGGGTGATCCCTTAATGAATTTGTAATTATTACACCATACTTGTAAATGACATTAAAATAAAGTAGATAATCTCATATAAAGGCTCAACAGAGAGGAAGAATGCTCAGGAATGACTAATTCCATAGTGATCCTCAACCATTTAGAGCATGAGATGATAAAAAAATATAGGAACAAAATATATGAAAGGATACTATGTGATTTAGCAAATTTATAACAAGTTAATGGTGAATCTGAAACACAATACTAACAATAAAAACAAATACAAGCTATGATTAGTGCCTTATTCTATTGGGGACTTGAATTCATAAGACATAAAATGAAATATGACAGACTTTGACTGATAGCATAAAAATCCAAGATAATACTACCTTAAGATACATATCACCTACAATCCCAACCCAAACTTCTTATGAAAATCCCTGCACAGGTTGCATCAATTTATAATTCTACTCAAGCATTTAATTGACCCCTTAGATCAAAGCATGAACAAGAAATTACATACACCATAACAATGCACCAAATGAGAAAGTCCTTGATTCTATTCATTCAAAATGTGGTAGAATTATACATTGGAGAGAAATGGATTTGAATTATATATCTATCAAGCTCAATAGCTATCCCTATCACAAGACAATTTACATTTCATTCATTCAAGACATTCACAAAACTTGACACTAAACTCTTCATCTATTTTCTCTATAAATGACTTTACAATTATCTCATTTTCTAGACTTTCTACTGGAACCCATACTCCAAATTTGATAAATTTTAAACAGAGACTTTGGAACCTGTTTACTCATGGCCTTGAATTCCCTTTTATAGAAAATAAGGGAGCCAACAAGCTTCATGCTAGAGAAGACACATGTCACTAGCCCATTGGATCGCTTGTGACTCTTGTTACAAAATATTTCCTCAGGAAAAATTCGATCAAGACAAAAATCTTCACACCTTTCCTGCCTAGTATTTGTCGAAGAAGATACTGATATGAGCCCACACTGATGCAAGCTTATACTAAAAAATATAACCACTCCAGTATGCCAAAATTAGTCACCATAATTTCACATCAAATAGTTAGTTGGCTAACTGTTTATTCTTTTTATTCTTCATTTTAGTGCATTCCCACCCAATCATTATATTATTCATCTGATGACCAATTAAAGTTCACGACTTCATCAAATTTTATCCTATAGGGGGTGTACTTAACTGCTACTTGATTTTATTCTCTCTCAAAGGATTCAAAAACATTCTTGTGCTTATGATTTGATCCATATTTTTCTCCAACATGTCTATGTCAAGATCTTCACAAATTTCTTCAACTTGAGAGTTAATAACCTACTCTGCCCATTCTGTCCATAACTATAGTGGCTTGACAACTCCATTTTTATGCACAATTGTAGGCAATAGTGTATCATGCAGTTCATTGAAGCTCCTCATTAACTCTTATTTTTCTTTCTATATTCTCTGGAAAAAATTGAAATTATTGCATTGACTTCACTAACAAATGGGTTGGCTGAAGTGCTGGTGGCTTGTCAGCATGATATATAGAAGCTATAGATATCATCTTTAACTCATTATCCTTATGCACCCATTTGGGAAAAAAATGTGCATCCACTTCTTTGTTTCTATTAAAACTCCTGATAACTTCAAATAATAAAGAAAATAAAGAATGAATGTTTACCAATATGCTATCCACCTTTTCATTCTAATGAGTCATAATTGAACTGACTATCTCTTTTTGATTCAAGGCATTTTTT
Source organism: Thuja plicata (assembly GCA_018584345.1). Taxonomy (NCBI): domain Eukaryota; kingdom Viridiplantae; phylum Streptophyta; class Pinopsida; order Cupressales; family Cupressaceae; genus Thuja; species Thuja plicata. Next base: position 1,199,867 of record MU225246.1, read on the forward strand.
CTCTATATCATTTATTTTTCTCTCCAACTCTTTTATATTTTCTAACATTTGAGCCTTGGTTGGATCCACTGAGTAAGTTAGTTTTTCAACAATTGGTTCAACTGTAGAACCAGGAGGAGTGGTCCCAATAGGAGACTGGGTTTTAAAGAATAGAGTTTTACATATATTCTATCATCTCTCTTGGATTAAAGTAAGTGAACAATGTCTTTCAAAATTTAAGATTAGAGATTATTGTGATAAATTTATTTGTGATATTATGCCTATGGATTGTTATCATATATTGTTGGGTAGACCATGATAGTAGGGTATGCATGCTATACATGATGGAAGATTGAATAGGTATACTATTATTGCTAATGGAATGAAACAAGGATTGTTACCCCTAATAGAGGAACCTAAGAGTGAAATTTGTACTTCTATAAGGGTTTGTTTGATGGAAGAAAATAAATTTGTCAAGGATCTGAAGAGAGGTGATGTATGTTATGCTTTGATTCCTAGATCATGGATGATGGAGACTGAGATACCTATGGAAGTTGAAGGGTTGTTAATAGAGTTTAAAAACATCATATCATATAATGTACCTTATGGGTTACCTCCTATTGAAGCATAAGTCATTGCATGGATTTGATACCAGGAGCTAGCTTGCCAAATAAAGCACTGCACAGATTGACACTTGCCAAGAATTAAGAGTTGAATAGAGAGGTTCATGAATTGTTGCGGAAGGGTTTGATAAAATAAAGCTTGAGTCCTTATGCAGTACCTGCAGTGATTTCACCTAAGAAAAGTGGAGAATGGAGAATGTGTACTGATTAAAGAGATATAAACAAGATCACATTGAAGAACTAATTTCCATTGCCTAGCATGGATGATATCATGGATTGTTTGAGTGGAGCAAGATAATTTACCAAGATTGATTTTAAGAGTGGGTATCATCATATTAGAATCAGAGAAGGTGATGAATGGAAGACTTCTTTCAAGCCAAAAGAAGGTTTTTATGAATGGTTGGTTATGCCCTTTGGATTTACTAATGCACCTAGTACTTTTATGAGGTTGCTGAATGAAGTTCTGAAGAAATTATTGGGTAAGTTTGTGATTGTTTATCTTGATGATATTCTAATATTGAGCAAGAGTAAAGAAGATTATTTGATACATATAAGACAAGTGTTGCAAAGATTGAAATAAGAAAAGTTGTTAATTAACCTTAAGAAATGTTCATTCATGAAAGAGTAGCTAGTGTATTTGGGATTTGTGATTTCAGTTAATGGATTGAAGATGGACTCTGAGAAAGTGAAGGCAATACACAAATGACCTACACCTGATAATTCTAGTGAAGTTAAATATTTTCATGGGTAGCAAGGTTTTATAGAAATTTCATAAGGAATTTTAGTTCTATTTGTAATGTGATGACAGAGACAATGAGAGGTAATAAGAAGGACTTTAGATGGACACATGGAGCTAATAGAAGTTTTGAAACATTGAAGTAGAAGGTCACATAATTACCTATGTTGGCCTTACCTGATTTCAGTAAAGAATTTAAAGTTGATTGTGACACAAGTGGAAGTGCGATTGGAGTAGTATTGAGTCAAGAAGGTAAACTTGTTACTTTTTATAGTGATAATTTGAATGATGCTAAGAGGAAACATTTAGTGTATGATCAATAATTGTATTATATTGTTCAAGCCTTGAAGAAATGGAGACATTATTTGATGCCTAAGGAATTTGTGTTGTATACAGATCATAAATATTTGTAGTACTTAGGTAGTCAGAATAAGGTGAATCAGAGACATATGAAGTGGGTTGATTACTTGCAGAATTTTACTCTTGTGTTGAAGCATAGAAGTGGTTTGTCAAATAGAGTTGCAAATGCTTTGAGAAGAAGAAGGAATTTGTTGACAAAGACTAGAGTGGAAGTTCTTATCTTTGATGAATTTAAGAATATGTATGAAACTGATATTGATTTTGCAAAACCTTGGAAAACATATAAAGAATCTGATACTGATCAGTAGGGTAAGTGGATTGATTATTTCATTCAGGAAGGTATGTTTTTAAAGGTATTCAATTGTGTATACCAAGAGGATCAATGAGGATTAATCTTGTCAAGGAGAAATATAGTGGTGGACTTGCAGGACACTTTGGTATTGATAAGACCTTGAGTTTTCTTAAAGAGAAATATTTTTGGCCTCAGATGTATAAGGATGTTCATAAATTTGTGAAGAGTTGTAGAGTTTGTCAAGTAGCTTAAGGAGTAACTCAGAATACTGGATTGTATACACTATTACTTATTCCTAATAGACCTTGGGAAGATATTATCATGGATTTTTTCCTTGGCTTGCCTAAGAATCAAAGAGGTAATGATTGTATATTTTTTGTGGTGGATATATTTTCTAAATATCATATTTCATTCCTTGTAAGAAGACATCAGATGTTGTTCATGTAGATGAATTATTTTTCAAAGAGATTGTGAGATTGCATGAGATACCTAAGAGTATTGTTTCTGATTAGGATAGTAAGTTTGTGGATTATTTATGTAAGGAACTTTGGAAGAAGATGAGTACTGATCTGAATTTTAGTTCTACATTTCATCCTCAGACAGATGGAAAAATTGAAGTTGTAAATAGAAGCTTGGGTAATTTGTTAAGATGTTTAGTTGGTGATAAGCGTGGAATTTGAGATTTGGTTTTAGCACAAGTTGAGTCTGCATTTAATAATTCTATGAATAGGAGTACATGGAAAACACCGTTTGAAGTTGTCATAGGTATGCATCCTAAAGGAGTATCAGACTTGAATGATCTTGGTTGAGGAGAGAAGAAAAGTGATGAAGCAGAGGGTTATGCTGAATACATGAAGACTTTGCATGATGAAGTGAAACTTAATTTGGAACACAGTAATCAGAAATACAAGGATACTTATGATAAGTCTAGGAGACATAAATAATTTTAGGTTGGTGAAGAAGTTATGATTCATTTGAAGAAAGGCAGATTTCCTGTTGGTACTTATAGTAAGCTAAAGATGAAGAAATTTGGACCTTGTAAGATACTGAAGAAATTTGACAATGGTAATGCTTATGAGGTTGATTTACTGGTTGACATGGACATATCCCCTATATTCAATGTTGCTGATTTTTATGAGTATGATGAGTTAGATGATGAATTGGACATGAAGCAAGAATATCCTATGAAGTAGGTAGAATTAATTGAAGCGATATTGGATAAGAGAGTTTGCAAATGTACAAGAGGAAAGGATTACATGGAGTATTTGGTGAAATGGAAGAATAGACCTGTTAAATATTCTACATGGATATCTCAATCTTAGATGGATATGATGGATTCTTCTCAGGGAGAACATTAGTTTTGATTCTAGAGTATCAGTTTATATTACTCCAAGCATCTGATGTAGGAGCATGTTGGGTTTATAAGATATCCCACATTTTGTTCTTTTCTGATGCAATTCTTTTCCTATTTTCTTCTGTCAGAGTTTAGTTGTGGTCACGATCCCATACGAGTTAGTGGTTTGATCATGGTTTCCTATTTCAGAATGATCTTGGATCATTCTCCTATGATCACATCTTCTTATGTTGATCGAGCATCAATATTTCTTTCTCTTTTTGATTGTGGGTAGCGTGTTCATGATTATTGAGGATCTTTTAGAGACTCATGTTGTGATCAAGATTCTTGGATTTTTAGTCATTGCAATCTTAGCTCATGGTTCTTTATTCCTTAGATGATTTATCTCTATTATCATTCTTTTTTGTTTTACTGATCATGGATTGTTGATGTGTTTTGGTCAGGACCTATATTTGTAATTAGTTTCCTTCTTGGGGAATGTACCTTTTGACCGACCTGTTATTTAATTTTCTTTTATAGAGTTAGTAAGTAGGAAAGTTAGAAGGTGGACAGTAAGAGGAATCAAGTTTGATGATCTGATAGAATCTTGGCTAAAGAGCTAGAGCATTTTCTGATTATAATTTTTTGTAACCGGGAAGGCCTCACAACTTGACATGTACTTGGTTATTTGATGAATATATATCTGGATTTTGTAGTCTCTCTAGATTTTATTGTTGTTTTTTTATTGCTATCTATGAGGTTGGGCATCTCCATTGGGGATTCTCCCACCTTGGCACTGCATCAAAGATCCAATAAAATCTTTCCAAACAATCACAAAAACCTCTGAATGAAGGGGTTGTCTTAAGTTTGATTAATAACTTTACTTTTCATTGTTCAAAAATTCTTACTTTCTTTATTCTAATAGTGCTTTGAAGTTCCTATTGTATGCAATTGGTTTGAGTTTAAGAGATGGTGTATTTGTGGAGAATTTTCATACCCTAGCATGACTGTGTGTTACCATTTTTAAGACCGTGACAAAAATAACCTTATTTTTCCATGAATTATTTCATATAAGGTCTACAAAGGAAAACCAATGATACGATAAGATTTTAAATAATTAAAATTTTCTCTCGAGCATCTTGGATTGGAGTTCCATGTTGTTTCTAATGATTGATTTCATAGTCACAATCATAATTGTCTAATTCTGTAACAGTGACAATTTTGGTTATTTGGTTTTAAATTCAATTCATTTGGTACCTGTTGTCACTGAGGTTTGCACCCTTGCTGAAAGCTTCTCTAACAGCAACCTAGTGAAACATGGAATCAACCTCCAAGTTGTGGGACTTGAACTACGAGGTTGAATCTCCGGAGAAGGCCGGCTT
>MU225246.1:1212898-1227576 GCA_018584345.1 Thuja plicata
GGTGATACACCAAGATAGGGCCTACTTTCTTCTGCCTTGAAACTGCACTACACATCCATATAACTCAACTAATACAACTTCTACCACATGATTTTTAGCAAACATGTGAAGGTCAGAGACTAAAATTACTACAAGGGAAGAAAAAACTTCACAATACAATAATCCAAGCGAAATAGACACAACACACAATGAACCAGAATCAGCTTGATCAATAAGGGGTAAAACATCTACTCAGTTATTGATTGCAAAAGAGGATAAACATGAATTATACAGAATGAGGCACAAGGTAATTACAATAATAGCAAGCTGTCATAGAACCAGAAGAGAAGTAGATGGATGAAAGAAATAGATACACGAGAAAAATACTACAAATATCAAACTACCTTCCAACCCCTTACAAGATGAGTCTCGACTCATACTTATACTATTTTAAAGCCAACTGCAACCTATAGCAATAACTTCAGATCAGATCTTTTGTCTAGCCACCGCATAGCCCTGAAAGTCATCCCTCAAAATATCAACATAAATGTTCATCTGCAGAAGCGGTCATATCCCTCTAGAAGAGTTGCAAAAGTCTTTGAAATTCAATAACTGCTCTGCAGACTTGTCAACTGTATGCTCTGATCCTTTCAAAATCTGATCTCTGCAAAAATATCAAAACATCTCTGCTTGGTCTCCCACTCGCAGCCTTCCATATTCTGTTTCTGTTTCATACGCGAGTGCACGACGAGCTCAATTTCTTCATCAATCGCTCAGTCGCGAGCGTATCCTTCTTTGTCTACAATGTCTGGCGACAGAGCGACGAGCACATCTTTCTCTTGGTCGCGCAGTCGTGAGCCCTTTTTCTTTTATCTTTTATGCTTGGCGACTGAGCGACATTCTTCTTTTTCCTTCGGTCGCACAGTCGCCCAGATATTACTCTGTCTTTCATTTTATGCATGAGTGTGCGACAAGATCTTTACTCGTTAATCACTCAGTCGCGAGCTATTTCTCTTTATCTTTTCTTATCCAGCAACTGAGCGATGACTTCACCTTTTCTTCAGTCGCGCACTCGCCAGTAGCAATCTGTTTAACCTTATGGCTCGGCGACTGCGCGACCACATGGATCTTCTGGCTCGTTGCGCAGTCGCAGGTTGTTTTTCCCTCACGTCCATTGCTCAGCGAGTGAGCGACGAGTGACTTCCTTTTCCGGTCGCACACTCGCGGTTGCCTTCAATTTACCTTTATTTGCTCGGCGAGTGCGCGACGACTCTGCTCCTCTAGCTCGTCGCAGACTCGCGAGCATCTCATCCTTCATTTGACAATCACGACGACTGAGCGATGAGCTGGTCATCTCCTTCGGTCGCTCGGTCACTGACCCTTTTGCCTCTTGAAAACTATCTGTGCGACTGCGCAAGGAGTCCATTTCTCAGCTCGTCGCTGACTCGCAAGCTGGGAACCCGTCGTGAAATAAACATCGCGACTGCGCGATGACCGCCGTAAGCACTACACCCGCTCAGTCGCAGAGCTCGAGCGACCTGACATAGACTGACCGTGACTACGTGACGACATAAAATACAACTCATCGCGCACTCGGGGGGAAATAGACTGATGCAGGAAAAGGTTGCGACTGAGCGACGACTGCGATTGGCAGCTCGTCGCGCAGTCGCGCAACTTAAAACTTGAGCAAAACTTTAAAACGCGATTGACATAAGGTCTGATTTTGAAAAGGGAGGCATGACCATTTGGCGGGAAACACAGAAGATAGCCAAATTGCAAAGGATGGGGAAATTTGGTCAATAGTACCCACATTCCTTGATGGTTTAAGATAGTTTTCATAAGTATTTTCCATGTTTCCTAAAGACCATTTCAATGTTAAAGTTCCAATCAAATTGTTCTATGAAAAATTGTCCTAGCTCCTAAAACTATCATAGTCATATTGGTCTTCATTTGTCATTTAAATCCACTTGGTTTATAATTATTGAAGTTTGAAATATATAAATATTGTCCTCATACAAGTGCCTTTCCATTGGTTAATACTTCTAAGTTTATTTTTTTCATGTTTGATTTTCCATTCTCTATTTACTGTGAAAACAATGACAGTCCCTCGTGTTGGAAAATTTCTTGTATGTGCTTGTAGTCATGGCTAGGATTTTTATCCTTTGACAATGTTTCCTTACTCTTCTAAGGTGTTGTTACAAAACAAATATTAGACAGAGAAATATATCTCTCAAAGTTGGTTGAAAGCATGAGGTTCATTTCCATGGTGAAAGGGGTAGACCAAGGTCAAGGGGTGAATGGATTGTGGAGCCATGAATTGATGGAGTGCTAGTTTGCAAGTTGAACCATATTGGAATTTACCAAATGAACAAGTGTGTGTGTGTGTTTTCTCTTGAAGAGAATGTTCCAAGTCAAGAAGTATAAGGTTGATCAAACCATGTGTTGATGACATATTAGGACACCAAACGTACCATTGGATCTATAAGGGAAGGAGATAGAGTGTTTTGATCTAACCATCAATTTCTCTGCATCACATAAGTACAACATGATGTCTAGAACAAACCCTCAAGTTTGAAATAGAAAATGATCTAAAACCAAGGAACACAACAAGAAACAAAGAGCTGATAACTAAAACAAAACTAAGAACAAACTGAAAGGGAAATATTTTTGGGTGATGCAATATTTCCATTGACCCAAGGATTCTCCTACATTAGACACCTTTGGTGAACATAAAATGTTCCATAAGAGAGAATTATGAACATTTGATAGGACATGGGACATAAATCGCATGCTCATTCTTGATCTAAATATCCTCTTTATCTACAGCTCTCTGTCTATGCACTTCTACTCCATATTTTGTTAGATCTCTTTAGATTACTCTACTCTGTACTTACTCTATCATATCTCAGATCTATACAAGAATGCTTACCACTAGTGCCTTTTTTTCACACAATTTAATTACCCCTGCTACAAGCCTTTATCAGATCAACAACTAAGGTCTTCTTCTCCTTCACTTTACACATCCTACAATTGGATACCAATTTATTCTCTAGTCTCCCTTCAAGATCCTTCTTCCTATCTATACCAGCCTTTGTATTCAACTTCTCAGAACAATAACTCTTTACCATGCTCAGATTCCTTTCACTTCTCCCCTCTTTCTCCTTCAAGGGTACCTAAGTAAACTTTTTTCCATCCTTCTCTATTATGACCAAGTTTCTTCTTCAATAATGAATAGCTCCCCTATCAAATTTCCAAGGCTTGCACCATAGAACATGAAAAAAACTCATAGATACCACATCACACAATATGTCATCTCTTTAATGTACAATGATAAAGTTTAACAAACATTGATCTTTCACCTCCATAATTTGTTCATTTGAAAATCAACTTATCCCATAAGGAAAATGATGTTTTAGCCTCTTCAATCCAAGCTTCTAAACCATCTCTTCTGAGACCAAATTGTTAGTATAATCAGGTCCAATATTACTGAGGGGGGGGGGGGGGAAATCNTTACTGAGGGGGGGGGGGGGTAAATCAGTAATCTAACAAATCTAAATTTTCATTAACCATTCAACCACTAACATCCATAAACATTCATTGCATGAGAAAATTTATAATATAAGAACAAGCATCCACAATCATCCAACATAATGACACTAATATTTTTACCTTGGAAACCCAACTCGGTAAAAACCATGTGTGGAAATGGCACCCAAGAAAATAAGCACTCTTTTGAAGTACACTTGGTTAAGAGCTTAGTCCTATTAAATCTTTACAATATGCCCAGTTAAGAGCACGAACCTATTAGGAGACCCATTCAAGGGATCTGCCTCTAGCCCTGTTAGGAGCTTTACCCTATTAAGAGTAACCTTTCTTAAGGATTTCAAACCCTAATTAAAGTGTCACTTGGTTAAAGTATTTAAAATTCAAGCTTGTTAGGATCTACTCGATTAAGGGATTTTTCTTGATGAAACTGTTAGGAATCAACAAGTAAAGGATCTAAGAGATAACACTTCTAATTTTTTGGTATTGATCCAATTCAAGATCAAAATCTACTTCACATGCATAACATCCAAACTCTAAGATCACACAACTACAACCACAATCTTACTCTTCCTCTCTCCACTCACTCTTATCATAATACGACATTTTACATATTTATACATTATAAGATTATTAGGGAAATTAACTACCTTAAAAAATATTTTACAATATTTCCTACTCAATTAATAAACCCTAAACGTTTTACAAAATAATAACACATACTAACAAACTTAAGTTAGCCATTAGATTAATTGCACACACTATTTGACAAAGAAAAGTCAAACCATAACACTTTCTTCAATTTTCTTGCAAAACCTCCAAGAAATTCAATCATATCAATCACAAGCATGCCAACTTAGTAATCTTTTCCAATCAAAATATCACCATGATCCCTAGAACATATAATCATTTTCCAAAACCCGATACATCATTATCGATTAAGGATCTGAATAACTATTCTTAATAAATTTTGTAACTTTATGCTGAACAATCTTTCATTGCTTGAAAATTTGTCTTTTGATCATCCAATCATGAAGTGATCACAACAATACCACCATAGAATAGTCCAGATAAGGATATTATGATCACAACACCCAAATTTAATCCTATTTGACACAATCACCAAATAAGTCTTCATGTGCCACAACATGTTCTTCTTGTTAACCTGTCAACCTTAAATCAATCATAAATCACATAATTCATAAGATAAACTAGTGTGGTTAAGATATATCATCTAGAGAAATTACTTAACCTTCCTTTACAATCACACACTCCAATTTGTAACACAACTCTAGATTCATCATCTTTATCATACATCAGCATATCAGATACACAGTCAACATAATGTTTGTTGGTTAACATCAATGAAAATATTATAAATGATCAACCTAACATCAGATATACATCAAAATCATACCATAACATCTGCAACTTATCTCTTCATCAATTATGCCAACACAAACTATCAATACTGCTACAATCCATAAAAAACTTACAACATTTACCTCTCTATTTGCATACAATCCTAAAAAAATTCCTCCCGTGTATAGGTTTAGCTTCCTTCTTACTCAACATGAATTTCCTAAGAACAATAGATTCTCCCTTCTAAGGTTCTACCATAACCTCCTCAAGTTCATTAGTAGCTTTTTCCTCGTGTGCCACAAGGTTCTACTTTCCCATAAGACCCAACAAGAACAAGGAACCAAAAGTAATCAAAAGGAGAAAGTAGTAGATCTAAGAGGAGGATTTAGAGGCTCTATGGGTGGAGGAAGAGGATCATGTGTCTTCATAGGGAGATGCTTCACATGTTGTGAGAATATGTAGAAATATTACTAGTTTCCTGAAAAGAATTGTGTTTCTTCTAGTAGTGGTGAAAGGAGAAATGAAAGGAGGGTACAAATAGTACAAGAGGATAAAGAAGGAAGTATTAACTCCCCTAACCCTATCAATGTTTCTCTATAGGTTGGAGAGATGGTGATGCTAAGAAGAATGCTCTTAAAAAAACACAGGAGAAGGACATAAAACAAATGAGACTTTGAAATGTATGCAAGGTAATCATAGACTTTGGTTCCACTGATAATATGGTATCTAAAGAAATGGTAGAAAAACTAAATTTAGAAAGAGTCCCTCATCAAAAACCATACAAGCCATCTTGGGTGAGTGATAATCAACAACTTTTGTTTAATGAACAAGCTTGTGTTGATTTTCAAATTGGATAGTATAGATATAGGGTTATGTGTAACATTTTTCCAATGGATTGTTTTCATCTCCTACTAGGGAGACCATGGAAATTTGAAAAGAAGGCTATGTATGATGGATTTTTTAATAGGTCTATACCATCAAGGAGGATAAGAAGGTTTTTGTATTGGATTTATTACAGGAAGAGGCCAAAGTAAGCCAAAAGGAAAATAAGATCATCCTTATGGGCAAAAGGGAGTCTATGAGGATGGAAGAAGGTAAGTGTAATGAGGGTGCAACAAAAGTTGGGGTTACATAGTTCAGATTATAAATTGTGAAGGAGGAATACATCAAAGGTTTACAGGCCAAGATTGAAGTAAGGAACACCAAGGATGAATCCTTTGTTGGAAGACAAGATGGGAAGAAAAATAAAAATACTATTTTGGTTGATGCAATGATGTGTCCTATAGAAGAGGTGAGAGGGAAAAGATCATCTGATTCTGATCAGAATATTTCATTTGGAGCATTTGGTCTGAACCAAATGAGGGAAATAAAGAGTGGGATAAATGGAAGCTGGTTGCAAAACAAATGGGGCAGCAATTGGTCAAAGAAGGTGAAAAAGTGCACACCATCAATTAGTTTGAAGCAGACAGCTTGAGAACCTCCAAGACTAGATGCAAATGGAGGACTGAAGATAGAGATCACATCCAGGATGGTAGATGGTATCCACCAAAGAAAAGCACTAAGTTGGGAAAAGACAACTTCAAGCATTGGGTTGATGCAAGTGGATGGGACCCTCCAAGACAATGTCAGAGCACTAGGAGACCAGCAAGGAGGATCCACAAAAGGAGACGGAGGCAGATCTACAACATATTCTCTTGTGATAAGAGATCTTTCTCAGGGGGAGTATGATGTAGGAGCATCAAAGGCCCCATGAGGCCATTAAGGCTAATATGGTAAAATTTTTGTAATAAGGCCATTGTGATGCCATTTATCTTATTTTTATAGTTAAATAATGTTTTTTCATGCATAGGGCTTCAATTTTAAGGCCTTTGAGCCATTCTATAGTCATTTGGCCTAAGAGGCCCTAATTGGTCAAAATTTTTCAAAGTTGGTAGGAATGGTCAAGAGGGGTTGAAATTTTTTGAAATCATGTTGATTTTTCATTTTTGTATGTTGGCAAGTTTGTGTGGCAATTAGAATTCATTTGGATAAAAAATGTAAAAGTTGTAAAATGTTTGTCAAAGGTTGCTTGACAACTTTTGCAACAAAGTTGCCATTAGTGGCTAAAGTGAAAAAATAATTGTAAAACTAGTTATAGTCAATTTAATACATTTTTGAAACCTATTAAACCCATCTTTGGGTCAAGGGTAAATATATTTATAGATTTTGAATGAAAGTCTTTAATAAACATTGTGTTCGAAAGACATTTTACTATTTTCTTCTGATCAACAATGTGGCATTCATTTGTGTGGATTTTTTTTCTTTACAACATTTTGGAACATCAAATATAAGGATTTGGATTCCTTTTGATTCAATTTTGAGTTCTGGCCATGCAGAACAAAAGAAGATCCAATAAAATCTTTCCAAATAGTCCCCAAACCCTCCAAAGTAAGGGTTTGTCTAAAGTTTGATTAATAAATTTACTTTTCACCATTCAAAAATTATTATTTCCTTGATTTTATTAGTTATTTTAAGTTCCTATATAATTTATTTTTTTTGATTTCAAGAGATGGTATATTTTGGTAGAATTTTCAATCCCTAGCATGAGTGTGTGTTGTCATTTTTAAGACTATGACAATACTTAACCTTACTTTGCTATGAATTGTTTCATGTAAGGTCTCCAAATTAAAATAAATGATAAGATAAGATTGTAAATAATCCAAATATTCTCTCAATTACCTTGGATCAAAGTTCCATGTTGTTCTAATAATTGATTGCATAGTTATAGTCATAATTGTGTAATTCTGTAACAGTGACAATTTTGGTTATTTAGTTTTAAATTCAAGTCATTTTGTGCCCACAATCCTTGAAATGGTTTAAGATATCTATAATAAGTATTTTCCATATTTACTAAATATCCTTTCATTTTTAAAGGTCTGATCACATTATTCTTTGACAAACTGTTCTAACTCCTAAAACTGTCACAATCAAATTGGTCTACATTTTTCATTTAAATCCTATTGGTTTATAATAATTTGAAGTTTTCAATATATAAACATTGTTATCATACCACTTATTTTCCATTGGTTAATGCTTCTAAGTTTTTTTTATTGTTGTTTGATTTTCCATTCTCTATTTACTGTCAAAACAGTGATAGTCCCATGTGTTGGCCAAGTTCTTGTGCATGCTTGGAATCATGATAAGGGTTTGATCCTTTGATAGTGTTATGTTACCATTCCAAGGTGTTGTTACAAAATAAATATCAAATGGAAAAAAATGTCTCTCAAAGTTGGTTTAAAGTATGAGGTTCATTGCCATGGTTAAGGGGGAAGACCAAGGTCAAGGGGTGAAGGGCTTGTGGAGGCATGAATTGATGGAGTGCTAGGTTGCAAGTTGCACCACATTGGAATGTCCCAAATGACCAAGTGTTTGTTATCTCTTGAAGATAATGTTACAAGTCAAGAAGTATAAGGTTGATCAAACCATGTTTTGATGACATATTAAGCCACCAAATGTACCATTGGGTCTATAAGGGTAGGTGATATAGTGTTTCTATCTAACCATTTATTTATTTGCATCGCATAGGTACAAAATTATGTAAAACAAAACCCTTAGGCTCGCAAAAAAACAAATCTAAAACCAAGGAACACATCAAGAAAAACTGAACTACTAACTGAAGAAAAAATAAAAATAAATTGAAAGGGAAATATTTTTGGGTGATGCAAGATTGCCAATGACCCAAGGATGCTCCTACACTAGAAAAACCTACTGAGAATAAAATGTTCCATAAGAGAGAGTTATGAACATTTAACAGGACATGGGATGTAAATCCCATGCTCATTCTTTATCCAAATATTTTCTTTATCTACAACTCTCTGTCTCTACATTTATGCTTCATCTTCTATCAGATCCATCAACTTACTCTACTCTACACTTAGTATTTTATATCTCACATTTGTACAAGAATGCTTACCACTAGCTCCTTTCTTTTCAACAATTGAATTACCCCTCCAACAAGTCTTCATCAAATCATCAAGTAAGGTCTTCTTCTCCTTCACTTTACCCTTCTTACAATGAAATACCAACTTGTTCTCTGTTCTTCCTTCAATAAATTTCCTATCTATACCATCATTTGTATTCAGCTTCTTTGAAAAGTAACTCTTTCCTATGCTTAGATTCCTTTCACTTCTCCCGTCTTCCTCCTTCATGGATACCAAAGTAAAATTCTATCATTCTCTATTGTGACCAAGTTTCTTCTAAAATCATGAATTTCTCCCCTATCAAATTTCCAAGGCATGCACAATAGAACATGACAAGAACTCATAGATACAACATCACACAACACCTCATTTCTATAAGGTCCAATGCTAAAGTTGACCAAACACTTCTCTTTCACCTCCACCATGTGTTCATCCAAAAACCAACTTATCAAAACCAATTTATCCCATAAGGACAAGGATTTGTTAGCCTCTTCAATCCAAGATTTTGTACTACCTCTTTCATGACCAAATTATTAGTAATACCACAGGCCATAACATCCTTACAACATTTACCTCTTTATTTTCATACAATCCTAAAAAAATTCCTCTTTTGTATAGGTTCAAATTCCTTCTCACTCAACAAGACTCTCCTAAGCATAAGAGATTATCCCTTCTTGGATTCTATCATATTTTCCTCAAGTTCATCAGCAGCTCATTCCTCATGTGCCACAAGATTTTTCTTTCTCACGATCTTGTTAGATCCTTTAGAACATTGAAAAGATCTATGCCCTATACCATCACATTTTAAATAAGAGACTTTGAATTCTCTACTACCATTTACTTTCCTAAATATCTTCTAATTATGTTCTACCTCAATGATTTTCTTATCTTTTCCATTTCTACTTGCTTTCTTCTCCTTTACTCTAGGGTTACTCTGTCTCCTCTTCAACTTATATTGTGCCATCAATGCATACTGATAATAATATTTAATTGTTGAAATAATCTACATACTTAGCTCATCTTGAATATTAAATCTCAAGCAATTAATATACCTAGCCACCTTCTCCTTAGATACCTCTCAATGTCCAGATTTGATTGTCATCTTATAAAAGTCTTCGATATAGTCTTTCACATTCATGTCCTTCTGCTTTAAGTTCTACAAATTCTTTAACAATTACAATTTATTATCTTTAGGAATGAATTAAGCCATCAACGTAGCAATCACCACCCTCCATCTAGTGATTTTTTGTTCACCATCTTCCTCCCTATCTTTCTTCAATTATTTCTACCATAAGGCAATATGACCCTTCAACTTAGTCTGTGCTAACCTAACCCTTTGTGGAACTCTAATATCTTCAAGCTCAAAGTAATCTTCTAGTTGTCCAATCTAATATATCAAATCCTTAAGCTGCAATGAACCAATGAAATTAGAAATATCCATCCTATGAATTTTACTTACTTGTTCCATATCCCTCAACAATATTTCTTCATATGTAGGGTCTCAGTGCCTATAGTCTCAAGATCTTCAGAAACTTCCTCATATTCCTCTTCATTCTTAGGATTCATTTGAAATTCATTCAACACATTTATGATCTCATTTCTCATTTCATTTTTCAAGTCCTCCATCATTTTTTCTATCCTTCTAAGGTTTGTCCTTCTAGGAGTCATCTTCTCAATCCTTAGGTGCAACTGCCTCAAATTTTGCAATCTAATTACAACATTCTAATTACCTCTCACTTGGTGATCTATCAGACACACTTGTAGCCTACCTCCACCTCGGTGATATTTTCACCTTTTTATGCCTCTAACACTTTAAAGAATCTCTCAATTAGAAACACTTTCCTTAGTGATCCCCTTGCACAACTTTCCTTAGTGATCCCCTTGTGCAAGCCCTCAAAAATTGCGGGATAGATCTACAATCTACCACCCCATAACAAACACAACTAGGGCTTTGTAAGATCAAGAACTTGATCTGCTAACACAATAACATCAACCTTTCTTTGATACCATCTGACATAGTCATGTTAGGCATTTCCCCAATGGAGATGGTCCAACCATGCAGCTAGAGTCAACACATCAGAAACAACCAACTCAGAAACAAGAATAGACAATCAACATGCTAATCAAATCTTCACATTATCATAGAATCAAATATATACATCACATTGGCCTATAACATGAAGATTATATAATTTTAGAAAATATGCCTAATTACAACAAAATTCTAGATCTAAACCCTAATGATAACCTTCCAAGGTTATCCTCCTTTTTTTCTACCTAACAAATATCATATACTCCAATCTATAGAGCCTTCACGACACATATGTTGGCCAGATAAATTACATTTTCCAAGAAGAAGAAAATGTAATACAATAAATATAGGCCAGGACCCAAATCATAAATATCTCAATGACAAGATCTATAAATGATGCACTATCCAAGAGAGATGTCGGCCAAAGATCTAAGAACATCGAGATATAAGTCACCAAGCTTCACTGACCGAAAATATCTTTGCAAGATCAGAAAACTCCAACTGACCATAAGAACATGAAGAACATTCTGAGCTAACCAAGAATCTTAAATATCTCAATAGTGAAATATTTAATTGAGGTATCAACCTAGACATAGGTAAAAAATGATATCCATAAAAACCCCTAGGTTCGGAGTAGCTAATGATCTAAAAGCAAGGAACACAAAAAGAAACACAGAACTGCTAACTAAAACAAAACTAAGAAAAAACTGAAAGGGAAATATTTTTGGGTGATGCAAGATTTCCAATGACCCAAGGATTTTCTTTCCACTCTTCAAAATTACAAATGATTACATATTAATGCATATTATATCAATTCATCTCAAATAGGTCAGCTAGGGACCTAATTAAAAATATTAACTCAATACATCTCAATACATAATGCGATCCATTGAATGTTGGATAAGACATAGAAATTACCCATAACAACATCCTTGAACATGCTCCAGATCCGTAAATCATGCTACAATCCATTAAAACATGCTACATCAACAAGTCAGTCAAGAACAATAAGAACATCGACGTGTTACATTAAAATTCTTCAATTTTGATCACATAATCCAGTACAATCCAACAACATAAATAGTACATGATATAGAAACATTGGCAAGAAACATAAAGTACTACAACATCAACAAGAAAAAATCTATCTCATAAATCAAACTAATCTCTACACTTTTCATCAACAACACTAACCATAACCACTATCATAAAATAAAAATATCTTTCCAGCATCCAAATCATGAACCACTCGAGATGAGGACACACATCCATATCCTAAACTCACCACTGGGTTAGCAACAAATAATATTTCCAAACCGATCCACATCGATCCAGTAACTAAAATATTGTCTCTGATAGAACAACCAAAATAGAAGACTCTTAAAAATCCATCACATCTCACTCAAATCAACATCCAAACCTATGTAAGTTGACATAGATCAACTACAGACATCAATGAAACCATATGTACATTTGCAATATTTAATATTCAATATACTATTCATATCATAGAAATCATCTCATTGAACAAACCAGGAACATTGTCTTCAATAGTAGGAATATGTGGACATCAATGACAAAACATTCATACCAACACATATATGCACAATGTAAACAATATATCAACAAAGGTTCATTACCCTACTTACCTTCTAGAGATGCATAGACATGGTGCATCCTTCCAAGGGGTATTCAAAGCTCTATCCTCTGACTCCTAGATTGATGTGGGTTATTGTTCACAAGGGGAGAAACAAATATTTTCTTTTCCCCTTTGTCCTTGATGTCAAAGGGGGAGAATTTTTTGATTTAAGGGCACAAGTTTTCCCAAAAATGACCAAGGGGGAGATTTTCACAATAAGATATATTATTTTTCATTGATGTCAAACTTTCTAAGGTCTAGTTGGATAATTATTTCTTTTGTTGACTATTTGCAGTATGTTCATTTAGACTGATTTAGAGCATGGCTAGTGTCTTCCAAATGTCATTAGTTTCTATATGTGAATAATGATGATGAAACTTACTTATACTATATGTTTTCTGGGGATATTTATGGTTCACAAGTGAGCTTTAATGTTCTATACTAAATATGTTCAATTTTTTATTTTATTATGTATTTAGACACACTACCTCATTTGAGATCATTATTTTGGTTTAGGTATACTTTACAAGTAAGGATAGAATGTTAATTTGTGTCACACTTTGGTGCATGGAGATCCACATGCTTTAAAAGTGGTTTGGAAGATGTTCTTGGCGTAATGGTTCTACAAGATTTTATTGCCTATTTATTCTCTTGGGATGGACTGCTTCATTTATCTTGGTAATGGGTGACCTATTTTATGTAATATTATTTATCTTGGTTGAGGCTGACTTGTAGTAAATATTTTAATGATCTACTTATATTTAAGGAATGTAGTTCTAGGGTAGAAGGTGTGTGTGTTTGGAGTTATGGTATGGATATATAAAAGGAGAGATTTATGTATTGTTGATCAAGAGTTTGAGCCTAAAGAAATATATTCCTGGAGATAGCGTATTGGTGAGAAAAAGTATGAGCCTAAAAGAAATATATTCAAAAGGTTGAGTGGTGTTGATTCATGTTTAGGTTATACTTCTCAAATCTATTTTAAGATTTATGTTGCTGGATGATAGTGAGTTTTCTGGCATATCTTTTTGAATTTTGTCCCAAGACAGTGAGTATAAGTTGTACAAGTGTTTTATATTTTTGCCTAAGAAAGTAAACCCTAGTTACACAAGTCCAAATAGTGAGCCTAATTATTGTAATACAAATCGTTCATATAGTGAGTTAGATTCTCATTTTGGGTTTTCCCATCCTTGAGTTTTCCACATAAATACGGTGTTCTCGTGTTGATCCTATTTATTGATTCACATGTGGTAATTTCTTAAGGTGATTTGAAGTTTATGAAGATTTGAGTTGAAGTTGATATTAAGATTAGGATTTATTCACCCCCACCCTTCTCATTCCTATTGTGTAGTCAAAACCTCAATATATAGAGGATATTGTTAAGCTTGTGGAGCATCTCCCTCATCATATATAGTAGCATCATTAGTATACACACTCTAATCTATATTCCCCATTATATATTATTCTACACACTCTATTCTTTATGTTCCATTATGGATTATTCTAACTCATAACTACATGAAACTAGTGGTACTTGACACTTGAAAGGTTAATCCCCATCCCATCAAGATAAATGCATACCATGTTGAAGTGAGGATTATGTCACTGAACTAATATACTAGAGTTCTTAAACCTCTATAATCTCCTTCACAATTGAAGAGATTGGGACATGATGTATGGATGGTTGACCGAGGGGTCTCACTAGCTAGTCCTCTACATGATGTGCTACCTATTTTTCTTTCCTAATACCATATAATTCTAAAATATTCAAATAACTTAAGATACAATTGATGGTAAAATCACAATAGAATTTTCTTAATAAATATTGAGTTATTTCTGATGACATGTAACTGATTGAATGCTTGATAATGTTAAGTTGAAAGATAATGCAAGTCATTAAATCAGTTAATGGACTGTATTGTCATTGATGTCAACTAAATATCATCTGTACGGTCATGTACATAATTCCAAAGAATTTAGAGAACCAAAGGAACCAAAGTTATGTAGAAACTGATGAAAGATCAGATTCACAGAACTCGAATACACCTGCATGCAAATGACCTAATACAAAGATGAAGTACGAAAACGAAAAAGCATAACACAGAGGTTGCTCAAAGAGTGAGAGCAAAAATTACAACTGAATTACTAAGAAGAGATTACAAAG
>MU225246.1:1238920-1249370 GCA_018584345.1 Thuja plicata
AGCATTGGACTTGCTCGATACCTATTGACAGTCTAAGAAGGAGGCTGATTCAAGGATGGTAGCAATAGATGCCCGATACTAAGTGACAACCTCTATGTATAAAATCCTCTAACAAGGTCGCACTTAACAGCGTGTTTGCAACCTTTAATAGGGTTGGCTCCTAACAGGACTCACTTCAGAAGAGTAAAAATTTGGGGTATTGGTCCCAGTGGTTTTTCCCTTAATAGGGTTTCCACATTAAAATTCATATTTTATGTGTGTATGATTCATTTCTTTACTATCTTGCATCTTACATAGCTAACTTTGGATTGATCGGTATACTCTTCTTATTTACTGAGTTTCAGTAAATAGTTATACTGCTTATCGGTAATCAAGAAAGAGCAAGGATTGACAGAGAAAACTGACAGATAATTAATCATTATTAGTATTTCATGGCATGCATCTTGTAGGGACATAATAATATGAGATTTATTGATTGGTGGTTAAGTTTGAAGGATAAATTTGAGGCCACTGATTCACCCCCCTCTCAGTTATTACTAACAATTTCATATTTATTACATGGTGGCTAATTAAATACCATTCAACACCCATCCTAAAAGTTATTAATCATCTATACATGGTTTCAACAATAGATTACAAGTTTTTTTAAATATGTTTCCAAAAGTACATTGGATTCTGAGTTGATAAATAATGCACATAATTTTTTCTTTAATATGTATTTTTCTTGTATATATCATGAAAATGTTGAGGCACATAAAATTGATGATAATTTTCTTTGTATGCTTCACATAAGATATTAATTTCCCATTTACACAATCAATGTGAAAAGTCAAATATTTTTATTAAATTGAAAGAGCTTGGTGAGTAAAAGTAAAAAATCGTGTCACACTTTTATAAAGGAAAAGACTAACAACACGAAAAACTATTCAACTTCAATGACACAAAAGAGACATTTATTTTTGAAATTTGGAGATGATCTAAACTAATGAAATGTGTAAAATCTAATGAAGTTTATGCCTATTATTTTGAAGAAATTATTTGAACAAGATTTGATATGCTCTTTTAATTTTTAACGCCCATTTTTTAATTGCTGAAAACTACTGCAAATTAGGGGGTCTACCTCCCACCAAAAGCTATATGTAAATAATATTTTTTCCTCTGATTTTGAAATGTGTTTTAGATGACATGTATAGCCAGTGCAGAAAAAAGAAACATTTATTTTTGATGTACATTTTCTCATTTATAACAATTCAAAGTTGAACTTACCCAAAATTGATAGTTTTTAGTCTACCACCTTATTTCCCCTATCAAATCTATACCAATCGCCAAAAAAATTATACATTCTTGAAGAGGACTCTCTCCTCTAGTGTGTCATATAATTTTTAAATTTTTCTAATATGATTTATTATTTTTTTCTTTTTCTAAATCAACGTCTTCTTGAATATTATATACCTACTTGTAGTAATTTTTAGTTTTAATATAATAGTTCTAATCTAAATACTATAAAATTATACGACCATATTCTTAACTCTGAGATCTACAAAAGGGTATTTTTAGCTTTTTCAGGAAGTGCAGTTTTGATGGAGAAATCAGATGCAAAAGTTGAAAGTTCTACAATTATGCAATTTATGGTGACTTGTCTACCACATAGCATGCCACATAGGATGATTTATCCGAGTAGCATTCGACCGAGTAGGATTTAGCCGAGCCCTACTTGGCCAAAAATATGTTGGTGTTGGCCAATCTACGAGCAGTCACGTGGGTGAGCGACTGCTTGCTTTATCCTCATATATATGAGGATTAATTTTTTGATTTTTAAAACAAAAAAATAAATAAAAATATCTGTTCATTTTTATTCAAGCTCAAGGAGTACATGAAAATGATTTTTTTTCTAAAGGAGGTGGTTTTTTTTTTTTCTCCTTAAGGAGTATTAAAGCAATTTTTAGAAAGTGAATTTCAACAGTTTGTGCAATGGGGAACACAAGGAATAGAGAAAAAAAAAGTATGATCAAATAAGGGATGACAAAATGAAAGGGCATACAAAACATAATCAAGAGGAACCTGTTGATGTTGAAGAAGATGCAACTCAAGTAGGGGAAGAAATTTGTAGTAGTAAAGGTAGAAATATTTCTTCTGGCATGAAAAATTTGATGGAGATGAATGAGGATTCTCATTTCAGTCAAATTTCATCTGGACACATGGTACCTAAAAGTATAATTAAATTGTATTTTTTTTGAGGAATATTTTGAAAATAAATTTGTGGTTGGAAGAGCACAATTTTTGGCCAAGTTATTCAAGAAAAGAGAAATGACTCCTATTTTGGAGTTTTTGGGTGGTGATAATAGGAAAAGATCAGGATGTCGTGTAAAATAAATAATATTTAAAAATTTGCAAGATGCATTGAACCTTATTAATACCAAAATTCAAGGATCTGATTCAACTGTTGCACGTAGAGAATTGATGACTACGATTTCTAGTAAGAGATTTTCACATAAATGAAAAGTTCAAGCAATTTATGAATTACTAAATGTATCTAGAAAAATTATTCAAATATATATTAGGAGGTTAAATATGTTAGATAAAAAAATTGAAAAGAATTCAGTAAATATTTGTATACTTCCTTGAAAAGAGAATTTTTTTGAATATGTAAAAAAGACAGGGCATTAAATATTGGATCATCCACTCCCATGTTTCTTCCAATAGAAGAGACACTATACAGATGAAAGATGAAGAGACTGGTAGGAAAATTCAACATCCAAAACATTTTGTAGATATAACACAAAGTGAACTGTTTGAAGCATTCAAGAAAGAATTTTCAGATGTGAAAATATGTTAGAGAATGTTTGAGAGGTTGCACCCTTTCTTTGTACACATAAATAAGGTACGTGAAACTTGTTGTTGTCGAAATAATGTTTAGTTTCACCTATACTTGCAATCATGTAAAAATGTTATGGTAGTACTTAATTCAAATAATGTCATCCTTGGAAGTATGACATAATTTGTGAAGTCTATTTTGTGTGATAAATCAGAAGATTCAGATGAGTTCAGTGTATAGTATATAAAAAGTGCATGTGTTGATTGTGGAGATTTGCAGAAATTTTCATTGCAAATTGAGAACATTGATGTTTCAATGCCAATTTTATGGAATAGATTTAAATATGAGACAAACTGAGATAAGACAGGAGATGAATCCAAAAAAATTGCATTGAAGGAGAGTGAATTTCCCTACCTTGAGTTTATGACCAGATTCCATAGTATAATTTATCCATATATCCAATATTTTCATGGTACACGATGGTAAGCTAAACTGTTTCATGATTATAAAAATTATTTTCCACTTGGTTGTATTCTTTCAATTGAAGATTTCTCTGCGAACTATAGATTTTCCCCTCAATCATAGATTCAAACTCAATATTATCATTCTGATCAAGTTTTAATATTTGTGCAAGTGAGCTATAGACACACACAATTTGATTTGGATGGTGTAGAAAAACCTAATCCAAATGAATGCATTATCATCAAGGAGGTTTATTTCTATATTAATAATGATATGGTTCATGATAGGAGCCATGTGGTGCATTGTTTGCAATGTTTTTTGAAGATATTGCAGAACTTAGGATAAATGCTTCATAACACTATATTTGGTCTGATGGTTGTGCGGGTAAGTACATACTTCAATTGAATTTCATTCTCATTTAAGTTATTATTTACTTTTAATTTTGAATTCTAGTATCAGGGATAATTTTAAGAAACCCCCTCCTAGGAAAAGTGTAAAATCATGGTGAATCATACATTAATTTAGGGGAAATTTTTTATTGGTGATGACGAATGTTTTTTCCAAATTAGGAAAATAATATAAAGGCAAAGGCGATTTTTTCCCTGCGGAATGAAAATTTCATAAAATCCTGGCGAATTATAAATTAATGTGGGGGAAAACATATAATATATGAGGTGAATGATATTATTTTGAAGGGAAAAAAAATATTTGTACTGGCGATTCTTATGTGCTGTTTGAAAATATATTTATTTTATTGGCTAATCTATCGTTAATTATGGGAAAAATAAATATTTTATTTGGTGATTTTCAAAAGATCGGACTCATCAATGTGTGATGTGGGTCAACACCAACTAATATTAAATGTCTTATTTGAGACTGTTTGATTATCCTAGATCAATGGCTGAATTTTAATTTCAGCCCAATTTCTTGAAGGAAACAAAGTTCTCCAATAAGTCACCAGAATAATGACACGTAACATTGTAATTAATGCAATATCATGTCCAACGAATATAACCTTTATTTGTTTCGAATATAACTGACACACATGGACACATAACCTAAATTCTAATTAGTAATATCCATTGTTTTATATTGTTAAATGTATTATTTGAGACCATTTGATGATCTGAGACCATTTGATCATCCTAGATCAATGATTGAAATTTAATTTCAGGCCAAATTTTGGAAGGAAACATACTTCTCTAGGAAGTCACCGGAATGATGACATGTATCAATCCTTAAAAAGTGCACCGTAACCATGATCATTGATTACTACTGGTTATTTATTTACGTGGACGGTGGATAGTGCAACTGCAACTTGTAACTTGTAGCTCAAAAAGAAAAAAATGCCTTGTTAGTGACATTCTTTAACTACCATCTTTAACTATCAATAGTACGCATGCATTTATGGGAAAGATTTACATGTAGATATGAAAGATTAAGGACAGTGAATTTAAATCTCTCACACACATAATGAATTTATGGAAAATGCATTAAATATGATTAAAGAAAGAATAATTATTTATTGCTAAGTATCCGTGATCACTACTATCAATCAAGGGGTCGGGGCTATTTATAGACAATATGGCTTCTTTCTTCTTCATTTTTCTTTTGGTAGATTAAGAGTCGGACCTGCCAGTGGTAGAAATTTTGCCTCTAGTTTTAAGGTTTAGGTTTTTAGGTCTTTAGGATTTTGAGAATTAAAGATGGACACACCAATCTATTTGAGATGTACATCCCCAGATGACCAGAGGTCCTTTTTGGGCAATGTCTCAGAAGAAATTCTCACTTTCGTTTGTAGGGAGGTTGGTGGCGACGCTTTTATAAATTTTACTATGTTGATGTTATTGGGTCAAGAATTCCTTGAGAATGTCGATAGATACCACGTCTACACATACATTACGTCCCAGTTTTTTGCGTCTCTCCTCGACCTCAGAGGACAAAAGGTGGATATGTTGATGCTGTTGAGGAAGGTTTTTAAAGAGAAATTATTGAAGGACGATGTCAATATTGCTATTTCTGTAGAATTAGGAGTGGGGATCCCTTGGCCAAGAGATATACACAAGCTATTGGTGCTGGGAAGAAATGTGGCCAGACAACCCTTTTTGTTGAACCTCAATGATGAGAAACTAACATAAAACAAGAAATGGGCACAGCTTGGGAGGGATTTTATCTGGAAATGGTTTTACCTTGATGAATTTGACGAGTTGGACTACACATGGCTTGATGAATTCTTGAAGATTATCCTCTCTGGAAAATTCTACTCAGACGAAAGGGAAGATGAAGATCCCTGATTCCCTAATTTACCCATTCCCGTTACCCTGGTCTTTTGACAATGGACATGCAAAGTTTCACTTTTATTTTTATACCGATAAGATGTTGCCTAGTAGGTTTCTGTTTTTACTGTATGATGTAATTTTATAAAAAAAAAAATAATACAAATTTTCCAAGTTCGTTTCAATTTTCTTTTTATGGGTGCAAAAAATGATTCTTAGACTTCTCTGTGATTACAATATTTTAATTAGTTGCTTTACCTGTGTATTAGACATTTAAGTATGCTTAAGCGATGGATTAGTACTTCCATTTTTAAATCTGAAGATAGAGATTCTGAATTTTTAAAATGATTAAGTTTCTTTCTCAGTCCAGAGACAAAGCAAGTTTCTATTTTTAATTTGCCAATGTGTCATATCAATGTGTGATTATAATACAGATAGAAATAATTGAATTAAAATCTAAATCATACTACACTGTAAAAATAAACATTTATTAAATATAATAACTAATAAGCTGAAGTTGTAATTTAAAATGATTAAGTGACACTCACACATGTCCTAGTGACATCAAATGACAAGATAAAAGTTAATGGGACCCGCGATAGTGCGACAATGCTAGTGACCATTGGATGAGCACAAATCAACGACGTGTAGTGTATTTCGGGCCGAAAGGGAAAATAAATCCCATTTTTTCAAACCTATTCTAGAATAATGTAAATGAAATCAAAATCACAGAGTCATAGAATAAGTATCACTTACCTTTGCCTCAAATTAAAATGTAGCAATGCAGTCGCAACTCGCCAATACAGTATATAGTTGCAGTCAATAGTCTAAAACTTCTGAAACTTTGCTATCAATCAAATATAGAGATATCATAGAGATATCATAATATTTTTATACTAATCCTTATTTGATGAATTCGGCGGGAGGTATTAGGAATACAAATATTTGGTGAAGCCCGCATAATTATAACACGTCTTTTGTTATTTTTGAGGCAATTATGGGTCGTCCAATACCTTCGCATGATTAATAAAGTTGGCTAAATTACGTTGGTTAGAGACATGCGTCCATAAAATGCTAGGAAATTTTTGGGCTGCCTATAAATATATATGTATAAAACGATTGTTGAATATAGGCCGTCAATTTTGGGTCTCTTAGAAATTATAGGCAAATGTTTTAAATTTATGGTCACCAAAATTTATATTCCATTGGTAATAATGTGTAAGAAATGGAAAAATTAAATAAAACTATGGGCGATGGGCCCGGGCTTTGGACCCAATATTAATAAATGTTGGACGATAGGGTCAATCCAATATGTGAAAAATATTTGCCAATTTAGGGGTCGCCGACATGCGACATTCGCCAAATGGCGAATAATCACCACTAAAATTTTCGCTGTCTAGTATATATATATATATAAAATTTATATGTAAATTTGTATTTGATTTCAATTTGATAAATTTTATTAAATGATTACATACATGTGTACAAATTTATCATAGGACAATTTATGTCTACGAAATCTTTTAAAGGGATATCCATGTAACATGCTAGATGCAATGTTAAGTTTCCATGGAACTTCTTTGAAAGTGGACATGGAAACATAGAGCATGATAGAGTAGGTGCAAGTGTAAAACATGCACTTCACCAACATTAACTTGCAGGTACAAATGTTGTTCAATGTTTATATCTATTACTTAATATACATTTTCAAAAGAAGTACACATAAATGGTGTTCAATGTTTATATCTGTTTATTTTATGTAGTTAACAACATAGAGAATTCAAAGGAAATCATTGAATGGTGCCAAAGTCATTTTTATATTCGAGACACAACATACAACAAACATGATTTTTAACAAATGAAAGGTAAAATAGTTTGTTCAAATCTTTTAAATTTTTATCAGGTGCATTTCACTTTTATCATAATTGTTGATCTAAAAATGTGCAAATTTCATTTCATATCCACAATAGATATTGATTGTTCTAATCCTTACAATTGCCAAACAATTTTTGGTATTAGAAGTTTACATCAAGTGATAACTACACAAAACCAAAAGCCTTCATTGATTCAAGTAAGAGAAAAGTCATACTTTTGTGTTGAGTGCATTGAGGACAATGTGAGAATATTGCAAATGGATATATTTTACAATGTGACATGAAAGAGTTAATCATAAACCATCCTTTTGAAGATGATGACAATGATATAGACATTCATGATACTATATATTCAGCTGATTATGAATGCATTTTTTGTTTAGTTGTTACAGGTGTGTGCACATACATGTTATTTTATTTAATTTTAATTTATCACAAGTGATGTTCAAATTTTTACCTTACTTTTACTTTTAATTTATTGGATCCATGTGTATAGGTGATATTTTTGTTGTTGTTATGAATCCCAACAATAAAAAAGGTGTAGATTATTATCTACTAAGATGCATGAAAGAAAAATAAAAATTTCTAGAAGTAACTATAGATGGTCATGGGCATATAAGTAATGTATCTGAACTAATGACATGTAAAAAAATTATATAGCTATATTTACCCATTAGGACTATTTACGACCCATTATGTATCATAAGAGTCATAATGTGTCCTAAGGGGTTCTAATGTGTCCTAAGGGGTCGTAATGGGTCATAAGGGGTCTTCAAACCACTTAGGACCCATTATGACCCCATAAGATACATTACGACCATTAAGGACACATTATTTATCATAAAGTTTGTAATGTATCCTATTGGTGCTATTTCTTGTCCATATTGTGCCTTGTAATTTTCATAGGGTCTCCTGTCATTAATAGTGTCAAGGGCTTTGAAATTGGTATTCAAATTGTTTTTATGCCTCTGCAAAGTGTGCTAAAATCCTCAACCTAATTGAAAATGGTCAAAAGTGACTAAAAACCCTAAGTGCCTCGGCCGGTTCTATTTTCGTGTTACTTTTTCGGTCACCTAAGTCATATTAAGTCATGTGTCTGTGTTGAATGGGTTGCCTATTACAAAAAGATTGTAACATCCTAACCACTTTAATATTTCCTAAGTCTCACCATGTAGGTCCCTTTTATGTCATCACCTTATGTATCGAGCAACTCAGAAAATATCAGATGGCGCGCTTATTTGCTTATATCTACGATGCTCGACATCTAACATATAAGCGAACAAGCAGAGGTGACGCGTGTCCTTGGTGGGGCCGAACTGTTGAAAAGGCATTCTGTTAAATAGTGCACAAGCTTGAAAAGATTAAACATACCGCTTATTCGCTTAAAGGAAAAGTGCACGACATCTAACATATAAGCGAATAAGCGGTGATGACACCTGTCTAGGGAAGTATGTGGGTCCAATTGCAGACGAGTATGAAAGGTGTTAAAACCCAGAAAGATCTGATGGTTAGCTTATTCACTTATATCCAGGATGCTTGACATCTAATGAATAAGCGAATAAGCGGTGATGACATCTGTCATTTGGTGGGCCCAGGCATTCAAAGCTGGCTAAGGTTTAAAGTTTAGCTAAGTTGTTTCATATCTAACGGCTCGCTTAATCACTTATATCCAAGATGATCGACATCTAAAAAATAAGAAAATAAGCAGTGGTGACACGTGTCCTCAGTCGACAGTTGTTTTTGGGAAAGTAATATAGCCATCAGATGCAAAGAATGATGCCCAGAATCAACAGTTCAAATTCAAAGCTGATAAAACAAGTTGCAGAGAGCCGTTAAGCTGTGAAATTGAAGCTGGTGAATTAATTGCAGATCATGTGATAAATCAAGTTGAATTAAATTCAAAAGACTGATTTGATTGAGGTCATAAATTGATTAAGCCGACTGCAGTCTAAATCATTCACCAAAACCATTTGAGAAAAGATGGAATTGTGAAGAAAACCAGCTTCACGCGACTTCTGTGCAGAATGGGTAAGCTCACTGATTCACTACCAATCAAATTGAGATAGAGTTTGCAGTTCAGAGAAGGTTTTAGAGCTCTTGTTTCAGAATCTGGTTCTAGTATTGATAGCAAACCCTTAGAATGGTCCCTAGAGTTGAAATTTTGAGACAAGTCGATTACCAGAAATTGAACGTTAGGGAAGATTTATTACAGTAGTTACCATTGTCCTTAGGGGATGCCACACAAGCTAAGAAGGCAGTGCCACAACATCCCTGCTTCAAAATTGGGGAAGGGTTATATGATTCGGGAAGGTGGGAAAGAGATGATATTACTAGTTTAGATGCCCTTACTCTATTTAGAGCAACTTATAGTCAAAGAAAGGCCCCCACCCTAGACTATAATATTTGGGAACTAGATGTTGGAAAGTTAATAGCACCTAGTGTATTCATGGACACTGATTTTCTCATTCTAATAGAAAACACTTATGATAAGGTGGCTAGGGTTGTTAGAGACACCCGGGGAAATATAATACTGATTGTATTAGCTGATGAAATTAGAAAGATTTTCCAGTTGACTGACCCCTCTCAGAGTATGGATGATATTGACCTCGAGTATTTCAAAGAAATATACAATAACCAAAGGGATTATTATAGAGGCGAAGTAGTGAAGGAGTATACTAATAAAATAGGAAATCTGGTTGTAATAGGACCAGGAACCCCCAAACCTTTCAAAGTGGATCTTTTCATTGGCAACGCCAGGAAAATGTACAGTTCCCTGTGCAATATTTTGGGGATAAATGAAGAGACGGCCATGCTAGTCCAGATAATGTTGATGGTAGTTCAAATTTTTCATCCCCATTTGTTGGTAGTGTTTGATTATGCACCCTATATTGCTCAAGAGATGCATGATGGTTTGTCAGGAATCCAAGATGGTAATATACAAAAGCCAATGGGTTGGTATTCCCTCATGATGCATATGTTCTTATTTAACAATGCAAACTTCTTTGAAGAAGAAATGGAATTGG
>MU225246.1:1249420-1289124 GCA_018584345.1 Thuja plicata
CCAAGATGGTAATATACAAAAGCCAATGGGTTGGTATTCCCTCATGATGCATATGTTCTTATTTAACAATGCAAACTTCTTTGAAGAAGAAATGGAATTGGAGAGATTCCAAGATGATGAAGAATTGCCTGTTCAGATGTGGAGTGTAGATTTGTCCTGGGATAGAAAGAATGCAAGTTATGTATATTTTGACAAAAGTTTTGCAACCAGACTTAAGTCATTACTAAGCAACCAAAATGCAAGAGTTCATAATGAAGTAATGATGCTTTTAAGGCCTATGGAGTATGCCCCTGAGTTGAAAATTGCTCACAACTGGGGAGATTTTATATTGTACCCTTTTGCCACAGTGATTAGGGTTTATGGTTTTAGAGGTGTTCCTTATGTGTTACCCTACAGAGTCCCACTCAAAATTGGGAAAGCAAAAATCATAAGACAATTAGGTGGGCTGCAGGAGGAAGCTTTGACCGGAAAGATGAAGGGAAATATCTTTCCTACCCTCACTAGAGCCCATCACTTTATCATAATAAAAGGAGGGTGGAAACAATTTGGCAAATACTTTGAACCCTATCATTTATCCACTACCATAGCCAGCTGTGCAGATAATGAAGATTTTATCATGGGCATGTTTAGAAAGAGGACCAATTGTATAATGCTAAAGCATCAATTCTACTATCCAGAGGATATTATCAGGAACATTTTTGACCTAGAGGTTCATGAATTTAGGAAGGAAAAATGGATGGCATATAAGAAATCCTTGGACTTTGTCCTAAATTTTGACAAGACCTATGATCCTCTAAAGGATTTTTTCCCATGGTCTTATAAAATTGATTCACTAATGAATCTTTTTGAGGGAATAATGCAAACCCTAAATGAGAAAAGGAAGAGAGTAGTTGAGAGTGACCCAGAAAAGGCTCTTGCTATTATGACTAAATTCCCACAGAGCAGAATAGTTCCACCTGGGAACTATCTAGTATACAAAAGAAGAGGATATACCACTATTGCTCCTAGAGTTGATCAGCCCATTCAGCATAAGTAAAAGAGGCCAATGGATATTGATGTTCAAGAAGTACCCTCTCTGAAGAGGCAAAGGGTGGAGACAAAATAACAAAGAGGTGAATTATATTCTCCTTCTCAATCCCCTATGCAATATGATGACTAGACCATTGCTGGGCAATTGCTCAAGATGAGAAATGCTAGTGAAGTAGTCGTTACTACTCAAGAATTGCAAGAAGGGATGCTAGAAGAGCCTAAACATACATCATCTAACCTCACAGTGGCAGAATTCACTGGCAAGGAATTAGATCCTGTGACTAAACAAGCTAGTGATGAATTCTTGTCTGATGACAACTCCATCAAAACTAGGGCTTTTATTCAGTTCCTATGGAGGTGCCATATTGGTTAATACAATGATAAGTGCCAAAAAATGATAGAAGTTCAACCCAATGCTACCAAGGAGGACATAGATAAAGTAGTCAAGCAAGAATTGATATCAAAATTTGATAAGATTACTCCTGAGGAGGGTAGAAAAATGATCAAAAGGCAAGGAGCTCTCATATTGCCACAATGGGATTTAGCTGATGTAGTGGTTTTTGATGCCATAAGGAAACAAGCTAAACCCATAAGCCCTGATGGGACATCAATTGGTGCCTAGTTTAGTGAAGATCATGCAGCATTGGCAATTTGGTCACTAAAGAAAAAGGAAAAGAGAAGAATTAAAGAAGATGATGAGACTGAAGACATGGGCAGCCTACTTGTGAAAAGGGTTGCAGATACCTCAAGAACTAAAGTGGCTAATCTTGTTGTACAAGTAGCCAATTTAAGCATGAAAGTATCAAAGAAAGAAAAGGAGGCCTATATTAGTCTGAGTGAGAAATATGAGCTTGTACTTAAGGCTTATAATGAAGAGAAGGCCAAATCCTTGATGAAGGATAAAAAAATAGCAGAGTTGGAAGGTAAGTAGAAGACCCAACTGGTGCCCCAAAGGCTAATTACTCAGGACCCATATCATCCTTCCTCCTCAAGTCCATTTATAACATATCCCCCATCCCTTGCACCTCTAAGTCCTACTACTCAGGAATCTATTGATGCCAAGAGAGAAAAATTGGAGGCTGAGAAGAATAGGCTAATCAATGAAAGGACAAGATTAGAAGAAGAGGGTAAGAGGGACTTAGAAGATTCCTAGGCCTACAAAGAAGCTAAAGAATTGGTGAAGCAAAAGCACACAGATCAGATATTTTCAAATCTCAAAAGGTGTGCCAGTGAGATCAACCTCCCTAACCTCTACCTGTTGGGAAAAAAGATTGCAAGTATCACTAGTAGATATGAAGATGAAAGGGACAATGGGACTTGATAGTGAGTAAATGGAAAGGGAAGGAAGATCATGTTAAGTCATTTTAATCCCTTTCAAAATAACACAATAATATTGATATCACCCTAACGAGCACCCATAAGTGTCTAAAATTGATGATTAATTTAGACATCAAGAAGAGCATGGTCATAAAGAGAGTCACAGTCTTGAGAGAAGAATTTTCCAGGGATAGATATGATATGTATCCCAATATGTTCAAGGAATATGGGAACATATTAAGTGAAGCCCTAGGGCTGAGACAGTTAAATGAAACACTGACTAGCAGGACAAAAAGCATTGTTGCATTGGCAAATACTAGATGGTTTGTGCTGACCATAGATATTTTGAATAAAGCCAAGGCATATTTTGAGTCATGGGAGGTAGAAGTTGAGAAGGCTAGCAGTGATTGGGAAGAGTTCAGTAGCCGAAAAGATGAAGTTCTCAGCTTCAGTTGGCCAAGTGATGAAGTGTTCACTACATGGGTTAGCAAGTATGGAATAGTCACCCCAATAACATGAGATGAAAAATGTAAAGGGGACAGCTAGCACCAAGGAGGTTAAGCTAATAGAATAAATCAAATATTGGGGCCTCTACACCAACAAGAGAACAAAATCTAGATGGAAAATACCTGACTACTTTGGAGAAACTTCAAGCATTCAGGCAATCACATGACAAATGATCACATGGCTCGTAGTGAATTTTTGTTATCTCATTAACCAAAAATTTTGTCTCTTCTTGAAACTGTATTTTTTCCTTTAGCCCAGTCATTCATAGCTTGTTACATCCTTATTTTCCAAAAGGATTCCAAGATGATTGTGGCTACCTATAAGTATCAAGTTGTAATGTTGTAATAAGGATGGTAAAATAAGACTACAAGGTAGATTACTACATTGGTCTGACTATTGGTTTTGAGTCTTCAAAATGTACTGTTATTGATTTCATATTAATAAAAATAAAATGGAATCTCCATTTTCATGTCAATGATGTCTTCTTGCATTTACCATTAATTCTTGTATATTCAATTTGTAAGGCATTTTGAGTGTACTGGTTATAAGATAGTCATGTTCTTTTTTGTGAGTTACTTTCAAGGAGAGTTTAAATCTTACAGATGATTGCAGAGGATTAGGATTCATGCAAGGATTTGATACATTGGTGTAAGAGTGAGAGGATAGTTTGTAAGGCACTCTATCTAGGATTCATTTGTGTTTCTATTAATTATCTTAATGTGTATGCTCTGTTATGACTCTATCACCCATGATTAGGCACTGGTCAATATGCCGACAAGTGGTTGTTATCATCAACTCAAATATTAAAATCCTTATTTTTTGATATTTAAGAGTATATATGTGTAGTTTATTGTATTCAGAGGATATAATTCATCTTAGTGATTCCTTGAAGAGTGAATCGATAGGTTAGCCTTCCTAGGAAAAAGTGGCATAAAAAGAAGAAGGATTATAAATCCTTAATCCATTATGAGATTCTCTGTAATTCAGTGAGTCTATAATCAGGTACACCCACCTGGGCATGTGGAGCTCAAAGTGTAGAAGGAGTTTCATCCTTGTTAATTAGCCTTATTCATGTATGAACCTGCATTGGGAATAGAGGGTCAGGCTTTTATTGTTGTTTTAATTGATTCATACAAGAAAAAGAGCTAACATATCCTAAGCAGTCGTAGGACCTATTAGGACCCCTTACGATACATTATGACCGCTTAGGACCCATTATGACCCCTTATGATACATTACAACCACTTATGACCCATTATGTATCATAAGGGCTGTAATGTGTCATAAAATGGGTCCTAAGGGGTCTTAAGGGGTCCTAGGACCACTTATGACCCATTATGATCCAATATGATATATTAATGGTCATAATGTATCATATTGGATCATAATGGGTCCTAAGTGGTTGCATGACCCCTTAGGACCCATTAGGACCCCTTACAATACATTGTGACCACTTAGGACCCATTATATAGAACATAAGGGTTTTAATGTTTCCTAAGAGGTTGTAATGGGACCTAAGGGGTCATAATGGGTCCTATGGGGTCCTAGGACCACTTAGGACCCATTATGTAACATAACAATTTTAATGTGTGCTAAGGGATCGTAATGGATCCTAAGGGATCCTAGGACCCATTATGTATCATAAGGGTCATAATGTATCCTAAGGGGTCCTAGTGGGTCTTGAAGGGTCCTAAATAGTCATAAGACCCATTAGGACCCCTTACAATACATTGAAATTACTTATGACCCAGTATGTAGATCATAAGGGGTCCTATGACCACAGAGGACCCATTAGGACCCCTTAATATACATTACGACCACTTAGGATCTATTATGTATTGACGCGACATTTTTATGCCTTGTTTTAATCCATAAGATAAGTTTCTAATGGTTCTTGTTTGTTCTTTTTCATCATACTTGATGAAAAATTTATTCTCTTTTATGTTATTATGTGGCATGCAGCCAATAAGACACCTGCTCTGGTTTAATACTTGTAAACATGAAAAACATGGATATTAATGCTATTTTACTTATGTTAAATTTATGGTTATGTTCTTATGAGGAGTTATCTATTTCAACATGAATGGATGTATGTATGTTTGGTGGAGCATTTCCTTGAATGTCTTGATTCTAACATTTAAAGTGTAGAGCATAAATAGTGAGTGAAGGATTGACCAAGTGAACGTGCCCATGTGCTAGATACCCCAACCCGTTCCTAGACTCGACCGATGGAGAAGTTCATGCAACTCAAAGTGGTGGTTCCAATAGGATCAAGGTGGCAGTAGATGGGAAAGGACCAAGTTGAGGAGTTATGAATTCCCTTGAAGAAATCTAGGAAGGAGTGGAAAGCTAGATTTGTTCTTCCTCTATCGTGACAGTTCTTTCCTTCTTTATGGATGTCTTCTGTCTTTCCGCTTTCTAGTTTCTATCTTTTCAAATAAAGAATCTGCATATTCTATAGCATGAGAAGTGTTGAGATCTCTATAATTTCCTTTTCAATCAATGGTAAATGAAGTGTTTTGAAGTGTTTCTAGCTTTTTATAGTTTACATGAATCTATGTACTTTCCTCTTCAATCAATGGTAAATGAAGTGTTGAGACCTAGTTAATTGTAGTTGAGTTTTGGATACTCATCCAAGGGGGCCCACATGGTGAGGAATTCATTTTAGTTAGAATCATTTTGTGTAGTTTATTTTACGGCATCTTGTTATCTTAATTCTAGTGTTACATAGTTCCTGAAGCCAAAGCCACATGATAAGCTATTGCTTCCTGCAGCCCAAGGGGCAGAACCGTTGAAACATTATAGTTTTGTTTTCAAGACTTTGAATTCCTTTAGAATATTTACTTCCAAATTTTTCTTCTAGTGTTTATTTCCCACAGCCATAGACTAGTTTTCCTTTTCAAGCAATCTGTTTCCTACAACCATAGACTAGTTTTCCTTTTCAAGCAATTTTTTTCCTGCAACCATAGCGTGGTCTGAGTAAAATCCTTGGTGCATATATCTTGCTGATTCATTTAAAGTACTACATCCTTGGCTTGATAAATCAAATGAGTTTCTATAAGGAGGATAACTTCTCGGTATGATGTCCAATCCTTGAGACTTGGTGAAAGCCTACTTTTTGATTCCTTTAATAGAACCGATTATTTTTGGCATTGTTGCTAGGGACGGTGTCGAACCAAGTGTTGAAATCAGCCATTTGTAGAATTTTCTTCAAGCATTGTGATTTTGTTTTACCTATTTTGAGTAAATTAGAGTTTTACACCAAAGTGATGACATATTTTTCCATTAGTATGCAAAGGAAAATAGTTTTGAACTGTCGGTAACACCAACATCGAAAGACAAGTTTAGTGCAACCTGATAGAGCAGGTTACAATGTAAATCAATGACACAGCTTACAAGTGCAACCCAAAAATGTTGAAGTGGAACCTGATAGAGTAACTCGATAGGGAAACCTAATAGATAGCTCACAAAGGAACCCGACAGATAGTTCACAGAGGAACTCGACAAGAAGACTACAGAGAAACCCGAGCACCAGTCTACCAAGAGACAGTTATAATCTCAAGAAATGTGGATCTGACTCACATGTTAGATAAAACACTTGTGTTTTATATTTAGCTTTTTGATTTTCTTTAAATCCATTTCTTTAGGGAAAAGTAAAGTAATTGTAATTGTTTTAATCAGTCTAATTGATTAGAAACATGCAAACTAGGAGGTCAAGGTCAAGTTGAAAACCTTTGATTATAGAGTTATCTTTGTAAAGCGTGAAACTAAAATAGGTCATTCTAATGTATAATAGATGTGAAATCAATCAAAACAAGATGTGGTGATGATGATTGTAGCTGAGGAGGAAATCTATGGATCAGACTAAGAGTTTCAAGTAGAATAACAACAAAAGATGAAATAGGTTATCAAGAACCAGATTCAAGGCTACCGAGAAGAACATATGTATTGATCAATCACTATAGGTGATAAATATACATGTGAACTTTAATGGATCTATAATCAGAAATTTTAGATTACATATACTCAAGTCAATGAATATTTTTGACTACATTGTAACAAGTGTAGAAAATAGAAGAAATCCTTTGAGAAGGTGGATTTAACAATCCTTTTGTAAACCTCTTAATTGAGTGCACACTAAACAGTGTTCCTAAAGCTCTTAATAGAGTAGACCTTAACCAGTTTCTACATGTTACTCCTAACAAGGTAAGATCATCAGAAGTGATCAAACTTGTAAGCCTTAACCAGCCCCTTCCATTCTCCAGATAGTGAAGTTTTTGTGGGTTTCATCCCCACTGCAGTTTTTACCTTCTAACAGGGGTTTTCTGCGTTACCAAATCTTGTGTCAATACATTTCATGAATGTTTCTATGAATGTTTACATGAAATTATGTTTATGAATTGATATTACATGCATAAAGATAGAATAACAAAGATGGTCGGTTATATAAGAAATTGATTACATAAAGGATAGAGGTTAATTTATAAAAGTTTTAAGGGTACTGATTCACCCCTCCCCTCTCAGTACACACCATTCCATTATTTCCAAGAATTGGTATCAGAGCTATATCTATTATTTGGAAAAGTTTAAATAATTGAGATAAAAAATCATACAATGGAAAGGCATAAGCTTGACAAGAGTATTGAGAATCATAAGCTAGAGATACAGATCTTCTATGAGAAATACAAAGCAACAAGATTCAAGATGAGAGAATTAATGGATGAAAGAAAGGTTATGGCATCTCACTGTAATGAAATAGACTATCACGAAGAAGAGATACTAGATTTATTTTAGTCATTAGGATCTACATCTAGCAAAGAATTAGAAACATCTGAAGGAAGCATCACAAGTCTGAATGAAATCAATCAACATCTGAGAGAGAAAGAAAATATTCTACAAATTGGTCAAGAGACATAGATGGTAAGGATGATTGATGTCATGAACAATGTTAGACAAGCTGAGCAATAAAGAACATTAGCTATTGATGACGAGAGGAAGATCACTGAAAAGATACAAGAAAGAGAGTCAGAAATACAAAGCCTTACTGAACATCATCATGAGATCACCAATTAGATTATTCTTATGAGTCAGGAGGCAAACCGAATAAACATAGAACTTATTGAGAAAATAGAAGCTATCGGTGAGAAAAGAGAAGAAAATGAAAAACTAAAACATGAAGTAAGAATTCAGAAACAATAAAATGATATGATTAAGAGAGCTGAAGAAAGTACAAAAAGGATGGATGATTTTCTGGATGGATAAAGAAGAGTCAACAAAAATACTGGAATAGGGTATATCGAGCATGGAGAATCACCATACCAAGCTGATCAAAAAGATGTCTACACAAATCCTAGACCAAGAAAACTGTCATGCAATCACTGTGGAAAACTAGGCCACACATCAAATGTTTACATGAGCAAAGTTAAAGGTATTCCTAAATCCACATCTACATTTATAGGAAATTGTTATAACTGTAAGAAGAAAGGACATAAAGCATATGAATATAAATATAAGGTGATACAACCAAATAAGGAAACCTACATGGAAAAATATTTTCCTTCTTGCAAAATGCATGGGCACACATCTCTTGAATGCAGGAAGAAGAAAAAGAAAGAATGGAAGCCAAAAGATCAAGAAAATGCTTATCAACTAAAAAGAATTGGTAACTCATATGTTTGAGATTAAAATACATGGGAAAAATGCACAACATGTGGTAGATTTGGTCACATAGCTGTAAACTACATGAGGAAATGGACAAGGAAGTATAGAAGCTGGACTAACCCTGGAATGGCATGCTTACTGTAAGCTATGAAAATTAGGTGTAAAGGAGCATAATAATGAATTAAAACACTCTACAACTAATAATATAAACTATACACATGCTAAGACAAATGAAACTTAAAACAAGCTTAAAATAAGAGAATACAAACCTCCTATGAACTCATACCATTTCCATTTGATATTTTTCTACGTCCATGCTTATGGGATGTATACTCAAGATTGATTCAATGCTTCAAGATGGATATTGCTTCAAAATGGATGATTGTGGACTAAAAATGGAATTATAACTCTACATGGAAGGTGGATGAAATTATGAAGGAATGAAGTTTCTTTTATAGAAAATGGGTGAGGAATCAAGGGTCAGGATGAAATCCTAAGGA
This sequence comes from Thuja plicata, assembly GCA_018584345.1. Classification (NCBI taxonomy): domain Eukaryota; kingdom Viridiplantae; phylum Streptophyta; class Pinopsida; order Cupressales; family Cupressaceae; genus Thuja; species Thuja plicata. The sequence goes on from MU225246.1 coordinate 1,258,435, forward strand.
GAGGTCCAGATGCACCTAGAAGAGAGCACATGAATTGTGCTTCTTCAAGTGAATCATATGATGACAAGTGTCACAATATGATTGGGCTGAAAAGAGGGAGGAATGTGGCCATTTTGGAAAGTGAGCCAGGGAGACTTTAGGAGATAAGGCTATTAATGAGGGTAAGGAGTGTAAGAAGCATTAATGAGACATTAATGAGGCATGGGTGAGGGGATAAGATAGAGCTTGAGAAAGTTGACTTTAGGGAAGGGATTGAATTCCTAATCCAAAGATTAGGAATGTGACATCACTAGGGAGAGTTTAGGATTAGGGTTAGGGTTTAAGATAGGATTAGTATGGGTGAAGAGGTTGGGATTAGTTTGAACTATGAGTTAGGTGGTTGAGATAGGTTAGGTTAGGGGTTAAAGAGAATATTAATGAATTAAATTACACAAATAACATATTCATTCAATAATAGGGGAATAGGGTTTTAATAAATTATTAAGCTATTGGTTGCTTTTAATAATTAATCAGGACTATAGCCAATTAATTGAATTAATTAGGGCTAGGGGATGACATAGGTCAGTTAGGTAATACTTAATTACTTAGCTGATATGTCCCAGAAGGTACTAAATATGATTGAATTAGGTTAATCAAATTGAGGTGTCTACATTTTTCCCCTCTTCGACATAGTGTTAGAATAACACTATTTCAAAGACGTTTAAAACAATAGATGATGTGAAGATGTGGACGTAGGCAATGAAGTTACCCTAGAGTGACAATTAGGATAGATTTAGAATTGGATGACTAGGATGATGTGATGCAGGAGCATCCTGGGTCCTTGGCAATCTTGCTCAACCAAAAATATGCCTACTTTATTTCTTAGTTAATTCCTATTGCTTGACATGTTTGTTCTTTGTTTCTCAGCATGCCTGCCGAGTAGCTCGGTCATGCTTGTGTTTTGTTACTCAGCTCTTCTTTGGCCAAGGTGTTCTGTTGCTCAGTCATTCCTGTGCTGAGTTGGTTTATTTGGGAGTTGGAGTTGGTGGCTGACTTCTTCATTTAATTTTTGTAGATGGATTTATTTGGGATCTATCTTGGGATCTGTGTGGACCTAAATCTAGGTCTCTCCTTTGGTTTTTGAGTGTCAACCTCTTTGGTGGACTCTTGTATATATTCCTTTGTATGTTCTTAGTTTGGGGGAAAGTCTTAGAGAAAGAAGGTAAATGTTAAGATATTGAAGATCTGATATCTCTGTTGTAAGAAAATCAAATTGTAATACATTTCTTTGTATATGGCCATAACTAGGAAGACCTTACAGCCTGGCATGTAATGAGTTTGATGATTTAATAATAAAGGATCTCTGCATTTCTCTTCTCTCATGGTGTTGTTGTGTTATTTTTGCATTGTTTCCATAGGCTAAAAGGTTTTGGGTGTGTCATAGGCCCTGTCACCTTCCTCCCCTGTGTCAGGTGGTATAAGAGCGAGTTAAGATCTGTGGTTCCTTCTTGTAAACTCTAAGGATATTTGTTGTAGGGTGGCAGGTTGCGATCTGACCTACAATTGCAAAGAGTTTCAAGATGGTTCGTGGGAGAGGAAATGCTGATCAAGGTCTGGTTGATATGCTTAGACAGATGGTTGCAAGATTGGAAGCAGTTGAGATAGCTCAATGTAGAGGAAGACATCTTGAAGATGTTAGTGATGATGAATTTGAAGAGGTTCAAGGTGAAGCTGCACCTGCACCTGTGATGGATCAAGAAGAGGAAAGATTCCTAAGAGCTTTGACAAGTTTGAAGTCCACACCTCAGTTTAATCCTCCTGAGTATGGTGGAAATTTAGATTTTGATGAATTTATTGACTGGATCACTGAGATGGAAAAATACTTTGAATATGAGAATGTTGCAGAAGACAAGAAGGTCAAGATTGCAAGCACAAAATTGAAAGGTCATGCATCCTTATGGTGGGAACATTTACAATTGGACAGAAAGAAGAAAGGTAAAGAAAAAATCAAGGTATGGGATAAAATGGTGAACAAATTGAAAGGCAAGTTTCTTCCTTGTGATTATCACATTAACCTAGTTTGGAGAATGCAAAGTTTGAAGAAAAAAGATAAGTCAGTCAAAGACTATACTGGAGAATTCTATAGATTGGACATCAGATCTGGACATGTTGAAGATGAGGTGGAAAGAATTGCAATATATCTGAATGTATTGAGAAGTTCCATACAAGAGGAGATCAGTTTGGTCAAGATGGAAGGCATTGAAGAGGCATACCAATTTTCCCTAAAAGATGAAGAGAAATTTGAACAGGAGATATGAACAAAGACAAAGAGGCAGAGGAGGTAGATTCCCTAGAGGAAGATGTAGATCTCATGGTGAAAATAGTAGATTTGAAATAGACAAGTCAAATATAGACACATCTCAAGACAAAGGCAAGACTGAATGGAAAGGTGGAAATTCATATTGAGGAAGAGGTAATTACTCTAGAGGTGGATATAGTAGAAGAGGGTTCCAAGTAACTTGTTACAATTGTGGTGAAGAAGGACACAAATCCTTTGAATGTACACATGCAAGCAAGAAGGTTGGCGGTAGAAGAAATACATTAGTTCAAGAAGAGTCATCGAATGAACCTGAGAATCTCATGATCCAAAGTATACTATGGAGTGAGAAGGATAAGCAAGATCCGATCGGAAAAAGTTTGTTCAAAACTAGATGTAGAGTTGCAGACAAGGTTTGGAAGGTCATTGTTGACAGTGGAAGATCAAAGAATCTAGCATCTAAAGAGATGGTTACTAAATTGTAGTTGAAAAGGATGAAGCATCCAAATCCCTATAAGATCTCATGGATTAAAGATGAGCATACATTAATGGTAAGTGAGAAATGTTTTGTGAATCTGAAAATTGGGAAATACTATGATAAGGTATTATGTGATATTATGCCAATGGATTGTTGTCATATTTTGTTGGGGAGACCTTGGAAATATAATAGACATGCTATACATGATTGGAGACTGAATAGATATTTGGGTTGATGGTAAGAAGAAATTGTTTTACCTTTAATTGAGGAATCTGCTGGTGAATTATGTACATCTGTGAAAGTTTGTCTGATGGAAGGTAGACAATTTGTTAAGAATTTGAAAAGAGATGATATTTGTTTTTTTTTGATTCCTAACAAACCAAGTAAGAATGCAGAAGATGACATACCTGCATAAGTTGAGAAGTTGCTAACTGAATACAAATAAATGATTTTAGATAATGTACCTAATGGTTTGTCACCAGTCAGAGATATCAGTCATTATATGGATTTGATTCTCAGAGCTAGTTTACCAAATAAAGCACCACATAGGTTAACACCTACCAAGAATGAAGAGCTTAATTGACAAGTTCATGAATTGTCGAACAAAGGCTTAATCAAAGAAAGTTTGAGCCCATGTGTAGTACCTACTGTGTTGGCACCTAAAAAGAATGGAGAATGGAGAATGTGCACTGATTCCAGAGCAATAAACAAGATCACAGTCAAGTATAGGTTTCCTATACCAAGAATGGATGACATAATGGATTGTTTGAGTGAAGAAAAGTATTTTACCAAAATTGATTTGAAGAGTGGGTATTATCAGATCAGAATTAGAGAAGGTGATGAATGGAAGACTGCTTTCAAGACAAAGGAAGGTTTGTATGAGTGGTTGGTTATGCCTTTTGGTTTAGCTAATGCACCCAGTACATTTATGAGGCTGATGAATCAAGTTCTAAAGAAATTATTGAATAAGTTTGTGATTGTATATTTGGATGACATTTTGATATTTAGTAAGACTAGAGAAGAACATCTGGTGCATATAAGACAAGTGTTGTAGAGATTAAAAGAGGAAAAGTTTCTGATAAATCTGAAGAAGTGTTCCTTCATGAAAGAAGAGCTTGTGTTTTTGGGTTTTGTGATTTTAGCTGATGGTTTGAAGATGGATCCAGAGAAGGTTGAAGCCATACTGAGTTGGCATACACCTAAGAATGTCACTAAGGTACAATAATTTCATGGATTGGCAAGTTTTTATAGAAAGTTTATCAGAAATTTTAGTTCAATTTGCAATGCTTTGACTGAGACAATGAGAGGTGACAAAAGAGAATTCAAATGGACACATGGAGCTGATAAGAGTTTTGAAGCTTTGAAGTTGAAATTTGCTGAATAACCTGTGTTAGCATTACCTAATTTTAATAAGGTATTTAAAGTGGAATGTGATGCAAATGGAAGTGCAATTGGAGCTATATTGACTCAAGAAGGTAAACCTATTGCTTTCTTTAGTGAAAAGTTGAATGATGCAAAGAGAAAATATTATGTCTATGATCAAGAGTTCTATGCTATTGCTCAATCTATGAAGAAATGGAGGCACTATTTGTTGCCAAATGAATTTGTGTTGTATAAAGATGTTCAGAAATTTGTAAAAAGTTGCGGAGTCTGTCAAGTTGCAAAGGGAGTAAGTCAGAACACTGGTTTGTATACACCTATTACTGTTCTTGAGAAACCTTGGAGTGATATCAGCATGGATTTTGTTCTTGGACTTCCTAGGACAGCAAGAGGTAGTGATTCTATATTTGTTGTTGTGGATAGATTTTCCAAGATGACACATTTCATACCCTGTAAGAAAACGTCAGATGCAATACACATAGTAGATCTTTTCTTTAAGGAGATTGTCAGATTGCATGGATTACCAAGGAGTATCATCTCTGAAAGAGACAGTAAGTTTTTAAGCTATTTTGGAGAAAACTTTGGAAGAAGTTGAATATTGAGTTGAAATTTAGTTCTACATTTCATCCACAGACTGATGGACAAACAGAAGTTTGGGTAACTTGTTGAGATGTTTGGTTGGAGACACACCAAGTAATTGGGATTTGATGTTGGAAGAAGTAGAGTTTGCATATAGCAGTTCAGTAAACAGAAGTACTAGAAAGATACCTTTTGAGATTATTCATGGCACACAACCTAGAGGTATATCCGATTTGAGAGACATTGTTGGTGAAGAGAAAACAAGTGTTGAAGCAGAGGAATTTGGAGAATTTATGAAGATATTGCATGAAGATGTAAATAAGAAGTTGGAGAAAAGTAATAAAAAATACAAAGATGATGCAGAAAAATCAAGAAGACATAAGACATTTGAAGTTGGTGATGCTATGATGGTTCATCTAAAGAAAGGAAGATTTCCTATTGGAACATATGGGAAGCTGAAGATGAATAAATTTGGTCCTTGTAAAATACTGAGAAGATTTGATAGTGGAAATGCTTATGAAGTTAAATTACCCGATGACATGGATATATCACCTATTTTCAATATTTCAAACTTGTATGAATATCATGAACCTGATGAAGAAGTGATAGTACCAAGTGATTATCCTATGAAGTAGATAGAGGAAGTTGAGAAGATCTTGAAACAGAGAGTTGGCAGAAGTACAAGAGGAAAGGAATACATGGAATATTTGGTAAAGTGGAAAAATAGACTGATTGAGGACTCATCTTGGATTTCTCAATCTAAGTTGGATTCATTTCATGTTGGACCCGATATATGATTCAGGGAATCATTTCTTTTCAACCCCAGGTGTCTGATGCAGGAGCATCTTGGGTCCTTGGCAATCTTGCTCAACCAAAAATATGTTTACTTCATTTATTAGTTAATTCATGTTGCTCGACATGTTTTTTCTCTATTTCTCAGAAAGGAGAAAAGGAAAAGGAGAAAAGGAAAAGCCTTGGTGGCATCTCGAAAAGATGGCCAGGAGAGACATGATAGAAGAAAAAGGAAGGGGGATAGAAGAATGAGGGATGGGATAGTCAAGTTTGCATCAAGGATGAAGGGTTAGGTTTGAGATGGGATTTTATTGGACTAAAAGGGGCTTTGCTGGGAAGGGGATGAGGGGGATTTTCCTTGAAGCTTGAGTGAGGGGTATTCTATGATGGAATACCACCATGTAGTTGAGAACTTATTTTGATATAGAAACGCTAGAGACTATGCCAAGGTTAATAGGAACATGAGGCCTTGTCACTGATGTTGCAGAGGACTAAAACAAAAGACATGCGAGGGTTTCCCAAACATCACACATGATTCCCAAGAAGAAACATGGGCAAAATGATGCTGGAAAAGCCCACAAGCAAACAAAATTTCCCAACTATAGCATGTGAACCCAAACCAATTACATACATGCAAGGGTCATATCTGACTGACTCATAAGTAGAAAACAAAAAGATCAAGTTCCCTATCCTAGGTAGATCCATTCACAACATACCATGATATAAAGAATGGTGGAAACTTTGAGGAGGAGAACATTTGAAAAGAATTAGGAATGATAATCAAGAACCAAAATCAAATTTCAAGATAAAAAATTCAATAACAAGACGCCTTTTGCCAGAGAGATCAACAATATGGGATGATGATTGGAGTGGGATTAGGTCAAGATGAAGGATACATCCTACAAGAACCCAGTGATGATGATGATCTATATTTAGGTCAACAAGAGGAAGGATAAATCCTCAAGGACCCATTTTCATGGAGATGTCAATTGTGAATTTGATTGGCCAAAGATGTGATGAGATCAAATTGCTAAAACAAGATTTTGTCATAAGGAACATGCTGAAGCACAAGATTTGGAACCAAAACTAGATCACTTTCTACAAGGATACCGATCAAGGATGCGAAATATGTATAATCGGGATGGGACACAAGACTAGACTGACACATACAAGATATTTATAGGACCAAAGCTCAGGGATTGGGATAGCATGACAAAGATATACAACTTGGATAGATGAGTATATACATTACTGATATGTACAAAATCTCAGGATGTAGAATAGGGGGACCAATGTTGACTGATGCAAGCGATAATGGAACATCTAGGAAATATAGGTAATGATCAGGCCAAAGTGGAATGGAATGAATGAGATGTAGGAGAATGATATTTTGATAGAAAATGCTATGACCCAGTATGTGTGATGCCTGATTGCTAGGTTTTCACCACACATACTTGTATAAGGCGCATGATTGCCAAGTTTTCACTATTGGACGATTGATTTCTCTTGATTTTATTTTTTTTTCTTTTTTGCTATTACCAAGGTGTCTATTTACCATATTTTCACTAAGACAATGATTTTGTCAGGACTTTTTATAATGTTTTTGGATTTCTTAAATAAATAAGATAAGAAGTTGTCAGGCATAAAAGTGCCTAAGATGAATGATGTTGATTGGATCATTTAGAGGTTCTCCTTCAAGAGTGGATAACTAATATGCCCCAGATCTGAAGCATGCAGTGACGATATATGGGCCTTGCCAAGTAAGCTCAAACTTGCCTTTGTTTTCTCGATTAGCACCCACTTTTTGATTCTCTTTGAGCACAAAGTACCCTACCTAGAATTGGCGTGGGTGGATCTTATTATTATATCTTTGCTTTAATCTATTCTGATATACGACCAGGTGGTCATACAGTTGCTGGTGCTTTTCATCAAGGATATCAAGCTGTGTAAGTCTTGCTACTTTGTAGTCTTCATCTGTGATTAGGTCTTTGAGAGATACCTGTAAGGATGGTAGTTGGACCTCAATTGGTAAGACAACCTCAGCACCATAGGCAAGGGAATATGGAGTGGTGCCTATGGGAGTGTAGAATGAAGTGCAATAGGCCCAAAGGGCAGGATTAATTTGGAGGTGCCAATAACGACCAATATCATTGAAAACCTTTTTTAGGATTTTTAGAAGTGTTTCATTGGTTTCCTCATCTTGGCCATTACCTTGTGGGAAATATTGGCTAGAGAAGCGATGATGGATGTGGAGGCACTCGCACAGATCAACCATATGCTAATTTTCAAATGGCGAGCCATGGCTTGTGAAAATGGTGGATTAAATGTCAAAGTGGAAAATGATGTGGTATAGGATAAACTTGGATATTTGGATGCCTATTGTGAGGATAAGTGGGATTGCTTCAACCCACTTAGTAAAGTATTCAGTTGCTCTGATGATAAATTTGTGTCCCTCAGAGGATAGGGGAGTGATCTTACCAACGAGGTTGAAACCCCAACATGAGAATGACCAAGAAGGTGCAATAAGATGTAGCTCTTGTGCTAGTGCATGGATCAAATTCACATGCTGCTAACATGGTATGAATTTATTTACAAATTCAAAATCACCATGCTCCATGGTAGGCCAATAATACCCGATTCTAAGAAGCTGTTTAGCTAGGACCATGCCACTAGAGTGGGCACCACAAATTCCAGTGTGTACTTCTTGCAATGCCTGGGCAGCTTCAGTTTCATCTAGACACCTAGAGAGAACATTGTGATAAGCATGATGATATAAGGTGTTGGCTACAATGATGTAGTAGGAAGATATTCGAATAAGGTTTTAGTGTTGGGTTTTGGTTAGATGGGAGGATATGATACCATTTTTTAGATAAGCATGGATGTTGTTGTACCATGGGGACTAAGGACCAACCAAGACATAGACCCAATGAACGTCATCACTCTCGTAAGCTAGAGCGTGAAGTTTCTCAACCAAGAATTCATACTACGTTGCATCATGTGGTATTTCTAGAAGAGATCTAATTGTAGCCATGGAATCGACAACTTTATTCTGCAGACATGACACTTGGGTGATTTGCAAATTGATGAAATGCTCCTTCATTTTGTCTACCATCTCTTTATAAGGTAGCAACTTATCATCTTTCATTTGGAATTCATCTAACACTTTCTTTATGATGAGATGAGAATCACCAAAGACTTGGAGATTTGTTATGTTCCATTGAATGACCATGCTGAGTCCTACGACCAATGCTTCATATTCTGTAATGTTGTTAGTATAAGGAAATCCCAGTTTGAAAGATTTCAGAATGTAATCACCTTGTGGAGTTACAAAGAGGATTCCTTCCCCAAAACCATGAGATGTGTATGATCCATCAAAAAATAACTTCCAGGCTGGTTGGTCTTCGATCATGCATAGAAGTTCATTGGGAAATTCCATGAATAAAAGATATGTGTTGATCAATGGTGCCTCTACTAACTGATCTATGATGACTTGGCCTTTGACAAATTTTATATTGACATACTGGATGTGAAACTTTCTTAGAAGCATTACCCATTTAGCCATGTGACTTGTGAGAGTTGTTTTGGATAGAAGATACTTGAGCGGGTCTAATTTTGATATAAGCTTGACAATATGACTGAGCATGTAGTGACGAATCTTCTGAGTGGTGAAAAACACTGCTAGGCATGCTTTTTTTTTGGTGCCTAATTTAGCTCATAGCCCACCAAAGTATGGATGATGTAGTAGACAGTGTGCTCTTTTCCATTGTCATCTAATTGGGCCAAGAGTGGCCCTAGTGTTGTTGTTGTTGCATATATATACAATATGAGAGGCTTTCCTGGTGTAGGTGGCACTAAGATAGGTGAATTTTCTAGATATTCCTTGATTTTGTCGAAGATTCTTTGGAATATAGGATCCCATTTGAAACTATGATCTTTCCTTAGCAGACGCATGAAAGGTTAGTATTATTCTGCAAGTTGTGATATGAAGCGACACACTGATTGAAGCTTTCCTTGTAGACTGCACAACTATCTCAGTGTCTTTGGCAGAGGCATTTCCATGATTTATTTAACTTTTTTAGGATCTATCTCAATGCCATGCCTTGATACATTGAAGCCAAGGAGCTTTCCTGATGTAACTCCAAAGAAACATTTCTTTGGATTAAGCTTGAGATCATAATGTCGAAGTCAATCCAACACTACCTCTAGATTGTTTAGGTGATCCATTCTATTTTGTGACTTAGCCAATATATCATCCATGTAATCTTCAAGGATCTTATGGATCATGTCATGAAAGATGACGACCATGGCCTTCATATATGTTTCTCCAATGTTCTATATCCCAAATGACATCATGTTTTAGCAGAAGGTACCCCATGGGGTTGTAGATGTTGTCTTATGTTGATCTTCTTCTGCTATACAAATTTGATTATATCATAAAAATTCATCCATGAGATACAACATATCATGTTTGGTGATCAGGTCCACTATCATGTCGATATTAGGCAATGGAAAGTTATCTTTTGGACATGCTTTGTTTATATCTTGGAAGTCAATGTAGATTCTGATGGAGTTATTAGGTTTTGAGACTCTGATCATATTTGAAATCCAGTCTGAGTAGTCTATCGCTTTGATGATTCTAGCTGCCAAGAGATTTTCAAGTTTGTTTTGACCATTAGTGCAACTTTGGGATGCATTTTTTGGAGCTTTTGTTTGGCTGGTTTAATGTTAGGATCCATGGATAGATGATGTACTAAAATTTTTGGATCCAAGCCATGCATTTAAGAGTAGTACCATGCAAAGATGTCTGAATATTATCTTAAAAGAGTTGTGAGGGCCATTTCTTCTGCTTCTATCAAGGATGCTATAATGTGAGTGAGTTGAGGATGTTCCTCTATACCCAGATTAACAGGTTTGGTTTCCTTGATGAGAATAGATGACTATTCTGACCTGTAATCAAAGATGATAGGGAGAGGAGAATCTCCATCTCCTAGCTCCTTAGAAAGGTTTTCACTAGGAGATACACCCTTTATTTTTTCTTTTTTCTGATTTGATAGTGCCCCAGAAGGGTTTTCACTAAGAGATACATTTTTTTATTATTTATTTTTATTTTCAATTTTGCAGCTAGAGTCCTCCTCTCCCCCAAAGTATGCTTCTGGGTTCAAGGTATACATATGTGTGGAAGTCTTCCCCCAATTTGGTTTTTGATCTATAGCTCCCATGAAGCTTAGGAGTGCGACCATGCTTTCAAACTCGTTGATTGGGACAATGCTTGGTTGGTCCTAGTTAATGAGCTCAGGATGGAGGAGTAGAAGGTCAATGAAATGGAGGGATAATTGGTGAAGGATGAAGTTACCAAGGAAGATGTCATGATCAATATTGTCATAGGCTCTCACAGCTTTCTCTTCCTGGATGTTTTCAAATTCGTATATGTTACCCAGAGGAATGTGATAAGTTAGACCAGTTTTGTTAGTGCCCCTAGTCGTGTTATGGCCAAGGACATATGTATTGTGTTCAAAACCCAGACCAATGTGTCTTTGTAGTTTAGTGGCCTTAATGGGAAATCTCATGCATTTTTCTTTAGGGCCTAGTCCACCTCCTTGATAGTTCCACTTTTTAGTGACCATTTTATGGGTGGAGGGATATTTTCCTTTGAAATGATTCAGGAGGCCACTGTTAGGAGGTGTGAGATATTTGTATAGCCATTTATTGATATCAGGTGCCATTTCTTGGCTATTTAGAATGCCATGAGAAAGAAAGGTAGTAGGACCCAATTGCATTGGTTCAGGTGTCTTTTGGTCAATGTAACTGGATGGACACCCATGTGTATGTGGATCAACTGGAAGGGTGCCAACAACAAAAGCATAAGTTAGACTATATTCTCCACAGTCTTGGTGGTCGATCTTGACAGTGGATAGAGTGGATGCAAGGATGGTTTTTGGATCTGGAAGGGTTGTAGAGGAACTGAAAATAGATGTTCCAATGTAAGTCCCAGGACAATGATTGGAATATGGATGGGAGGCTTCCAAAGCATGGCAGTATGCAAAGGGCTTGTAATATGAATGGATGGTGATCTCAACTTTGTTGTGTGGAAACTTGATACACTGATGATAGGTGGAAGGGACAACCTACATAGAGTGAATCCATGGGCATCCAAGGAGGATGTTGTATGGGAGGTCAAGATCCACCACATGAAAATTTGTCTCTTGTACTACCAGGCCCAGTTGAATGGGCAAGGAGATTGTACCCTCTAATGTTCATTCTAGATTGTCGTAGGCCTTGATTATGAGGACATCATTCATGATATGAGCCTCAGTGTATCTCATTTTCTTTACAAAATTTAAAGTACATAGATTCAGGTCCAAACCATTATCTATCATGACCTGCTTAACAACAAAGTTCTAGACCATGACGATGATGCAAAGAGGGAGGATATGATCAGGCTCAAAAGATGGCATATCTGTGGGTTTAAAAGATATAACATAAGATGTAGATAAGTGAACCTCTAGGTTTTGAAACTAACCAAGATCCATGTTGTTGGGAACATGTGACTCTTGCAAAGCTTTATTCAAGATCTCTTCATGGATGGGTGATGTGCGCAAGAGATCCAAGATGGATATTTAGGTGGGTTTATTCCCTAGATGTTCCAATAAGTTTTATTTTACCCTAGAGGGTGAGGCAGTACTAGCACCTACAACAGTAATGCATCCACGATGAGTAGTAACAACACAATTAGTATCAACACATTTCACATGAATGACATTGACAGATGGCTCGACTTGGGGTATACAACCGATGAGGTTACCATACTCAACATGAGCTGTGGTTTTATTACGGGTATGAGATTTTTGTTTTCCTTTATTCTGATTGCATGTTGAAGCAGTGTGTGAGTTGGTAGTTCCCTTGTTATTGGCATGGTTAGGGAACACATTCTTGTATATCTTTAGATTTCTATTGGGTGAGGTTTTGTTGGTAGAATCCACTTCAATCTCCTCGTGATCAATTAGGTCTTGCATGTAGTGCTTTAACTTCATGCACTTGATCATGGCATGTACCTTAACATGGTGGTATTCACAATATTTTTTGTCATTGAACCATTGCGGTTTTGGAGTAGAGTTCTCAAAAGGTTGCATTGGTGGAGGATAGACTACTAGGTTTGCTGCTGTCATTTTTTGGAAAATGACATTGATGTTAGTAATAACTAAGAGGGGGGGTGAATCAGTGGCCTAAAAAAATTCCAATTAATCAACCCAAAACTTAGTACCACACTATTAAGCCTCTAGTTATCTTCAGTCCTATAAGATGAATGCCTTCAATTATACTTATCAAATTACTACTACTCAGAATGCTTTGTTAAACCTTTTTTTGTATGTTTATTGAATAACAGTCTGTTAATTTACCGAAAGAAAGTAATTTATCTAGAGTATATTGATCAATCCAAATTAGCTATGTGTAATGCAAAACACTAAAGTAATGACTCATAAACACATTGACACATGAATTTTTAATGTGAAAACCCTATTAAGGGAAAAACCACTTGGGACCGGTAACCCAAAATTTTCACTCTTCTGAAGTGAGATTGGTGAAGAGCCAACCCTGTTAAAGGTTACAAATACACTGTTAGGTGTGACCTTGTTAGAAGATTTAAAAGTTTAGTCTATCACTTGATATCGGGAATCTCTATGCTACCTTCCTTGATCAAACACTCTCTTGGCCTATCAATAGGTATCTGGTATCTCATGCTATCTTCATGATCAAAATTTTTGATACTGCTTGAGATGTATCTCAATATGGAAAGGATCTTTAAATCCTTCTTGGTTAAGAGACTTTTTGAATCAATGGTTAAACTAAAATAGTATGATCTGTTCACATATATAGCTTATACTTGTAGATTTTCCGATCAATTGTAAGCTCATAAAAATAATCTGATCAATATGTCCTTTTAATACCTTTTCTCCACTTTTGTTCTGCTCAGTGATGCTATGCTTTGTTGCTTGGTGTTAGCAAAAAACTTTAGCTCTTTCCTCAGCTTGATTGATCAGGACTGTATGAATTTTCTCTTCATCAGTTTTTCTTTAGCATCTTCTTTTTCATTCAATCCCCTTTTATTTGAAATGAATTAAGTTGTCTCTTTATAGACATGATATCATCATTGTTAGGTTCTTGATATTCTTGATCTTGGCATGATCTGCAATCTTAGCCAATTAGATTTAAAGTAAAAATCCTATTTTATCTCACAAAGATCTTTTTTCCAACTGTACAAAACAACTTTAAATCCTTTACTTATCTTTGGCTTTATCTTGTCGATTAAAAGAATGATAACTACCAGCTAAGTCCATATTTAGCTCTCCAATTAGATATTTTTTCATTTCTGAACTCAAGTTAATATTGGTGTTTTAACTCTTTGATAGCTTCGGTCAACACTCCAGTTATCCTTGGGCTTCTCTGTTAGTTTACACTATTATTCTAGCCGTCAGTTATGCTTGTGATTCTAGTCTTCGACAATGCTCGTCAGTGATCTTGCTCGGGCATCACTATGACTTGACTTTTAGTGATCTTTGTCTGTTGGGTTCCACTAGCTGTTGGTGTTTGAAGTCATATAGTGAATGCTTGTCTTTTATGCATTACTGAAAGCATAATATTTATCTCTCTAATTCTCTCAAGTCTTTGACACTTTGATTATAACCAATTAGATTATATCAAGTTGACATCAATGAAAATACAATCCATGAACTGATTTAATGTCTTGCATTATCTTCTTTCATTTTGGTGATCAACTTAACATCTTCAAACATTCAATTAGTTAAATGTCATCAATCTCTCCCTTTGGCATTTATGGCAACATACTACATTATCATACTATACTATTACTAATAAAATATGAAAAATAACAGTTTCATCAAGCTTTCCTAATGTAACTATTACAAATGTTTGGATTTTGATAAGCTCAATTATAGCTTTGATTTGTTTCTTGCAGAATGGTTGTTTTCAATCTTCAATCGCTTCACTAGATGGATGTAGCATTTAATGTCTCTATTCTGATATGTGCTTTGCCTTGAGTATTCCTCTTCTTGATAATCTCTTTTTCTTTGGACAACAATCTCTCTCTTTGTATAAGCTCTAGCCCTTTATTAGTTCTCTCCCTTAGATGGATATTTCATATGTAATTAATTTCTCTCCCTTTGAATATTGATTAACTCTTCCTTCTGATTCTAAGGAACTTCACTTCATGAATAATGATATAATATTTTATGATCAATGAAATAATCTCTCCCAAATCTCTCCCTGATGATAATGAAATAATCTCTCCCAAATCTCTCCCTGATGATAATGAAATAATCTCTCCCAAATATTTTTCGTACTATTAACCCACTGAAAGGTTCAAAAATTTAGAATTTTATGATGCAAAACAAAGATTTGATCACGAAAAACCTCACTTGGGATATTGGAGATGGTCAAGAAGCCCTATTCTGGGAGGAATCTTGGTATGGTCTCCCATCTTTAGACAAGGAAAATCTTCCAAACAACATCAAAAACACCTTGATTCAGTGTTGGGGTACACATTTCAAAGACTACATAGAGGAAACATAGGAATGATGACAATGGAAGAAGGCATCAAATACTTCGTTATCCCAAGTTGAGCTTAATGTTTATGGTAATTTTTTGAAATCCAGGAAAGAGAACCATAAAGTGAGACATGATTGAATTTTATGGGGTGATTCAAAGAATGGAAAGTATAGTGTTAAGAAAGGCTATGAGATGATTATTGACTCTCAAGATTGGTACAAATTGGATATTCCTCTCAATCTATGTTGGGATCCTACTTGCCTTTCGAAGGAAGGAATTTTTATATGGGCGGCATTGCAAGATAGAATCTTGACCTCTGATAGATTCACTAAGTTAGGATTTGAAGGACTATCAAGATGTGTACTATGTAAATCTGCATCTGAAACTGCTAGTCATCTATTATATGATTGTCCTTTTTCTAATCACTATTGGAAATGACTTTGTTGCAAGCTAAATTGGCTTTCTGCTTTCAATGATAAGTTTATGAGCTTCCTGAGTTGTTGGCCTCAACATGGATCCAAAGTTTATAGTAAGAACTGGAGAATTGCCTCGTCTATCTTGGTATGGGAAATCTAGAAGGAACACAACAGAAGGATATTCACATAAACATAGATGGACAAAGAAACATTGATCAACAAAATTGAAGCAAGTATCATAGAAGTAACTTATAATCATTTAAGAAACTCTTTCAAAGAGGAAGGATATTTTACAGAATGGGACGCAGACATTAAGAAAAATTGGAAGTGTTTAATTAATCCATAATTGAGGTACTCCAAAGCAAATAAGCTAGCTAGAGCATTATGTGAATGGAAGCCTCCTCCATGTGGGTGGATGAAATTGAATTTTTATGGGGCCTCAAGAGGTAACCCAGGAAAAGATGGCCTAGGATGCATTATTAGGAACAAATTGGGTGAATGGGTGGTTAAAAGAGTTAAATCTTTAGGCATTTTTTTAAATAATCTAGCTAAACTTGAAGCTTTAAATGAAGGTCTCAAGTTAAGCTTAAGGTGTGGAATCCAAAAATTGGTTATTGAAGGAGACTCACAAATCATCATAAATACTCTGAGAAAAAGATGTACACCAAACTAGATTTTAAACTCAAATCTTGAAGAAGTTTTAGACCTCGTGGATAGATTTGAGGAAACAAGATTTGATCACATCTACAGAGAAGGAAACAAAGAGGTGGATGGTCTAGCGAATCTAGGAGCCGATGGGGAAAATGTTACCTGGATGAATTAACCAGGTAGGATGAACTCTAACAACAGACTTACGATTCTTGATCACATCCCAAAGTTAAGATCAAAAACCATAACAAGATGAAGGGTAGATAAGACAATGATATTATCAAAATCCCACTGTAAAAAATTTCCTGAAATTGAGAAGGGTCTCATCGACCCTTTTTCTCCGACAGAATCAAGTGGAAAACAAAGTAACATAGAATCTTTAGGGTCCACGCAAATTTTATATATACAAATTACATAGACTATTATCTCTTAGGAACCACAAACATAGATGTGTATATATATATATATATATATATGTATGTATGTGTATATATATATGTATGTGTGTATATATATATCTATATATATATATATGTAAGTATATAAGGTATATATATATATATATATATATATATAAATATATAAATGTATGTATGTATATATATATGTGTGTGTGTGTATAAAAATTGTATGTATATACATAAAATGTGTGTGTATATATATATATATATATGTACAAACACATAAGCATACCACTATAAATAGATATATACATATTAATAGGAATATTAAAACACATAGAAATACAATATAATAGATACCTATGAATACATACTTAATTTTAAAACTAAACACACAAACAGATAAAAATAGATACAGAGATAGAACCATCAACACATAAACAAATATGAAAATACAAATATAGTCACACATACAAATGCATCAATACCCATTTATATATCATTATACTTTAAAAAATATAGATAACACATACATACAAATCTAAATGTGAATATACCAACATATTTATATATTAACATACTTATATGCAGAAAATATAAATATAGACACATAAAACACTCAACAAATATAATAATATATAATAAAAGTTTTCAATTCTACCCAACATAGACACAGATATACAATTAGATAAATATACTAATTGATAAATTTCATACTACAATTATATGTGATAATAGACTTCTTCTAGTATTAGAAGATAAGTAATCCCTAGTTACACTGATAGACAATCTGTTACTTAGTATAATCACCATAATATAATCCAGTTTGAGAGAATAGGCAAAATGTAAGATATACCTCATAAGACGCAAGTGCCCACTAATATTTAAAAAATTTATCATCAATTTTAGATATATCTTGGAAATATACCCCTTGATGAGTTGCCAAATTTCCTCCACCATAGATCATCATTAGTTAACCATAAATCTTAAAAAATCTAGAAAGTCCTAGCCTTTTCTAGATTTCACTGTGAGCTTCCAGGCTTGGCTTCCCATTCCCCTATTACTTAATCACGGTCTCCTGAAACTTTTTGGTATAGCTCCATTAACCCCACTTTGTCAAAACCCTTAAGTATGGAGACTACTATCTCAAATTGTTGTAAAATAACTAACCAAATCAAAAGTCTAGATATGGTTTTTCTAGAATGTGATATGTGCTCAGGTAACATAGAATGAAAATCAGACACAAAGAATTGATTTAAAGAAAATAAAGATGGAACAAGCGTGCAAGCTAGTGAATGAGGGCTTTTATAACATAATCATTATATGTAATTTTATGTAAAAAAATTAAGAAAGTGTTTAAGGGTTTGTCCCTAAAAATTTTGTACATGAAGGAATGCCTTCACAATTCTTTGTAACTGAGGGAAACCTCCCATAATTTATATTTGGTACATATTGTTCTAGACCTTGGGTCCTGGGAAAGACTGGAGGTTTTCTTCTCCATTCTTTCATACCAGTGCCCGCAGTGAATGGAGACTTTTGTAATTCATTATTATAAATAAAATATATGGGTTTTGACATTTTACTGAAAAAAAACATTGCCAAAAAAAAATCATCTATATCATGTTCCATCCCTTTATATAATATATTCCTTGAATTTCCCTATCCATCAACAATAAAATGTCTCTGGTGTTTGGTGCATACTTGTACCTTACTGTGTATAGATGTATCTATTGCTATTCATCTTGGTGTTTGCATCAACATGAATGATATTCAGATTATGTGTAGGCTGATGCAAGCTTCTAGTCAGCTTACTGACCGATAGACAAGGGTTGGGCCCCTAGTATCTGTCTTAGGTACTCAAATGTATCGTTCAGTAATGGATTGGTGAATATATCAGCCAATTGTTCCTTTGATTAAACATATTCTAGTATCACCTCCTTTTCTTGCACTTGTTCTCTTAGATAGTGACACTTGATAGAAATATGCTTAGTTTTAGCATGCATGATTGAGTTATTAGAAATGTTAATGGAACTTGTATTATCACAATAGATAATTAGTGGTTCAATAATCTTCATATTCATACCTTCCAACAATTGTTTGATCCATGCAAAATTGGAGCAATTTGCAGCAGCAACCACATACTTTGCTTCTGTAGTAGACTAAGAGATGCATCCTTGCTTCTTGCTGATCCATGTAATAATTCTATCACCCATGAAGAATGCTCCTCCATTTGTGCTCTTTTGTTCATCAATGTTTCCAGCCCAATCAACATTTGTATAGACTTGTAGCTCAAATTTTACTTCCCTTTTATACCATAATCCATAGTCCTCAATGTTCTTCAGATATCTTAGAATTCTCTTTACAATAGTCATATGTGATTCTTTGGGATTAGCAGAGAATCTTGCAACTATTCCAACCGCATGTGCTATATCTGGTCTGGTATGAACAACATACAATAGTTTTCCAATCATTGATCTATACAAGGTTTGATTTACCTCATTGAATTTGTCTTCTTTTGTCAGCTTACATCCAGTAGCCATAGGTGTTCCAACTGGTTTGGAATCTTCCATCTTGAATATCTTCAGCACTTCCTTGATGTATTTGGATTGAGTGATATATAGATGCTTGCATCTTGTTGAAGAATCTTTAGACCAAGAAAGAATTTGATCTCCCCAAACATAGAAATTTCAAATTCCTTGCTCATTTCATTAGCAAAGGATTTGCATAATAATTCATTTCCCCCAAAAATGATATCATCAACAAAAATTTCAGCAATCAGAGTATTACCATCGGTATCTTATTTTAAGTATAGATTGCTATTTTTACTTGTTCTAAAAATTTTTATGCTAATGAGATAGGAGTGAATTCTTTCATACCAGGCTCTAGGTGCTTGTTTCAATCCATACAAGGATTTATGTAGTCTACATACCATGTTTCTCTTGTCTGGATCAACAAATCCTTCTGGTTGTTCAATGTATACCTCTTCTTCCAGTATTCCATTTAGGAATGAAGATTTGACATCCATCTAGTATACCTTGAATCCTTTCAATAAAGCATAAGAAAGTAAGATTCTAACTCCTTCTATTCTAGCAACGGGTGCAAAGGTTTCTCCATAATCAATACCTTCTTCTTGTGCATATCCCTTGCATACTAACCTTGCTTTTTTTTTGTGACTTCTCCATTCTCATTCAACTTGTTTCTGAATATCCATTTGGTACCGATGACATTCTTGTCATATGGTCTTGGTACTAGTGTCCATGTATTATTCTTCTCAATCTATTCTATTTCTTCATTCATAGCACTGACCCATTCTTCATTCTCAAGTGCATTATTAACATATTTAGGATCAAAATCACAAAGTAAACATCTAGTGTTTAGTGACTTACTTCTTATTCTCATTCCAGCCTTCTTGTCTCCTATGATTTGATTTAGTGGATGATGTCTTTTGACATACTTGGCAAGTTTTGGTTCAACTCTTTGTTCATCATTTTGATCATCTTCTTGACCTTCATTTTGATCTCCATTGTTCAAAACATCATCTTGAGGATTTTCCTAATTTTTGGTAATTGCAGCTTGATGCTCGGGTGCAATGTTCTATTGCTCAAGAGAGATACACTGTTACTCTGGTAGAGTGTCAGTTTTTGTATAAACAAACATGTTGTAGTCCTCTAGTTCTTTTTTGCTTTCCTTATCATTCTTTTCTGCAAATTCATCTACTTTTACATTTGCACTTTCAATGATCTTGTTAGATGTCTTGTTAAGACATTTATAAGCCTTTCTATTGGTTGAGTACCCTAGAAAGATACCTTCATCACTTTTGGAGTCAATTTTTCCATTTCTATCATCCTTCAAAATATAACATTGACTACCAAATATTCTGAAGTAACTTACATTGGGTGTATGATCATACCAAATCTCATAGGGTGTCTTCTTTGTGTCCTTCAATTATACTCTATTTAATGTGTAGATAGAAATACTGACAGCTTCCCTCCAAAAATTTTGAGTGATGCTTTTCTCAATCATAAATGTTCTTGCACAGTCAGCAATTGATTTGTTTCTCCTTTCAGTAATTCCATTTTGCTGTGGTGTTCTTGGTGCAGAAACCTGTCTTTTAATTCCATTCTCATTGTAATAGTTAGTGAATTCATCTGAAGTAAATTCACCTCCTCTATCTAACCTTAGGCATTTCAATTTCTTTTCACTTTGTTTTTCTACCATAGACATACCATTTAAACATCTTGAATGCTTCTAATTTATCTTTTAAAAACATAACTGTCATTATTCTAGAATAATCATCAACAAAGAGAATAAAACACCTATCTCCATAGTAACTCTTTGTCCTCATGGGTCCACATAGATATTTATGGACTAATTATAGAATTGCATTAGATGTATGGGTTTTACTCTTGAAACAAGACTTTTTCATCTTACCTTTTTGATGATTCTTGCACATGATATGCTTCGGCTTAGTTATGCTCGGTAAGCCTCTGACATTCCTTTTGTTGCTTATCTTTATCATGTTGTCAAAATTTACATGACACAATGTTTTGTGCCACAACCATGTCTTAATTTCTAGCCATGAAACAAGTGGCATTAATGTCATCAAGATAGAAAATGTTACCTTTTGTCTGATCACTAGTTCCAATCAACCTTCCTGATTCATTGAAGATCTTTGCCTTCTTATTTTCAAATGCTACTCTATGACTTGTATTGTTCATTTGTGAAACACTTAACAAATTATAATTTAGTCCTTTTACCCAGTAAGCGTTTTCACATTTGATAAGTTTATTCAACATTATAGTTCCTTTACCTTCAACTGGACAAGGTGTATCATTTCCCATTCTTACTGAACCACCATTATAGTATTCGAAAGTCTCAAACTTTTGTTTATCACCAATCATATGGTGAGTGCAGCCACTATCTATGATCCAAACATCATTCTTACTAACTTTAGATATGAGTGTAGTTTCTACATACCTTTCTTCTTCTTTGTCTAAGTCATCCTTCATGGCTACAAATACCATCTCAATGTCTTCTTCTAATTTGGTGTTAGTGTCAATAGCTCTGTTCTCAGCTAGGTAACAATATTTCTTCCCTTTGTCCTTGTATTCGTAGGTATCTCTTTTGTTAGATTGATGGTTTCTTCGGTAATCTCTATTATCAATTCTATCAAACTTCTTCTCATATGATCTGTTATTACCTCTATCATCTTTTCTTCTATTTGGACATTTTGCAACAAAGTGTCAACCTCTTTACAATTGAAACATACAAGTGGTAATTTACCTTTGTATCTACATTTGGCTCTTTGCAATCTTCTTTCCATTAGTGCTTCAATCTCATCAAGTCCTTGATCCTCATTATCACTTTCACTATCATTTCTAATAGCATGTCTAGGACTTGAATTGCTTATCTTTAAAGAAGATTTGAATGCAAATTCTATAGATGGTAAGACACTATTATCAAAGTTATTCATCTCAAATAAAATCAGTCTACCAATCACACTATCTAGAGTAACTATATTGTTTGCAATTTCTCTCATTTCTTGAATAGTAGAAACTCTAATAGTATATAAAGGTAGTAAGGTTCTTAAGATTTTACTTACTACTGTCTCCTCTTCAAGTACACCCCCAACTCCTCAGAAAGCATTGAATACCTCTCTGATTCTGTAGCTATACTGAGTGATATTTTCTCCTTCTTTCATCCTTAGGTCATCAAACCTCCCTCTTAGGCTTTCTACCTTGGCTCTTAGTACATTGTCATCTCCTCCATGTACCAGCTTCAACTTATCCCACATTTTCTTTGTAGAGGTGCAGGTTTTGACATATTCAAACTCAACATCGGAGAGTGATGAGGCAATTTCTATCATCATGAAATTATGCTCATGCTTTACTCTTAATTTCTCAAGAGTGTGAGGTCCTGTAGGAAACACATATTCAATATCAAGGTATTGAGTAACATCATTTCTAGTACTTGATAGGTGGAGTCTTATTCTGCTTTTCCATGATGCAAAGTTGTCTTTATTCAACTTGGGAACATCTTGTCTGTTCATCTTATGATCTTTTTCTTGAGCTATTAAACTCCCTTTCTAAGAACACAAGCTCTGATACCAATTGTTAGTAATAATTGAGAGGGGGGGGGTGTGAATCAGTGGCCTCAAAAATATTCCAATTAATCAACCCAAAACTTAGTACCACACTATTAAGCCTCTAGTTATCTTTAGTCCTATAAGATGGATGCCTTCAATTATACTTATCAAATTACCACTGCTCAAAATTCTTTGTTAAACCTTTTTCTGTATGTTTATCGAATAGCAATCTGTTAATTTATCGAAAGATAGTAAATTATCAAGAGTATACCGATCAATCCAAATTACTATGTGTAATGCAAAAAACTAAAGTAATGACTCATAAACACATAGAAACATGGATTTTTAATGTGAAAACCCTGTTAAGGGAAAAACCACTTGGGACCGGTAACCCAAATTTTTCACTCTTCTGAAGTGAGCTCGGTGAAGAGCCAACCCTATTAAAGGTTAAAAACAAACTGTTAGGTGTGACCTTGTTAGAAGATTTAAAAGTTTATTCTGTCAGTTGATATTAGGCATCTCTATGCTACCTTCTTTGATCAAACACTCTCTTGTCCTGTCAATAGGTATTTGGCATCTCATGCTATCTTCATGATCAAACTTTTTGATACTCCTTGGGATGTATCTCAATATAGAAAGGATCTTTAAATCCTGCTTGGTTAAGAGACTTTCTGAATCAATGGTTAAACTGAAACAGTATGATCTATTCACATATATAACTTATACTTGTATATTTTTAGATCTATTGTAAGCTCATAAAACTAATATGATCAATATGTCCTTTTAATACCTTTGATCCACTTTTGTTCTTCTCGGTGATGCTATGCTCTGT
Organism: Thuja plicata; assembly: GCA_018584345.1. Taxonomy (NCBI): domain Eukaryota; kingdom Viridiplantae; phylum Streptophyta; class Pinopsida; order Cupressales; family Cupressaceae; genus Thuja; species Thuja plicata. The sequence continues at coordinate 1,281,906 of MU225246.1, forward strand.
TGCTCGTTATCTATAGAAAACTTTAGCTCTTTCCTTAGCTTGATTGATCAGGACTGTATGAAGTTGCTCTTCATCAGTTTTTCTTTAGCATCATCTTTTTCATTCAATCCCCTTTTAGTTGAAATAAATTAAGTTGTCTCTTTATAGACATGATATGACCGTTGTTAGTTTCTTGATTTTCTTGATCTTGGCGTGATCGCAATCTTAGCCAATTAGATTTAAAGAAAAAATACTATTTTATCTCGTAGAGATCTTTTTTCCAAATGGACAAAACAAATTAAAATAGTTTACTTATCTCTGGCTTTATCCTATTGATGAAAACAATGATATTTACCAGTTAAGTCCATATTTAGCTCTGCCAGCTAGATATTTTGTCATTTCTGAACTCAAGTTAATTTTGGTGTTTTAACTCTTTGATAGCTTTGGTCAACACTCCAGTTCTCCTCGGGCTTCTCCATTGGTTTACACTATGATTCTAGCTATTGTTTATGCTTGTGATTCTTCTCATCGGTAATGCTCATCGGTGTTCTTGGTCGGGCATCACTGTGACTTGAGTTTCGGTGATCTTTGTCCGTCGGGTTCCACTAGCCGCCGGTGTTTGAAGTCATATAGTGAATTCTTGTCTTTTATGCATTACTGAAAGCATAATATTTATCTCTATGATTCTTTGAAGTCTTTGACACTTTGATTATAACCGATTAGATTATATCAAGTTGACATCAATGACAATATAATCCATTAATTGATTTAATGTCTTGCATTATCTTCCTATATTTTGGTGATCAAATTAAAATCTTCAAATATTCAATCAGTTACATGTCATCAATTAATGGCTTAGCCCAAAGGGGTGAACAAGCACTTAGGTGCATTTTGATCTCTTCTTGGTCTGCTCTGTCCCTGCTAGACTGATATTGCATTAGTCTGATTTTGGAGATGCTGTGGATTATGCTGATAATTAAGTTGGTTAGTTTTTTGTGGGTGTATGGTTTGTTGTTGTGTGGCTTGGTGTTGTGTTGCTTGTTGATATTCTAGGGGAGGTGGACCTTGTTGTTACTATGGTTATTGATAGGTCAACTCTAGGGAATTCTGTTGATAGTACTGTGGTTGTTGGTATGCCTGCATTGGGGTATTTTTCTGTTAGTGCTGCGGTTGGTGGTATGTGGGAGAAGATGCTTGAGAACCTGCCACAACGATTTGGACATGCTTAGTGTCAGTGGCTCCATCAATTATAAAATTCTTATTTTTGTTCCAATAGCTAGAGTGAACATTGTTTCCTCTGTCAGGTTGTGATTCTTTATAGTGCTTTATTGCACAATATTCTACAAGACCTCTTTCAAGATCCATGCCTTTGATTCTGATGTCCTGATAGGTTTGTATACAATTCATGCACATATGGTAGGCAAGCTTGGGATGGATATTTTTAATAAATATTTTTATGAGATGTTGCATAGGGGGTTGATAGGAAAATCTTGTGGAAAGTCCTTGCCAGCACTGAAGGTAATCTGCCAGTCTCTCTCCTCCCTTTTGTTTGGAATTACATAAATAAAGAAGGGAGAGTTCATTCTCTATATTATGCATGTACTGGGCTACAAACTTCTCTAAGAGTTCTGCAAATGTGGATACTGTGCCATAAGGGATCTTATAAAACTATACGAGAACAGTCCCTCCCAAACTCTTGGGGAATAAGCACATAAGGAAATTGTCACTATATGCCACTTCTTGGCATGCCATGTAGAACTCCTTTACATGACTGAAAGGATATCCCTTTTCATGGTATTTATCAAACTTGGGTGTTTCAAAGTGCTTGGGAAAGGGGATATTTGCGAGGGATCGGTTGAATGGATAAGGACAGACTTCCTCAAAATTTGAAGGTCTTTTCTTAAGTTCCAACATGTAGCTCTTTTACAACATTCTTCATTTCTTCCCACTCTTGATTGGCTGGTGGGGGTTGTTATTTGCTGGCATGTGGATCCCGCTCATGAGATAGGGGTCAAATGGGGCTGGTGAAGGCAGATGGTTCTGTAGAGGATATTGTGGTGTTTGGTCATCATAGATAGGTTGTTGGGGTGGTGGTAACTGTAGCTAAGGGGAATATTGTAGTGGAGGGGGTGGCAATGCCTGATGTTGTTTTTGTATCTACTGGAAGTAGGTCTGTATCTGCTGAGGTATTGGATTAGTGAAGTGAGGTGACTGCACTTCATTGGGAGGTGGTGCAGCATTGCTGAGGTATGGAGGATAGGTGTTCTGAGGTGGAATGCCCCCAGTAGGTGGAATGAAGTAGTTGGTATTGATGAAAAAACTAGTTTGTTGTGGTGGAGGGATTTCTTGTGATGCAGTGGAAGATAACACAGATAGGTAGTTGGCATAGCTAGGTTGCTACTAATGGGTAGATTGGGTGGTGGATTGCATTCTTGCAAAAAGGATTCACAAATTGTTGCAGCACCTATGCAATGAGGGGATTGGGATTCTATGCTAATGGTTGTTGTTGCTGGGTAGGTTGAATAGGAGGTGGCACTATGATGAAAGGGTTGTACTATGGATGTGCTTGAGAAGAGAAAGGGTTTGTGCTGTGTGGCTGGGATTGCTAGGGTTGTGGCTACTGAAGAGGTGGATGCTGCAGGATAAATTGTTGCTGCTAGATAGGTTGTTACTACTGGATTGGTTGTTGTTGTTGAATATGTTGTTGCTGCGGGTTTGGGGGGATAGGAATTTACGCTGGGGTGATGGGATTAAATTATGGTTGTTGTGCGCAGGATGTAAATGGATTGGTGGTCTGCTTCTGTATGGGGATGCCCAAGGCTTGCATGGAAGCTTGAGAGTTATTCCAAGTGGATTAGGAAGCACCTTGTGCTATTTAACTATTTTGAGGAAGTGGTGGTGGAGGATTTGGGTTGGATTGTTCTTGCAGAAGAAGTGTTGGCATACGTTGTGACTGTGTTACAGATGGAGCATGGAAAGTGGGCCCTTGTATAAATAAGGGTTGGTTATAATGATTTGTGAGTGACATGCCTGTGGTGAATTGTGGTTGTTGCTGTAGAAGAGGCATGGAGATTTGGGTGCTGGGAGGTTGAGAACTAGCATAAGGGTTTTTAATGGATTGGGTAGCGACTGTAGGGATGTAGGTTTGCGGGGTTTGGTTTTTTGGTTGTGAAACTGGCAGAAAGTTGGGCTGAAATGATGGGAAAGATATTGCCTATGTTGTGAATGGTGGATAAGGTGGCAGGGCTCCCATGATGGTGGATGGGGTGGATTGCTGTGTGGTGTGCATTATGGAAGGAGAGAAGGTAGGTTGCACAATCTATGATATAAGAGTTCCTACATGTAAAGCTCATTGTAGGGGATCAACAACTTCATTCATGATGGGATGATGAGATTCCATTGGGAGTGCCATAGGTCTTGTGATAAGCATTGGTATAACCCAAGGTGGTAATTGGATCCAATGCCACTGGATATCTATGAGTATCTGATTGTTGTTGCATCCACTCATGGCACATAGCATGTGAAAATGCATTAGTGTCTACCCAAATGTGTCAGATAGGTGTACTTTACCATGGATTAAAGGAATCCATTGCATTGGAGTGATCAATCATTGGGTTAGATGAACTAGTTTCCTGATTAAGGGCCATGTCTTTCCTCTTCTTAGCGGCTCATGTGATGGGTGGCATGAAATGAATGTCCTAAAGAGATGGATGCAAGATAAAAATGCAAGTATTTTCCTAAAAAGACTAAGGATGATGATGCTAAGATGGTGATCTAGGATGGAACTACCTAAAATGAGGGGACGCTTCCTAAAAGATGAAGAATGACTTGGTCAAAAAGACCGATTAAGGATTGCTTTCCTAATGTATGATCAAGGTGGATATGATTTCAAAAACCTAGGATAGACTTGTGGTCTTTGACTGACAAGATTATCGATCAATGTGAACCAACCTTTTGCTCAAGGTGATGAGGTTTCACAGATGAAGGGGGTTATCTTAGAAAAGCGTGTCATTCTAAAGATACCTAAGATGATAATCCTTGATTTAGGATGAAGGGTAAGCAACTCAAAAAGAGGCTAGGATACCAATAAAAGGATATGCTTTATAGGATGATTAGGATTTCTAAAATCTGATGTAGGGTTGCTAGGATTGATCTAGGATTCACTAAGATGGGTTTAGGATTAACTAGGATGGTTTAGGATTGGTTTAGGATTGCTAAGGAATAGTTTAGGATTGAGTGCAGATTTATGCTAGGATTATGCTTTGGATGATGTGTGATGTGATTCTAGTGATGGAAACTAGGGAAGTCCTAAATGTGAGCTAAGTGATCTAAGAAGAGGAAGAGTGATTGATTGTAGTGGTGAAGCTGCTAGTCATAGTGTGTGATCTCAAGGATGTGTGTTTGCACTAACAACTTGATGATATGTTAGATTATCGTAGTGCTCAAAGTGAATGAAGGCGTTGTTGATGCAGAATTTATGCATAAAGCAAATAACCTTATAGTTGTATTGGACCCTTTTGTACTCTTCTTGCTTATGGTTTTCTTGCTCAACAGAATCAATGATATGCTGATATTGATTTTCCTATTTGGTGATGGTCTTCTATTCTTGATAGATACGAGGCAAATGAGTCTTCAAATTTTGGTACTTGGTGAAATGGGACATGAGTTCAATCTGATACTATTTTAGGACTAGGCAGTGACTACAACAAGTGTGCCTTGGATTGTTTGGTTGTTTGGAACAAGTGATGAGTTTTTGGAATTTGTGAGAAAATAGTCTTGCAAGAGGCAAATCAACCTTGCAAGAAGCATAAAATGTCAATCTCCTTGGCAAAAGGACTTCAAAACTTTTAGACTTGTGTATGTTCAAGAACTATTTCACACAAGGTTTGTAACACTAAAAACATGTACAAGCACTTTCTACCTTAAGGATGCGGTGAGATTGAAAACCTTTGTTCACATATGTAGGCACACACACAAGAGATAATCAAAATATGATCACCATCAAGAATGAGGCTCCATGATGTCGTATTAGCTAACTCCAAATGCTAAGGGTGGCACGAATGTGCAAATTTCTCAGGGAAGTTACTATATTACTTGCCTAGCCGATTATCAAGCTTTCAAGGATGGATCATGTATGTTTCTATATTTATGAGTTGCTAGTATTTTTGTGGTGTCCCCGCAATCAGTTTGTACAACATGACTCACTTAAGAGCCTAGTTCAACCATGCCAATATGTTGAGGATATTCACTCAGTATGGACTACCATTGAACACGACCCGCCCGAGCTAGAAGGGATATAGACAGACCTTTAAGTCCACCTTATTTCTATATAGGCCGAAGGATTTACTAGTTTGGGGTCATTCTCTAGAAGGACTCATGCTTCTTCTGGACAGGCCCCTCTAAGAAGTTTTAGAAAAAGATCAAATGGTTAGAATCACCTTTCTCTTGCACCAATGACCATGAAAGCCAATGGGAGACAATATTGTGTGAAGTGAGGTTGCACTCTACAAATCTTGTGCAAGTGAACCAAAGACACCAAACACACGATTAATTCATTTGACAAGTTAAGCAATGTTTGATTTGTGCAGAAATAAACTTGCAAGTTTGTTTGATTTTATGTGCACCAAATTGAAATGTACTTTTCCTTGTTCAATTCCCATTTATGCATTCAAGATGATGTTTTATTGAGTTTGTTTAGTTTTTAAAACCCAAATTCAAAGTGTTGTTTTCTCAAAATGAATTGCATAATTAAAACCGATGCGAGAGACGTTGTTTAGTTTTTAAAGGCCAAAAATTAAAGTGTTGATCATTTTTTCCAATTTTAGATCCAAAAAGAGATGTGATATTTTCCTTGTTCAATTTTTAAAACCCAAAATGAGAATGTGTGATTTCTTGTTCGATTCTTTGTGCATTCAAGAGTGAGTTTGTTTAATTAAATTAGCATGAAAAAGGAAAGGGGGGATTCAAACATTTCACCTAATTTTTGGAGGAAAAATCTAACAAATTAGTCTGCAAATCTAGATAGCCCTCTAAGTCAACTTTCTGGCACTTTTCAAATCGTCGAAAATGGAGTCCATATGCGATAGTTATGGCTGTTTCTGTGAAGGGGGCTCGTGATGGATTCTAAAACTTTGAAAATTTGGTCTAAGTTTGGGATGACGTCATCAAGACATGTGGGGTTAAATTTGACGTCTTGGTAACTGTCATAGAAAGTGTGTAACCTTGTAATTTTATGGCTTGATGACTGTCAAATTTATGCTCATGAATTTTTCTGTGGCAAATTTCTTTTAAAAAAAACAAGCCTCCTTGCTGACTAGGCGCCGAGTTGTCTTGGTGACATGGTAGTGGGCAACATGGTAGCTTCTGATTCACCCATTTGGAGGGCTGCTATAACTGAAGTGGTGGTGGTGGATTTTATTTTTCATAGTTCCAACAAGCATGGAGTGAGCATAATTATATGTGAAGACTTGTATATCAAAGAGTTTATATTCCTATGTTTTGGAGGTTGAAGGCTTGATAATGATTTAATGGACCGCAACTATCAGACACCGTTGCACGTTGTTGCTTCACAAGGCAAAGATGAAAAAAAAACAAGATATGTGAGCAGAGGAGATACCCTCTCACAAACGACCCTTCACAAGGAAGTAAAATGTGGAGACATAAATACAATAGAAATTTTGTTGAATCATGGCATAACCACTCTTCATTACGCTATGCAAGCAGAAATTGCAGATACAATGCAGTTGGCCCAAAAGATTTTCGAGCGATGTGAATCAGACAAGGAGAAAATGCTCCTCTTTTGGGTCTCCATGGTAGGATTAGGCAATGTTGATGAAGGTCTAAGAAAATATCATCCACTTCATGATTTTCTTGAAGATAAGAAAAAAAACTATAGTAAAGACAATCTATTGCAAATGGCTGCTTCTCTTAGAGACATTGAAATGATGAAAGAAATGATACCGCGAGTGCAAGAGTGATTTCATGGGGGGCTTTGGAGGAGGTAGTGTGAGTGGGGTTAAGTGCAAGGGAGGGTTGTGTGCTATGGAGAGGGAGACACTGAAGAGGTAGCTTGGTTGCACGGGGGGCTGCATGGTTTGGAGGTAGGATTTGGGTGCCATGGGAGGGTGGGGAAGCGATGGAGAGTGGAGAGTATGGGGGTAGGGTAGATGGGAGGTAGGAAAAAAAAATGGGATATGGTGTGGGGGTAAGGAGCGTGTGAGGAGTGTGGAGGGAGGTTGGG
>MU225246.1:1315258-1326833 GCA_018584345.1 Thuja plicata
CCCCTAACAGATCCGTGTCTGTTATGACCGGGGCCCTACATTCAAGATTCTTCACATTGCCAAAGAAATGCATGACAGACCTCATGCTTGCCTAAGAATATGAAAGTCTACCTGCTCACTGCTTGAAATAATGAATTTGAAGGAATAACTAGAAATGAGAAGGCAGAGCTTGAAAGAAGCTACCTGTATGCTTTGTACTTTGACCAGACCACCCTTCCAGCGCCCAGACCCCGCAATGCACAATAAGGAAAAAGACTTACCAAGCTTCTTTTTTTAGTTCCACTTGAAGCGCGAAATATACTCCATTATGCGAGTATTAATAGGGTTTTTGATACCAAGTGGTGATAAGCAATAAATACTTTCAAATCAAATTAACTCTTCGGGATCCGCCACCTTTTTTAATCATCATTATTCAATCTCAAATCAAATATTTCCAATTCATGCAAGCGATTGCCTTGTTTTCCGTGCACTGGGCCGCTCAATGAAATCACGCCACATCAACCGGCGCGTCTTGTCAGGGCATCACATCATTATTGATCACGCCGGCAGCCCGTTTGAACTACTTTGAACTCCTTCGAACTGGAGTTCGAAGAGGTTCAAAGAGGTTCAACCCCTCTCAAGAGGAAAATGCCGCGCGCTTTCTTGCATAACACATCGTTAGTAATAAAGGACTTAGGCCGCTTTTGAACTCCTTCGAACTACTTCGAACCGGAGTTCGAAGAGGTTCGAAGTGATTCAAATGACTCGAAAGGATATGTTATCGGTTTTAAAATGGACCAAACTGGTACAAACGACGCCGAAAGCTTGGATTTGACAAACTCAAATGTGCGAAGGCTCGTGGAAGGACCAACAAGGTGGAAGAATGAACAGAGCGAAGCTTTGACTAATGAAGACACAAGAACTTGAAAAGGTCAAAATATGGCGACTCCTACTCACCCAACAACTTCTAAACAATCAGATGTACCTCCAAGATCACTACACTTTCAACAAGGAGAAACATCTTGCAGTTCCCTGTTTGATTTAGACTCCCTAGAAATGGAAAGACCCACTCATGAATGGAGTAAGGCTTTTGAGGAATATAACAATGAGGACAACTAAAAACATGAAGATAGCAATGGTGAAGAAGAACAAAACATTGACCGTCTTTTGTTTGGTTCAGACAGTGAGGAAGACATTAATGAAGAAGAATACAATAAACTCAAACAGAGCAAGAAATTCCAAAAAACATTGCAAAAGATAATTGGTGAAGATAAAGAGAAATAATTTCTCCATCTAGCATCCACTGGTGTAAAATTACCTAAAGATTATGATGTTGAAAAATTGAAGGAAAAAGAGGTATCAACTCCTATCTCTATTCTCGCCAAACAACTAACCTTGATGAAAAACAAACTTGCAAATCTCAAACAAGAGAAAGCTAAACCCAAGACAAAATACTCTTTGGAATCCATTTGTCCATTTCCTTTTGATAAGAGTATTAATATGGTCCCATTTCCTCCCAACATGGCAAGGCCAAAATATGACAAATATACGGGAGAGACCGACCCACATGACCATGTGAGAGAATTTTGTGCTCTAAGCATAGAGTACATGCATGAACCTACATACCTAATGAAAATATTTCTAGGAAGCCTGGGTGGGAACACCATGGAGTGGTTCTCAAAGATTACACCTAAGGTAAAACATTTTGAGAAGTTAATTCAATGATTTATCCAGCATTACTCCTATAATATACAACACGATGTAACCATGATGGATCTATGTAACAATAAACAAAGAACCAACGAATCCCTTACACAGTTTCTACAAAGATGGAGGAAAATCTTTGCAAGATATTCAAGAGCTATTCCTAAATATGAAAAGATGGAAATCTTTGTTAATAACTTGATACCAGAATTGAACTATGCATTGAAAATGCAAGAATCCCCTAGCTTTGACAGGATGATCAAGAATGCTTACCGCATCAAAGAGGTCATGGTTAAAAAGGGAGAAATCACTCTCCAAAGTGAAAACAAATCTACCAAATCCAAAAATAAGCCTAAATGGTGGAAACAAAAAACAAATGTTGTTAACGATGGAGTGGTAGATGCATCCAATGCTAATTCTAAATCCACAGTGTTCAATCTGAATAATAGCTTGCAAGCAAGTAAAGATGCCAAGGTACCAACCTCCATGCCTAAAAAAAACAATGAGAACAACAAAGGTCGACCATGGACTTCCGAACCTCAAAGAACATTCACCCCTTTAGGAGAGCATTTTGAGACCATTTTACAAATATTCTTGGAAAAGAAAGTTCTCACGATCCCAGATTCAAAACCATGGGAACCAAAAGTCAAACCAAGATGGTGGGATGACAATTCTTATTGTGTCTTTCAAAAAAATAAAGGACATAAGACTAATAAATGTCTCAAACTCAAACATGTTATCCAAGACCTTATTGAAGGAGGCAAGATCAAAGTAGAAGGGCACACCACTAATGAATACCATACGACATTTAACAAGCCATTCCCTAATTATGAGAAAGGGGAAGCATCGAAAGGAAAAGGAAATGAAGTGAACTATGCCTACTCTAAAAATGATAATGTGATCAACATGCTAGACATTAAAACTAAATCAATTAATGTGGTCACTATCAAAGGTATTCAAGACACATCTTCCCAATCAAATGCGGTAACCCGAAGTCAAGCACAAGTCACAATCAAAGGACCTAATTCCCCATCAAAACCAGTAACAACTTCTAAGTTACCTATTGTCACTATTCCCAAGTCAGCAAAAACAAGAGAAACAATTACTATTCCTGCGATGAAGTATAAATTGGTAGATCAATTGCAATGAACCTCTTCTCAAATTTCCATTTTTGAGTTGCTTAAAATATCCTTAGTGCATAGGGAAATTCTTGAACAAGCCCTACATGCCACAAATGTGCCAAAGGACCTTGATGTAGACAAATTCCAAGCAATGGTTAATCACATCTCAGTGCCACATTACCTCTCTTTTTCAGAATAAGATGATAAATCCTTAACACATTCGCATAATCAGCCTCTTCATATCAAAGTCCTAATTCATAAGTCTTGTGTTAGACATGTATTGATAGATGGAGGCACACGGTTGAACATTTGTACCCTTAATCTAATAAGGAAGCTGGGTCTCTTAGAACAAACCATTGATTCAAGAAGAAAAATCACTATCAAAGCTTATGATGAAGAAGATAGATCCTCTAAAGGTCTTATTGTTCTACCCATCAGAATCGGATTGGTTGAAGGAAATGTCATATGTCAAGTTCTGGATCTACCCTTGGCTTACAACATACTATTAGGGAGACCTTAGATCCATGAAATGCAAGCAGTACCATCTACTTACCACCAGTGTATCAAATTCCCACATAATGGTGTGGAGGTAACAATTCCTACAGATACCAATTATACTTGAAACAATGTTAAGGTAGGTAGTATGATCCAACATAATAAGGAAGCTCCAAAAGAGATTGTACTTGAGACTACCAAAGACATGGTTATGAAAGGCTTTGGAAAGACCTTAAAACTTGAAGAAACTAGTATGGGAGAATTCAAGCTGGACATGACCCCATCATTGACAAAACTTCCAGTGTCACCAAGATCTTATGGGAAACCTTCCCCATCTTTCACACCCAATACATCTTAAAATCCAAAAATTCACAAAGCAATTAGTATGGTTAAAGCATCTACCTCGCAAGGGGATGACAATGAAGAACAAGCAGTCTTGGCCTGGCTTTACCAGGGGGAACCAAAGGAAAAAGAGGTAAAACATGTGGAAATATCCCCAAAAAATTATGGTAAAGGATACGATCTACTCAAAAAAATGGGGTATAAAGGAAAAGGACCTTTAGGAGACAAAGGAAAAGGAATTATTGAACCTGTACAAATGGATTTCAAGGATACCAAAGATAAAACAGGGCTAGGTTTCAATAATAAAACTGAAAAACCTACTTTAAGAGATAGTCCAATCTCTGACAAAGGGAGTGATGAAGAAGAGGAAATTGAACTAGAACAATGGACCTATGAGAGATTATTTCATTTTGGTACATAGTATCCTGAATATCAAGGAGAAAGATATGTGCCAAACTTTCAGGTACCACAAGACACTCATATCCCTTTATTAACACAAGTTACTACTCCAGAGGTACCATTGATAGAAATAGCTACTAAAGACACACCCCGACAATAGGATTTACATCCTAACTGGTTGTAGTTAGTCACAGTTTCACATGTCCTTGATTTACCACACTTTTATCTACAAGTGGCTAATAGAGTGCATCAAGTAACTATTGCTGAATTCTTGAATAGGTTTGATGACAAAATAATAGACTCCCATGATTATGAGTGGGATGATCTATCTATTTCCACAGAGGACATTGAAATAGATGTGATTCACATGTTTTCAGCTCCATCAAAATACAAAGAGAATTCTAACCCCACCCCTAACAATGTTGATATTCCCAAAGCAGAGGAGGTATCCCTTCCCTGAATCATTGATGAAGAAACTTGTATTTTTCGAGGCCTGGAAGAAATTCAGAGACTACAAGCTAGGAGCCTCCTTCTAAGGAGAGATGAAGATGAAAGTTCTACTGATGAGTCACCAGAGTTTGGTCCACATATAAATAACAACAACTTTGATAATGACGATTTGAGTCTTATTAATCTAAACATCAAAGAGATAGACTTAATAGAACATGTCATGTCAGTTAATAGTCTTGATGTTGATGCAATGTTGTCCTCCACAAAATTTGACTCCTTGTATTTAATGACCCTTAACCTAATTGATTGGAATAATATAGATCATACTCCTATCCGTGAATTCCCTAATGACTACACTTTGGCTTGCTATATAAGTTCTTGTGAACCTTACCCTTCTTCCACCAATGCAAGGAGCATGAACATGTCACAGGAGGATATCAAGTTTCGCAGTCACAAATTGAAAAATAAAAAGAAGAAAAGAACTAACAGTGAAAATGACGTTGTGGCAGTGTTAGATTCTAAAATAGTAAAAAAAAGACATATCTGATGGTGAAAACCTCTCAGAGGCACCAAAAGATGAGATTCTTGATATCCTCCCTGAGCACTTTCAAGAAAGATCTTCATTTTTCATATAACCAACACAACCAGTTAACTTGGGCACAATTGAAGTTCCTCAAATTTTTCACCTAGCACAATCTTTTTTAGATGAGGAAAAGACACAATTTACTGAGTTCCTAAAAGAGAAAAAGATCAAATTTTCATGGTCTTACATTGATATTCCTGGGATGGATCCTAAATTAATAATGCAACATTTATCTATAGCTCCTAGGATTAAACCCGTGAAACAGAAACTAAGAAAGATGCATCCTCATGTTGCATTACTGGTAAAAGTGGAGCTCAAAAAATTATTGAAAGCTGGATTCATAAAAGTCATCGCTTATGTAGGATGGATTTCTAATGTGGTCCCAGTATCTAAATCAGACAAATCTATCAAGATCTATATAGATTTCAGAGACTTAAAAAAGGCATGTCCTGATGCAGAGTGCACTACAAGAAGACTTGGTGAGCCCCAACACCTAGCCACTTCTTTAATCTTCCAATTTGGTTATTCTCTATCCACACAAATCTTCCTAAGATGTCTCCTAACTTACCCAAGGGGTCAGTAGGCTTCCTTTGTCTTTTTCTTGTTCTCCAAATCAAATCATAAAACCTAGCAATTTCTCCTTTAGGGATACTTTCCCTAAACCATGCAATAAGGTGTAAAACTTCACCAGTGGATTCAACATTCCATTTTGAGGGATCAAATACTCTCAATAGACCCTAAGGACCAAGAATCCACCATTTTTTTAGGCCTAGAAGACTCAAGGTTTGTCAAATCCTAAATAGCCTAGGATTCCTTGTAGCACTAACCAGTGAGGTTTTGGGACTTAACATTTTGTGACAGAGGGATCTATGAAACCTAAATAGGTTCATAGAAACCCTTTATGGATCTTGTAAGATCCCTAGAGCCTTGACACCTCAATCTACTATGCACCCCTAAACACTCACAAAACACACAGACCTAATTAGCAAGTTTAGGCTTGGTTTGTTAGGAAAGTGGTAGAAGGTGGGTTCATAGATGAAAGGAAGTGATTTGGATGGATTCCTCTACCCAAAATTAGTCTAGAAACACCTCTGGTTTGATCCCCCAACTCATAAACAACGCATGCATGTGACTATTCTAAAAACTAGGCTAATTACATAGGGATAATTAGCCTAAAGCTTGATGTTAAAAATATAAGGACTAAGAGTGAGAGCCCAAGCTTCTAGATTCTTCAAGACCACGATCCTAACTATCTTTTCCCAAGTGGCCAAGGAGATCCACTAGATAAAACTCTTTTTAGGATCACATCTTTGAAACTGGCCTAGTATCACCTTGGTTTCTCAAACAGCGAGAATGAAAAATCAATAACTTTGCACTCACTTAAAAAAACTAATTCAAATCAAAAGGAAATGTTAGAAGACTCAAAGAATTGTAAATTTCAGCAACTGGATCTTCAATACCAATCTGTACTAGGCTGTACCATACAAATATGACTCAAAATACTCTTCTATTTCCTTGTAAAAACATGAAACTTTGTACACGCTATGTTATTTTTCCCATGGGAGGCATCCTCTCCTCTAATAAAATCCTCCAAGAATTTCAAAAGCTTCAAAAGGTGGGTGGGGTCGGTTACAAAAGAGTTGTCCTATCTCGAGCAATAATTTGCAAAAGTTACTCATGCAACATTTTGCAAAAAGAAACTTTTTAGCAATAAGTGATAGAGTTTCTAATTTGGGTAAAAGCCAATCTTGTCGACCTCCCAAGGTGTGGGAGAGGTCTATCCCATGAATAGGACCTAAACTAAAGATTTTTAAAACATACTTCTAAACTAGACACACAAACAACAACTAGCAAGGTCTAACTAAGGTGTCAGGCCTAGGTTTATAACTTCACCTTAGGTCCTTCCCCTTACATCAAAGACCTAAACAAAAAACACACACAAGGGTGATCTCATGGATTCACCTTATTACACATATCAAAACAAGAAAAACTAGGAGCTTTAGGAGGTGCCTTGCACCATAGTCCTCATGAAAAAAGGAACTCAAGTCTTTTGAGTTGTGAATTTTTCAAGTGGATAACCTGTCTTCAAAATGTCTTCAGGGTTCATCCAAGTTGCATCGTCAACTGGTTGATGTTTCCATTTAACCAAGTACTCATAGTAGGTACCCCTCCTAGTTTTCTTGTTCACTCTCTCATCTAGAATACCTTCAATCTTAGGAGTAGTTTCTTGTGGCATATCCCTGAGTGGTTTGAGTGTAGGAGGGTTTGGAGTACCTGCAGGATTAGTTGTAATTTATTCTCCTTTGTAATCATAGATGTCTACAACATTGAAAATAGGTGATAAGCCAATGTGAGATGGTAGGTCAATTCTATAGGAATTGTTGCCACATTTCTTCAAAATCTTGAAAGGTCCAATCTTTTTCATCATTAGTTTTCTGTATTTCTCTTTGGGTAGTCGTTCCTTCTTGAGGTGGATCATTACCAAGTCTCCCATCTTGAACCGTAGTTCTCTTCTCTTCTTGTCAGCATGGGCTTTGTACTTCTCAGACGTATGTTTCAATCTAGTCTATAGCTACTCACAGATGTGCTTCATTACATCTGCAAAATCCTCAGCTAAGGCACTTCTTTTATCTATTTATTTGATGTCCCTGAGTTCTAATACTCCTCTAGGGTGGGTGCCATAGACAATCTGGAATGGGGTTAGGCCAGTGCTCCTATTGACCAAATCATTGAATGAAAACTTTGCTTGTGCTATAATGGTATCCCAAGTGGCTCTATGGTCCTGTGTGAGGCATATCAGAAGGTTTCCAAGGGACCTATTGATGACCTCTATCTGACCATCAGACTGTGGATGACAAGAAGATGATAGAGAGACATTTGTGCCTAATTTCCTCCATAGTGTTATCCAAAAGTGGCCTAAAAAATTAGGATCCCTGTTTGATATTATTGATAGTGGTAATCCATGAAGTCATACAACTTCTCTGAAGAACAGTCCAGCTATGTGAGATGCATCATGAGTTGTCCTACAAGGGATAAAGTGTGCCATTTTGGAAAATCTGTCAACTGCAACATAAATGCTATCAAATCTAGACTTGGTCTTTGGAAGACCCAGGACAAAATCCATACTTACTGAATCCCATGGCATTGTAGGGATGGGTAAAGGAGTGTATAATCCAACATTTGAAGTGTTTCCTTTGGCTTGTTGGTAAACTAAACAATTCTCCACAAAACTCCTAACCTTTGTCTGCAGTCTAGGCCAGTAGTAAAATCTCCTAACTAGCTTCAAAGTCTTGTCCACTCCAAAGTGACCAGATAGGCTTCCATAGTGCTTTTATTTTATAATTTTCTCCCTCATAGATCCTTTAGGAACACATAAAGAACTTCCTTTGAAAAGAAGACCATCTTGTACAAGAAACTCAGAGAAATCAGTATGGTATCTGTCTGACATTTCCATGCAAATCTGGTAAGCCTCTTTGAAATCATCATCTTGGTCATACATATCCTTCATGGCATGGACCCCAACACTCTCTAGCTAGATGGTTTGAATGGTTAAATGTCTCCTACTGAGGGATTCAACAAATTTGTTCACAATTCCTTTTTTATGCTTGATGGAGAATGTATAAGACTGCAAGAACTCCATCCATTTCACATGTCTGTGATTGAGTTTCTCTTGCTTGTTTAGGAAGCTAAGTGCATGGTTACCAGTGAAAAAAAAAAATTCCTTGGGCAATAACTAATGCCTCCATTTCCTAAGTGATTGAACCATTGCATACATTTCAAGATCATAAGTGGAGTATTTTTTCTTAGCCTCATTGAGCTTCTCACTGAAAAAGGCTACAGGCCTACCTTCTTGGCTCAAGACTCCTCCAATGGATTTGTTTCTTGCATCATATTTGACTATGAACACCTTATGAAAGTCTGGTAGAACTAGTATAGACTATTTTGCAATCTTTTTCTTTAGTAACTTAAAGGACTCATTAGCTTCATTAGTCCATGAAAACATGCATTTTCTTCCACCTTTTATAGTGTTAATGATGGAAGCACATATACCACTAAAGTTTTTGATGAATTTCCTATAAAATCTAGCTAAGCCATGAAATCTCTTTACCTCTAATGGAGTAGTAGGAGGTTGCCAATTGAGGATGGATTCAACTTTGGTAAGGTCCATCTTGAGACTGTTTTTGGAGATCACAAAAAATAAGAACACAAGTTCTTCTTGAAGGAATGTACATTTGTCTATATTGATTTTCAACTTCTCCTCATGGAGTTTCCTCATTACCATGTCCAAATGCTTGAGGTGTTCTTCCTTGTTCCTGTTAAAGATCAAAATATCATCAAGGTATACAACAACAAATTTGTTAATAGAGGGCTTCAATACCTCATTCATAAATCTCATAAAAGTGCTTGGAGCATTGGAAAGGCCAAAAGGCATCACTATCCATTCATAGAGATCCTTTGTAGTCTTAAATTCTCTCTTCCATTCATCTCCCCCTCCGATTCTTATTTGGTGATAGCCACTTTTGAGGTCTATCTTGGAATAGTAACTTGTACCCCCCAAATAGTCCATTAAATCCTCAATTCTAGGCATAGGAAACCTATATCTAATGATTATCCTATTGATTTCCCTAGAGTCTGTACATAACCTCCATGTGCCTTCTTTCTTAGGGGCTAGGACTACAGGGACAACACAAGGACTTACACTTTTCCTAATAAGGCCTTTTGATAATAATTCCTTAATCTACCTTGCTACCTCCTTATTTTATTTAGGGGTCAACTTATATGCCACCTTGTTGGGAAGAGTGGCCCCTGGTATGAAGTCTATGCAGTGACTTATCTCTCTGTCAAGTGGTAGAGACTCAGGGGTGTTTTCAGCAATGATGCCTTTGTACTGATCTAACAGTGATTTCACTTCCTTTGGACCTACATCCCTAATGGGTTTTTGGGCTTTGGACTCCTTCAAAGGTGCCTTTTTGGGCCTTACTACTATTTCATAGCAAGGGGTATCCTTCTCCTTTAGGAATTTCATGAATTCCTTTTCTCCAATGTGTAAGACAATACTAGTATTATGTTTCTCTTTTTCACAGTCAGGGAGTGGATTCATTACATATTCAACACCATCTTTAGTTATAGTATAAACATTAGATTTTCCATCATGCCTAGCATCTACATCATACTGCCAAGGCCTCCCTAATAACAAATGACATGCATCCATCTCTGTGATATCACATAGCACCCTGTCTATATACTCTCCTATCTTGAAATCTACCCAAACTTTCTCATTTATAATGGTTTTCTTTTCTTTTGTCAACCAAGAAGCCTTATAAGGGAAAGGATAAGGGATAACATGTAGTTTAAGCTTAGTGACTAACTCCCTAGAAGCAATATTATTTGTAGAGCCAAAATAAACTATAACCTTGCATACCTTATTGTTCACCTTGTAGCTTGTTCAGAATAATGACTTCCTCTGAGGTGGTTCTACAGTAGTAGGTACTCTTAGGAGTGTCCTTTGCATCATTAAGCATTCTCCTTGCTCTAGATTTGTAGGCCTTGAAGTTGCAGAGTGATAGGAGGATACAATTTGGGTGTCATCCTCTTGGGTGAGCTGTACTCTTCTATCCCCTCCTTGTTTTCTGGTGCCACTCTTTTCAGGACATCTAAAGGACCGGTGTCCCACTTGATTGCATGTAAAACACTTCCCAGTGAAGACACTAGGCCCTCTTCCTCCAAACCTTCCTCTACTGTTGGATCTTCTCCCTCTGAAATTGTTTCTATTATTATGTTCCCCTTCTGAATCATGGTGATTGAACTCTCCTTGACCTCTTTGGAATGGCCCTCTACCATTAAACCTTCCTCTTCCTTTGAAATTATTCCCTCTTCCTCTATTATTTTTTTCTCCCCTCCTCTTTTTTTTTTCTTGAATTTTGAGTGCCATTTGGAAACATTTGTGTACTGACTCAGGGTTGAACAAGCTCATTTTATCTTGAATACTATATTTCAATCCATTGATGTACCTAGCAAGTTTGTGCTTTTCACTTTCAGGAACCATGGCCTTCAAGGTCATTTTATGAAATTCCTTAGTATATCCACTCACATCAAGGTCCTTCTGTCTAAGATTTTGCAACTTCTTGTGGAGGGTGATTTTGTAGTCTTCAGGTACAAACTATTTCTTAACTTCAACCAGCATCTTCTTCCATGTTGAGATAGGATTCCTTCCTTCTTCCACCCTTTTATTTTGTATAAAGTTCCACCAACTCAAGGCAGGACCCCTCATTCTAGATTTTTCTACTCTGACCTTCTGATTTTCAAAGATGTTGTCATACTCAAAGTAGTTCTCCAATGCTTCCACCTAATTCATGCATTCTTTAGGATCCATGGATCTAACTTTTGACTCCTCCTCCTCCTCCTTTTTTTCCTCCTCCTCCTTCTTCTCCTCCTCCTTCTTCTTCTCCTCCTCCTCCTTTTTTTCCTCCTCCTCCTCCTCCTCCTCCTCCTCCTCCTTCTC
>MU225246.1:1341790-1354164 GCA_018584345.1 Thuja plicata
AAAGTGTGTGCCACTTGTGTTATTTCCTCTTAAGGAGGAATCTAAGGGATACCTTGGTTTATCCCATTTAAATAATACAACCAAGGGATAATAAAAAAACATAAAAAGAATTATCCTCACTAGAGGAAAAAATAGGTGTAGGGATTCCATAGGAATCACCTACTTACATAATGCAAGTAAAGATTAATTTCTAACACTTGCACATGGATTGTGCTTCTTCAATCGAATTTGAGCCACTCTTTTTGTTCGATCTCAACCGTCGATTCGAGAGAGATTTCTATAAAAGAGAAACTCTTTTCCTTCACAAAGGATCCTAATTTTCAATCTAAAGTTATTATGCTGCATTTTTGCCTTAGCTTTCTTGCATTCTTAGCATTTATTTAATATTATTGTTTACTTTTATTCAAGCATGCAAATCTAATCATTAGAGCACATTCAATTTGGGTTTTAAAAAGAATCTTTCACTTTTCGATTTGGTTCTTCTAAAATCAATCTTAAGTAGCTTGGATGAACAACAAACTGCATATGCATATCATCTTAGATCATTTATCATAGCTTAAAATTCTTCATTTAGGTCTTTGGTGTAGTCACTGAGCTTGCGATGATTTGAGAGCAAGCTCATACTCCTGCCTACTAGGAGGCAATAGGTCAATTCATTCACACATGTAGGATGAATTAATCTATATTCATTTTTGTATGTGATTGAAGAGAACTAACCATGTTGAAGTGTATGGCTAAATTAGAGGCCCACATTTAGCTATCACTTTTCTGGCACCCACCGTGGGGCAGAAAAATCAATTTTCTGGCCTCATTATAAAATTTGATTCTTAATTCTATTTTTTGTTCACTTTGAGTCAAATTTGACTCAGCCGTTGCGTCTGAAATGTCATTTTGGTTAAAAATGACTGTAAACACGCCTATATTAGGACAAAATTAAATCCGTCACAATTTTTTTTTAAACAGAGGACATACAGCCTTCTGCATGCATATCGAGAAAAATTTACGCGCATATTGAGGCATTTTTTAAAAATCTTTTTTCAAAATATATTTTTTTCTTAAATCATCTACTGCATATCTCTAAATAATCTAGGGCATATCTCAAATTTCTCCATACCTATGACCATGGGGCCCACAGTCACACACTAAGCCAAGTATACAACAACCGAGCTCTTTATTTATTTTACACTGTGGTATTTTCTATAAAAAAAAATCCTATTCCCTCAGCCCCACACATGTGGGATTAAACGCAGCAGCCCAAGCGGTGCTCAACCTCCACCCACCGCTACCCCCACCACCCTTCTCCTCACTGCAGCTCCTCCCAACTTCCACCCCACGTCCACTCCACCAAAGCCCACATTGTCTCTTCACCCCCTCTCCACTTGACTCATCCACCACTCCTTCTCCCCACTTCCCACCGCATTTCTCCCACTCCCACTGCTTTTTATCTCCACCTATAGCGCTACCATCCATGCCACTCTCCTCTGTGCTTAGCACATCCATACTCCCCCCGTGCTCAACTTTCCCTGCACCACCCTCCCCTAACCCTAACCCCCACTCACTATTTCCACTTGCTCCACCTCCCCTCTCCCTCCACCTACTCACACTGCTTCCCTTGCGTAACTCCTTCCCTTCCCCACCACTCCTCCCCACCTCCCATTCTCCTTCCACCTTCCCCTCTGCTGCGCCGCTCACTTAAAATCCTGCCTGACCACCACTCAATCCAGCTTGACCACCGCTCAGCCCTGCCCAACTACCCACCACTCCTAGCTTTGCTCCTCCTATAGCCCTCCAAATGGGGGAGTCAATGTTGACACGTGGCATAGTGCCATGTCATCCTGCCCCACCACATAGCAACAATTTTCAAGTTCAAATTGATGCCCTTCTAGATGTCAAAATTTAGGGGTTATTAGTTTTTCTGTGACACTTTCGGGACTGTCAAATTTAAACCCGTGAATTGCTGACATCAACAAAATTCAAAATTATCTTCACCCTCACCATATGTGTTTTTGAATTTGTAGTCTGCCTTCAAACCTCAATATCTTGCTTATTTTACGTCCTTTTTGGGAGCATTTTTTTTTATTTGGGGTAAAATTTTGCAAGGATCATTATGGTGAAGTTAGTTTTTTATTTTGATTTCTGGATTAATCAGAAATTACAATTTTTGGTGATTTTACCTGACTAATCCTCATTTTTGCAGCTTTCAGAGCCTCGTACAGGCTCATACGATCACCTTTTTCAGTGCAATTTTTTTTTCAAACTGCATGATTTTCTGTGTACTTTCTAAACATGTGATCAATTTTCTAATTTTTAGATTTTGATAATATGGACTAATCTTTGGCTTTGATGTTCATGTGATTATCTTTTTCATACAGCCTAACAGTGGTTTGCAGAACATTATCCAAGAAGACTAAAACACAAACTACTCACAAATTGGTTTTGCAGGTTGCCTTTGATCGATAGAACGCAAAACAATGTGCTTGCATCTTGTTTTTGATTTCTTAAAATAGGAACCCACATGCAGGAATTCTTAAAATGAACATTTGTTTTCTATTTTAGGAATAACAATGATGTCAGGAAACTATGCTCTCACCCTTTTGGGATGATCAAAAATCCAGAAACATTATTGTCATTTTCTCATTCTACTTGAAGTGTCTTTTACTTTTGTAAATCCAAGGAATTGAATGGACGTATCCTCTCCCCTCGCCTTTGTGGATCTTGGGTGAAAGAGAAATCCATACAAATCCTTTAGCATGGCTACCTCCTGAGTGATTTAACAGAGCCAGTGAGAGTGGATTTCTCAACCGGTAATAGGCTAAAGCCAAGCCCTTCCAAACTGGTATACAAAAAATGCCATTGTGATTAGTCTCATAGTGGACAGGTGCGAATTTTTTGTGGCAACCAAAATCTCCTCTAATACCCTAGTGGTGCGTTAAAGTCCCTACATTGTTAAGGTAAAAGCCTTGCTTTGAAAGGATTGGGGGAGCCCCCTTAATTGGGAAAATGACTTGATCACAACCACCTAAATGGATGTCCTTACTGCAAACTTTGTTTTAGTATCCAAAATCCCTCTATCTGTTGGCGCGGAAGGTCACAGACTGACTAAGATGTCCCACACTTTCATGACTCTTAGTAGAGACAACAGTCCCTTGGGAAGTGATTACCCTTGGGATTTGAAGCTTGGTGTGCCTGAGAAGTGAGTGCACATGTAAGGAAGAGCCCGTGCCTCCAAGCTTCTAAGTTGTCCGCTATGAGTAGACATGGTTGAACTTCAATTCAAGTGGGAACTCAATAGATATTGTCTTGGCTATCCTAGGATTGTGGTGTCTCTATTATTTTTACAACAAACAATCTTCTTGATGTGTCTGGTGTGAGTGTTCACTTGAAACAACAACAACTACAACAATCAAACAATCCAGAAAATTGTACACTTTGGATAATTGTCTATCTTGTCTCGTCCGAAACTTCAACGATCCTGTCGAAACTTTGTTGAAATTCTGTCAAATTGGTTTCAAAAACTTGTCAAAACTTTCTCTTCCATCAGTCTATGCTACTACATTTAGTCTATTCTAATATTTGTGTTGTCATAACACTTCTGTTAGTTCACATTGCAACTACAATATGTTGTTAGTCCAACCTATCACTGTCTTGAAATATGATGTCATTACGCTTGTCCAATTGACTGAGTCCTTTGTTCAATCTTATCATCTTTTTCTGCATTGTCCTTATTCTGGGTTGTGAGAGCAGGTTCATTAACCTTGAATCAAGATCAGAGTCTTTGCTATCTCCATCCTTAGTTGGACGTTTATCTCTTGGTCTCTTTGGTCTTGGACTTTGACAACACTTTAGATATCACCACGGTGTCAGTAAGGCGAATCAACTTATCTTATGCCTGTGTGAACTAGAAGCCATTTTAGAGAATTTCACGAAAAAGACAACCAGGGATTCCCATTCGAAAACAACTCCTTGTTTGGAGAGAACCCTCTCTTTGAGGGAGATTCTCGAATTCCTCCTAGATCACAATCCCTAGAGGACAAGTTAACTAGTCCCAAAATGTCAGAAGAAAGACAAGGTAGAGGCAGGTCTCGATGGAGAGACCTCTCTAACGGTACCAACCATTGAAATAGTCAACATTCCTTGAGTCCATCAGACCCCCACGAGGAAGAGATTGATGAATGTCTCTAGGATAAGAGGTTTGTAAAACTCATGAAAACAATCCTAAATTGGGATAAGGAACAATATTTCCTAGATCTAGCAGAGTAAGGTGCTCAACTGCCACCTCACTTCAAAGCTGAGGATATCATTTCTAGGGAAGAAGAAACACCTATGATACTCATGAATAAACAAATGTAAGCTATGCAAATGGAATTACAAAAACTCCAAAAGGAAAAAGAAATGCCCAATACAAGGTTTTCTTTAAACACAATTTGTCCTTTTCCTTTTGATAAAGATTTGTACTTGCCTCTGTTCCCACGTGGGGTTGAAATTCCATGATTTGATAAGTACAACAGTCACTCTGATCCACAAGATCACATATGAGAATTCTGTGCTCTTTGTACAAAATTTATGCATCATGAGACATATCTTATGCATCTCTTTCCTCGGAGTTTGAGTGGCCAAGCTATGGAGTGGTTCTGAAAGTTACCCACTGGAATAAAAACTTTTGATGAGCTAATGAATCTATTCTTGCAATAGTACTCTTACAATATCCAACATCCTATGACAATGATTGATTTATGTAACATGAAGTAAAACATAGGAGAACCCTTTATGACCTTTCTTCAATGATGGAGAAAGATGTTTTCTAGATATCTAGGACTTGTGCCTGAATCTGAAAAGATGGATATTTTTGCTAGCATTCTGATTCTAGAACTAAACTACCTTCTTTAGATGCAATGTCCACCCTCTTTCAAGAAAATGGTGGAAAACATGATGAAAATAGAAGATGTGCTTGTTAAAAAGGGTGACATTACCCTCTACAAAGAAAACAAGTTTGGTTCCAGTTCCAAAGGCAAATCTAAATATTGGAGCAAAAAAAAGCATGTGGTAAATGATGGAGTAGTCGATTACTCTGCTCCCTAGTCAAAACCAACAGTATTCAATCTGACAAGTGGTTCCAAGGCCCTAAAAACTGCTAAAAATATCACTAAATCATCATCTTCTAAAGGAACCAACGGTTTGTTGAAAGACAAACCATGGATTAAATGTAAATGAGACTTTGACTCTTTAGGTGAGTCCTATGAATTTGCACTTAAAAATCTACTGGAAAACAAGCTGCTCACATTGCTAGATAAATCCAAACCATATGATCCAGAAATAAAACCTAAATGGTGGAGAGACAATGATTTCTATCAATTCCATAGAAACAAAGGACACATGACAGAAAATTGCATGAGACTCAAACATGAGATCCAAGATCTCATTGATAACAAAATAATCATGATTGATAATCACAACAAGAATGCTGATCATAAGGCATTCAAAGATCCCTTCCTGGACCATCACAAAGGAGAAAATTCTATGAAAGGCTCTCAAATCAATCACACTTATTCTAATGATCACTACAACGTCATCAACATGATTGAGCCATCTCATTCTGAATATTGCAATGTCATCATCGTCAAGTAGAAAGAGAAAAAGTCTAGATCGGCCAACACAGTGACTCAAGTGCAAGCAAAGGTCACCCTGGGGGGTTCTGGATCTTCCAACCCTTCACCATCTGCCAATAAACCATCAGTATCCAAATCTTGGGTACCTCTTAAAATACAAACTGATGTGGGTACCCCTATAGTCTCACAGTCCAAACAACTAAATTCATCCAATACTGTGGACTATAGCATCGTTGAGTAATTACAAAGAACCTCTGCCCAAATTTTAATCTTCAAATTGCTCAAACTCTCTCCATCTCACAAAGAGGTCCTGGATAAATTTCTATCAACTACCAATGTCCCTAAGGACTTGGATTTGGATCGGTTTCAATCCATGGTGGGTCACTTGACCTCACCACATTAACTATCATTCTTAGAAGAAGATGACAATTCTTTAAGTCATCCACACAATCTCCCCTTGCATGTCGAAGTCTTGATCCATAAACACCATGTCAGATGGGTCTTGATAGATGTAGGCGTAGGGTTAAATATCTGCACATATAGGTTAATCAAGAAACTAGGCTTTTCAGAGAACATCATTGATCCTAAAAAGAAAATCACTATCAAGGCGTATGATGAACAAGAAAGATCTTCTAAAGGTCTTGTAACTTTACCAATCCGCATAGGTCCTGTTGAGAGGGATGTTACCTTCCAAGTTCTGGATCTCCCAATGGTCTACAACATTCTATTGGGAAGACCCTAGATCCATGAGATGCAGGCAGTGCCATCAATGCATCAAATTCCCATTCAATGGTGTAGAGGTCACTGTTCCTGCAGACACTAGTTATGCCTGTAACGCATTAAGACAAGAAGAAGATACCCTTGTCCCACAAAATAGTGAGGCATCCAACTCTGAATCAACTACAAATTTACTGAAAGAAATGGAAAAGAAACTCAAGATAAAGGATATAAGTATGGGTGGATACACATTAGAACCCGTACTGTCACTCACATCTCTTCCCAGATCACCCAGGTCTTATGGAAAACCGTCAGAAGAGATGAAACCAACAACATCCCAAGAAATCTATGATGAGACCTTTGCTAAAGCCAACACACCATTAGAAGATGAATAGGAGGAAAGAGCTATTTTGGCTTGGTTATATAAAGAACCTAAAGATACTAAAGTTGAACAACATGTAATACCCCCAGAAAAATTTTGTGTGGGGTATAAGGTGGCTTGTAAAATGGCTTATTCGGGTAAAGTACCCATTGGACCTAATCAAAATGGTCTTAAAGAACCTATCTCTGCTGACTATATATGACCTAGAGACACAATAGGTCTAGGGTTCTTATCCAAGAAAGAACAAAGAGTGAAGAATCACTTAGATAAAGGAAAGGGACATCAGGTTCTAGAAGAATAGAAAATGACAGTAGAAAGCACTAACATACCCACCAGAAACTAGGATGATTCAGATGATTCCGATGCAGAGGACGTGTATCCTTCTCCCATTCCTCCCAATATTTTGGCTCTTCTATTTGACAAAGATACACCATAGGTCAACGCTACTGAAGAGCGTATTCTAGAGGAATCACTGATAACTTCTGATTAGTCAAAAACTACTGAATCTGAACAAGATCCAGATATAGAAGAAAGGAGTCTAACCATAGCAGAGTTTTTAGGTAGAACTCATCCAAACTGGGGGAAAAGAGTGGATTTCACTCATGTCCTTGATATGAAACCTAATGATGAAACAAAATCCCATGAATACAAGTTTGATATTCTTTCAAAAGACACCTTAGACATAGAGACGGATACAATTCAACAATATGTACCCACACTCAAAGTAGGTGAAGGCTTAGAGGTTAGGTCAGATGAATTAGGACCTCCTATTTTTGACATGGGCTTCGATGATGCCGTTAGGGCTCTTTCTAATTTGAACACATCTATACAAGGTCCAGGTCTAGGACTCTACTTAACAGTTGTCGTCTATGATGAACATAACATGAACACCCTTGAACCCAGTCAACCTTTGCCGCTAATGTATCCTGAACTCATTGATTGGTCCTTACAAGGATAACCTACTGAAATGTCTACATTTCCCAATGACTATGCTTTAGCCTACTATCTTAATGCCGTTGAACTGGTCACTTTTTCCACCAGTGAACCTAGTGTGAGTATGACTAAAGTGGACATCAAGTATCTTAGCTATAAAATAAAAATGAGAAAAAGAAAAGGGTCTGAAGGCAAAAACCACATTGTGGTAGTTTCAGAACCCAAAATAGTAAAAAGAAAAGATGCATCCAAAGGAAAAAACCTCTCTAAGGTGCCTGAGGATGGGATTCTTGATGTCTTTCCTAGTCATTTATAGGAATGATCATTAGTGCTCATAGAACCAACTCAACCAGTGAATATTGGTACAAAGGAACATCCACACATCATTCAT
Source organism: Thuja plicata (assembly GCA_018584345.1). Lineage (NCBI taxonomy): Eukaryota > Viridiplantae > Streptophyta > Pinopsida > Cupressales > Cupressaceae > Thuja > Thuja plicata. The sequence goes on from MU225246.1 coordinate 1,349,820, forward strand.
GTACCTAAATCTTTGTCTGCAGAAGAGCTCAAGGAATTCACAGTATTCTTTAAAGAGAAGAAGATAAAATTTTCATGGACATACTCAGATATGCCTAGTTTAGATCCAGATCTTATCATGCATCATCTCTCAATAGCTCCTGGAGTAAAACCAATAGAACAAAAACTCAGAAAAATGCACCCTCATGTTGCATTACTTATCAAGGCTGAACTGGAAAAGTTACTCAAATTTGGATTCATTTGAGCTATTGATTATGTAGAATGGATATCCAACATCATACCAGTATCAAAGCTAAAAAAATATATCAAAGTCTGTACTGATTTTAGGGATCTCAAAAAAGCATTTCCAAAGGATGACTTTCCTTTACCTAACATTGACATGATTGTGGACATGACTGCTGGGTATGAAATGTATTCTCTCATGGATAGTTTTTCAGGGTATAACCAAATCAAGATCACTCCAGAGGAACAAGAAAAGACTGCCTTCACATGTGCCTGGGGAACATTTTGCTGGAATGTCATGCCTTTGGGTTTGAAAAATGCAGGAGCTACCTATCAGAGTGCAGTAACAACTATCTTCCATGATATGATGCACAAAACCATGGAAGACTATGTGGATGATACCCTTGCTAAATCAAGGAAATGATCTATGCACCTACAAGATTTAGGCCCAATCATGGACATAATGGAAAATTTTAAATTATGGTTGAATCCTAAGAAATGTGCATTCAGCGTTACCTCTGGTAAGCTGTTGGGTTACATTATCTCAACTAAAGGCATAGAGGTCAATCCTAAAAAGGTGTGAGTGATACTAGAAATGTCACCTCCAAAGAACATAAGTCAAATGAGAACACTCCAAGGGAGAATCCAGTCTATCAGAAGGTTCATCTCACAGTTGGCTGATAGAGCACAACCATTTACCAAGACTTTGTGCAAGGGCATTACATCAATGGAGTGAAGAATGTGAGAAGAGTTTCACTCAAATCAATATGTACTTGGCTAATCTGCCAATACTCATGCCACCTCAACAAGGCAAACCATTGATTCTGTACATTTTTGCTACCTCAACATCACTGAGGGCACTGCTAGTGCAAGAAGATGAAGACAAGAAAGAACGTGCTATATACTATATTAGTAGAACATTGGTGTCCTATGAGATGAATTACTCTATGATTGAGAAAGCATGCCTGGTGGTAGTCTTTGCATCTCAGAAATTGTGTCACTACATGTTGGCTCACTCAGTCAAACTATGGCTAAAATTGACCCTTTGAAGTATCTCTTAAGTAAAGCTACCCTCACTAGAAGATTGGCTAAATGGGTTATGCTTCTTAGTGAATTTGACATAGAATATATTGAGTGTAAATAAATCAAAGGGAAAGTAATTATGGATCAACTAGCTGATGCTCCACTACATGACAATGAACCAATCAATGCTGAGTTCCCAGATGGATCTATTTTGCACATCACTCACTGATCCTGGAAAATGTTCTTCGATGGCTCCTTCACGCAACAAGGTTTAGGTGTAGGGATTTTGTTTCTAACTCCTCAAAACTATTCCATTCCAAAGGTGTACAAGCTCATGTTTCATTGTACAAACAACATAGTAGAATATGAAGCACTGGTAAATGGAATCAAACTGGGTCTTGAATGGAACATTTATGAGTTACATGTCCATGGTGACTCTCAACTTGTAATCAACCAAATCAATGATGTATACTAGACTAAGGATGAAATACTCATGCCTTATAAATGAATGGTTGATGAATTTAAGAAATATTTCACTTACATCACATTTAAACAAGTCCCAAGGATACAGAACAGAGCAGTTGATACCATGGCTACACTAGCTTCCTCGAAACAACAAGAGGACAATTTTCGCTATGAGATCTTGGTGGAAGAAATCCATTTCCCTTCCTACAACTCCCTTGACTCGCAAATGGTTTATTTAGTCATTGAGCAAGAATCCTCTTGTTATCACCATGCTTACTCTTACCTGTGCCATCAGATCATTCCTAATGGACTCACCAGAAATGAAAAATGACACCTCATCTGCAATGCCTCACGGTATGTTCTTATGGCCAATGATTTGTATAGGCTAGGATTAGATGGTGATTTTCTCAGGTGTCTAGAAAAAGAAGAGTCTAAACATGTGTTGTCTGAAGTCCATGATGAAATTTGTGGTTCTCATTCTAACGATCTAACTCTGGCCTAAAAACTGCTTAGAGCAGGGTATTATTGGCCAAATATGGAGAAAGAAGCTATTAGGTTCACAAAAACTTGCAAGAAATGTTAGCTACATGGAAATCTTATACGTGCTCTAGCAAGGGAGCTCATTCCTTTTGTAACACACTGACCCTTTCAACAATGGGCATTTGATCTAATCGGGCAGATTTACTCCTCATCTTCTAATGGACACAAGTTCATTATCACAGCTACTAAGTATTTTACCAAGTGGGTTGAGGCGGTCCCACTCATTAAAGTGACTAGACAACATGTCTCACTGTTCATTCTAAACTACATCATTTGTCACTATGGAATACCTTCCTCCATCATCACTGATAATGGAGGTCAATTTAAGAACAACATCATGGATGAGTTGTGTGAAAAATTCAAAATCACACAACACTATTCTTCAATCTATTACCCACAAGGTAATGGATAGGCTGAGGCCTCAAATAAAAATTTGTTGAAAATATTACAGCATATAGTTAACAATCTAGAAGGGATTGGCACCTACAAATCACTCAATGATGAAAATATTACAGTATATAGTTAACAATATGATATGCATATGCATTTTTTTGTTCATCCAAGCTACTTAATATTGATTTTAGAAGCACCAAATCAAAAAGTGAAAGATTCTTTTTAAAACCCAAATTGAATGTGCTATAATGGTTAGATTTGCATGCTTGAATAAAAGTAAACAACAATATTAAATAAATACTAAAAATGCAAGAAAACTAAGGCGAAAATGCAGCATAATAACAATAGATTGAAAATTAGGATCCTTTGTGAAGGAAAAGAGTTCATTTGAGGCAATGGTACCAATAAGGATTGTATTGACTCCGATGTTCCAAAAACACTCAATGATGAAAATTTTTAACTGCTAAAGCTCAGTGACTACACCTTAGGTTGCATTCATGTTAGTCTTGGATCTACATCTACATCTGCATCTACGTAGTGTCAAAATCAACATAATAATGTTATCTCTATCCAATGTGAAGGATCTGAGGTTCTTATCAATCAATCTTCTCATTGTCAAGTGGTCATTTGTATGTGAACATGACACACCTTGCTAAATCACTTGTCCTGATTCTATTTTTAGGATCAAAATCAAAATCTGAATTTGACCACTTACACAACCAATGGAAATCTCTCATCAATCCATGTATCTTAATTTTGGTCAATCTTGGGTAAATAAGACCTCTCATTAAGTACATCCTTTGTCCTAACCACTTGGGACATCTTTCTAATAAGATCGATTTCTTCCTAAATTATCCAATCAATCGAAATGCTTCTCATCACTGGGGCACCTAGCCACATTTTGATTTCACTCCTGAGGGGGCAGGATTAGGACATCAACATTCCTGTGATCACATCCTCAATCATAACATCATCGCTTGGGGCATCTCAGCTTCATCGCATCAAATCAAGTTGAGATCATCTTAAATCAAAGGCAACCTAATCAATGGGCTTATATAGTGGTGAATACACTCGAAACCAGAGAAGATCGATCTTATACGGGCTATTCATTATTGAAACCAGATACATTGATAAAATTGGCTTCATCACTTCAAATGAAGTCAATTTGCTTGCTAATCAAATCTCTTAATGGTAATCAGTTTCATCGCTTTAAATCAAACTGGTTATTCATTCAAACCAATCAAAAAGGTTTAAGAGTTCTTGACAGATGTTTAGTTTCATCGCCTCAAATCAAACTGAGCATTCTGTTTATATCTTTTGATCGATCTTCATCCAATCAAGCTCAAATTTGGTCTTTTTCTTCAAAGAATGGTTTCATCACTTCAAATCAAACTATTCTGGGTCTTCTCGCTAACAATTCTTTGAATCAATGCATTGATTGCACATCAATTCAAAGAGGGGCAAATGTAATGACCTAAAAATGGTCACATAAACCCTAGACCCCCAATCTCAGCAATTAATCAAGAAACCCTAATCTTGATTATTCTAAGTTCTAAATCAAACATGCAATTCATCAAGTCAAACTGATCTGACCTAAACCCTAGGTCCTAATCGATCATCTTACTTGATTAATTAATTAATTCCTAAAATCACATTACATTGGCAAATAAACTTTATACTATTATTTAATTGATATTATGACA
>MU225246.1:1354214-1365935 GCA_018584345.1 Thuja plicata
TATAAAAACATAAATGTGTATCCAAAATCAATTAATTTATTGAAAATGCATATGACATCATCAAATCCAGTTAACTGATTTATCAAAATGGAAACAATCCAGTTCCACTCAGTTAACTAATTCTCCATTGTTTATCATTTTGGAAACATTTCAGTTAGCTGTGAACTGATTTTGGAAGTTTCCAAAATAACTGATCAATCAGTTCAGTCAACTGACTCTCTCAACCAATCGAATCACTTGCACATGGATTGTGCTTCTTCAATCGAATATGAACCACTCTTTTTGTTCGATCTTAACTGTCAATTCGAGAGAGATTTCTATAAAAGAGAAACTCTTTTCCTTCACAAAGGATCCTAATTTTCAATCTAATGTTATTATGCTACATTTTCACCTTAGCTTTCTTGCATTCTTAGCACTTATTTAATATTGTTGTTTACTTTTATTCAAGCATGCAAATCTAACCATTAGAGCACATTCAATTTGGGTTTTAAAAAGAATATTTCACTTTTTGATTTGGTGCTTCTAAAATCAATATTAAGTAGCTTGGATGAACAAAAAAATGCATATGCATATCATCTTAGATCATTTATCATAGCTTAAAATCCTTCATTTAGGTCTTCGGTGTAGTCACTGAGCTTGCGATGATCTGAGAGCAAGCTCATACTCTTGCCTAATAGGAGGCAACAGGTCGATTCATTCACACATGCAGGATGCATTAATCTATATTCATTTATGTATGTGATTGAAGAGCAATGACCATGTTGAAGTGTATGGCTAAATTAGAGGCCCACATTTAGCTATCACATTAAAAGCTTCATACTGACTTTTGGACGACAACCAAGTTTAGAATCAGTATTATCAATCTTTGGATGATAACCAAGTTCAAAATTGGTATCTTTAAGATCTTTTCTCATTGACCTTTATACAAAAATCAAGTTCAAATTCAATGCTATTATTTTAGTTAAATCAAGTGCGAGAATGATCTCATTAGAAATTTTCTTTGATCATGAGTGAAATTCTCAAACTTTTTGAAGTCAACATAAAAAACTTTCTTTGAATTAATGCGTTGCTCACACATCAATTCAAAGAGGGGAAAATGTAACCACCCTAATTTGGTCTGCTCTGACTATAGGCCCTATTTTTTCTAAGCGTGATCATACCCCCAATATGTCAAGACAACTCTTCAATCGATTGGCATAATTTATTCAAATCAGATTTAATCTCCTAAGTGTTTTAATCACTAAATTTTATTAATCACCTTCGCCAATCAAATCAAATCAATTCAAATCAACTCAAATCAAAACATGGCTAAGGTAATTAATTTAAAAAGAATTAAATGAAATCCCTATTGTACCTCATCACTTGCAAAAGCCTATCCCCTAGCCCAAATTAATCTAATTAATTGACTATAGCCCTAATTAATTATCAAAAGCAATCAAAAGATTAAATAATTAATTTCCCTATTTTTGAGTGAATATATTAAATATAATTTATTTCATTAATATTACCTCTAACCTAACCTACCTCAACCACCTTAACCTTGGGTTGAAACCATCCCAATCTATTCCCCCCATGCTAAGCCTAATCCTAATCTTAAATCCCATCTTAACCACTTCCTAATGATATCACATTCCTAATTTTGTGATTAGGAATTCAACCCACTCCCAAAAGTCAAAGTTCTCAAGCTTGACCTTAAACCCTCACGCATGCTTCTTAAACCCTCACCATGCCTCTTAAATGCTCTCATAAACGCGTCATTTAATGCATATTCCCTTCACCCATACCTTATTAATTCTCCCCTCATTAATGTCTCTTACATCCACCATTAATGTTCTTACACCTCCATTAAATAGCTTCCTCTCTTCTCTCACTCTCAATTTCTTCTATAAATTGGATGAATTTTGAGCACAAATGGCCCTTAATTTTTAGAGTTGAAAGCATTGTTATTATATTGAGATTATTGTGAATCTATGTTGCATCTTAGCTTTATCATTGTGCATTGTTATAATATTCATTTCTAGAGCTAGAATGCATGTTTCTTGAATATCTAAATTAGTTTTTATTCTAAATCTTTCATTTTAGGCTGTATATGTCACTAATTTGTGCATAATCTGAGGGCATGATTATTGCATTATTCAAACTCCTCCTAGATAGGAAGCAATAGATTGGTTTTAGTGATTTATGTGAATCCCTTACTTTTATGATTTTTCACTAATGTAATGATCTATTGAATGTTGTGTCCTTCTTAGCAGGTGCATAAAATCACACACACAGTAAGAAGCATTAATGAGGCATGGGTGAGGGGATAAGATAGAGCTTGAGAAAGCTGACTTTGGGGAAGGGATTGAATTCCTAATCTGAAGATTAGGAATGTGACATCATTAGGGAGAGTTTATGGTTAGGGTTAGGGTTTAAGATAGGATTATCAAGGGTGAAGAGGTTGGGATTAGTTTGAACTTTGAGTTAGGTGGTTGAGATAGGCTAGGTTAGGGGTTAAAGGGTATATTAATGAATTCAATTACATAAATAACATATTCATTCAATAATAGGGGAATATGGTTTTAATCAATTATTAAGCTATTGGTTGCTTTTAATAATTAATCATGACTATAGCCAATTAATTGAATTAATTAGGCCTAGGGGATGACATAGGTCAGTTAGGTAATACTTAAGTACTTAGGTGATAGGTCCCTGAAGGAACTAAATATGATTGAATTAGGTTAATTAGATGTAGGTGTATACACTTACAGTGTCATAGGGTCGGTCATCTAAGCAAGGGCTATAGAGACCGAGTGATAGAGATAAGAACTTTTCCCAATGGAAATAACATTGAAGATATCAAAAGAATGGGAAACAAAATGTGGAGGAAAGCTACAAACACTGATGATGCTGGACTGAGCAATGCAACTAGTGAAACCTTATCCAATGGATCTAGTGACATCACCACCCCTACCTAAGTAGAAAAAGTAAGTATGAAACTGTATTATACCAAGTTATACTTTACATCAGTTCCATTATACATTGATGAAATTACAAAGTAGCATAAATAAAGATGCACTATGGTATTACTTATTATGAGTTTGTGAATTCAATCACATCGGTCAATGCATACCAAAAAGCATCGGTGTGCAAACAAAGATAAGTTGTCATACTTACCGAGAATCATCATTTAATATACAAAAGTTGAGTGGCTAGTGTAAAGCAAGCATCACTGGTAATCATGTAAAAAGACAATGTTGTCTTCACCATATACTGAGATCCATCAGTAAACAAGTGAAAAGTCAAGTGAGTTAGCACTTTCCCCAAGCATCACGTTCTCACCGAGAATGAAGTTGGCCGTGTGTCACCCGAGTGACTCCGTCTTTGACACCCAACAAGTGGTTGAAGCATTAAATGCGCCACTTAGGGAACCATCTACAAAAGGATTATGGAGACTTCATTTCACCCACCAACAATTTAGAGCGAAGAAGCAGAGAAAAGTAGAGCATAGATTGACCAGATTGTAGAAGCATTTAACCATAAGATTCACAACAGTCAAATAGATTCTTCAACAACATATATAAGGTTAAGTAACAAACATAGAGCTCACAGTTTATTTTATGGGAAAAGTCCTAAATTTTAGAAACTATGGAAACCACATCCCATGCAACAAAGATCAAGAATGCCAAGGAGATTAAGGTCAACCTGATAAAGAACACCACTTGTGAGGAGCCACATTACAAGTTGTGTCCAAAGGTTTCCTCGCAACCCGACAATGCTGGTGTATTATCTGGCATTCCACATAGGGTTTTGCTGATTGAGGATGTCAGGGCATACATCCATTGCAAGATCACTAAGATAGGAGATCTTGAGGTTGAGAAGGCTTAAAAGAAGGTTTGCATAGATGAAACCATTGAAGAAGAGCACAAACACATAGAAATCAAAGGGCTGAAAAATGCCCTAATGTTTCCAAAGGAGCTTAAAACTGAATGTATTCAGATAGTGCTGAGAAGAGTGCATGACTGAAGGATGTGGCTAGATGAGCCAAAACCAATCACCAGGGATGTGATACACGCTATTACTAGTTATCCTATAACTGATAAGGCCAAGGCACTCAAACACCCTTCTCCTCCTGAGATTGAGAAGATGAAAGATGTACAATGGGATGGAAGAGGATTGAAGGTGAATTCCATGAAGGATCCATAAATGAAATTCAGAGCTTGTGTGCTGGATTACAAGATATTTCAAGCCAGGAGGATGGATAGTATTGCATCTGGAGCAGTAGATTATGCACACAAGATTGTAAAGAAGGGATTGTAGTTGGATCTATTCGAGATTTTAATGAAGCAGTTAGAGGAGAACATGATGACAATCAGGTCTACAAAGCCCAATTCATGTAAGTTTAGATCACTCCTAATGTGCATATTTTCTACATTCAAGACTTCCTTCCATCTATCGGTAAATTCAATTGGGATACTACCTAACCAGTGATAATTCAAATCAGTGAATTCATCAAGTCACTAGGTGACAACTTCACATCAGTTATGGATGAATACTTCACTAGATTTCAGGACAAAATGTAGAAATGAATGAGGATACCAGAACAACTGGTAGTAAAGTATAAGAGTGATATTTTTTTTATGGTGGACACCGATACCACTTTGATCAAACTATCTATACCAAGGACAACATGGTTATCCCCACTTGAATATGAGATCAACATAGATCAAGCCACCAATATCATTGAAGCATTGTTAACTGAACCACTGGACAAGTCACAACCAAGGTTTGGAACCCATGAGAAAGATAAGGAAAGAATAAAAATAGGATTAGTTGTGAAGAATATTGACAAAAAGAAAGACAAAATGATAAATAAACTTAAGAAGGAGTTATCGATAGATGATGAAGAGTCAGAACAAAAGGATGACACCGAGGGACAGTCACCCGTCAGTGAAGAAGAACAATTGAGTGAATCTGAATCTATAGAGTCTGATGCACCACCACCACCTGCAAAGAAACCAAGGACTACTGCTACATCAAGGACTAGAAGTCAGACAACTAAAGATGCAAGCTCATCACTAGTAAAGAAAGGACAAGTGAGGACTTAAAAGAGAAAGCCCCAAACAGGGAAACAAGCACCAACAAAAATAATAAAATTCATCAGAAGCAAGGAAGATATAGAAGAAACTAAAAAAGGTGAACAACCTATAAAGAAAAAACTTCCTACTACACTTGATGAGGTATGTGCATCTATCATCAAGGGAGGTTCAATAACAGAGCCTAAAATTAGAAAATGGATAACTCTGAATCCTAAGGATCAGAATACGATAGAGGAGGCAATCATCACAACAATGTGTAAATTCAAATATATACCAATACAATTTAAAGGTAAAATGCCATAAGAACTTCTAGAAAGACTATCATCAAGGTGGACATTTTCATTAAATTTTGAGAAATAGATAAGGGAAAGAGCCCTAGTTTTTGTTATACCACCCAAGTCCAAAATGGAAGAAGTTAAAGAAATGATGAAGCATTCAAAGAAGTTCTCACCAAAATTGAGAGCCTACAAAGTACTACATGGAAACCTAATTGAGATTGATAAAGCAAGTGAGGATGCATGGAGAAAAATACTCAATGTACCTTAAGAGGATACAAGCCCCGAGAGAGTATTGGTACTCATCGATAAGCCTCACAATGAAGAAACAAAGGCTATACCAAGCCCATAACACATTCTGATAAATGATGCTGAGGATGACAATCAAATTGAATTAAACACTGAAGCTAGTAAAGAAATGTACAACACTCCACATATCTTGCAGTCTTTAGGAGACACAAAATATGTCACAGTCCAAGATGTGACAATCATAGATATCACCAAATATCCTGCCAATGAGGTAAAGGTAGATGAGGATATCACTGTTACCTCCGACCAGCCCAAGGAACAGGACACAACAAAGGATGCTGCACAGGTGAATATACCAAGCCAAATGCCACTATTGATACAATCTATCAATATCATCTCAAAAAAGGAGAAGTCACCCAAGCTTGATGCAAACATACCTGAAGATCAAGGTGAAGAGAAACCAAAAAACACAACTAATGAAAAAAATAAATATGGAGAGCAAAATGTAATAGATGGAGCATACAAAGGAATAGATGAAGACTAGGGAGAAAAAGGTGAAGGAGAAAAAGGTGATTCCACTCCTAAGGATACAAAAGGACATGCTGAAGAGAAAGAAAAGGTTTATGTGGAGATGTCCACTCCCAACTGATAGGTAGACACCAAGCAGCAAGTAAAAGGCACTACACCCCCAAAGCCTTCATCTAGCACATCAAACCAAGCAGAAAATCTTTCTATGGCTCTACATATAGGTGCCTCCACAACACTTTTGAAGAAGAAGAAGAAAAAGAATAAGAACCCAGTCACACTGGATGAGATCATTGAGATACCAACCCGTGATCCAAGGACATTGTATCCAGATACACTTACAAAGTATGTTGAACTTTGTAAAAGAAAAGCTATCCAAGATAAGCTTAAAAAGGAAACTTAAGATACTCAGGTACTAGAGACAACCAAGGAGATACTTCAGCATATTGTACCTGATACAGACATTGATCAAAATGCATCTATCATTGATCAATTATCTATTCTTACCGAAGCCATCACATCACACAATGTGGATGCAGAAAAGGCCATAGAAGAACATACAAAACAAAAGTACCAGTACAAATTAATAGAGAAAAACAACCAAGAAGTGGCCGAGAACAAGGTAAAGCTATCTGAATTAGTAAATGAATTGGAACCAATCATTTTAGAAGCTATAGCCTTAATTCAGAAGTTAATCACATTAGAGCACTTCACTAAGGAAAATAGTGAAAATATTGCAAAGATAGATGCAGATCTTACCTGCTAGTGCATAAGGTCTCTCAACCATTGACAATGTAATCAAGTTGCATTATGAAAAGGTAATGGAAGAAAAGAAGTTGAGACTTAAGATTCAAGAGGTAGAATTAAAGTTCATAGATGAGGTAACCAAGCTACATGCTCTACTCCTACTGAATCTTACACTACTGCAACAACATATGACAATAACAAGTCAATTGATTGCCACCCCGGAGATGTTTTTCACTGACATCATCTATGATATTCACGCAAGGATTACATTAGAGCACATGGATCTGGAACACCTTCAGGAGAAATAGGAGAAAATGATGGAAGACATGAAGAACTCCAATTCCCACATTTTGGACAAGTTGTAAGTAATTACACCTTTGCCCTTATTATAAATAAAGGGGGAAGTAATATGTGTCAAAGTGGGAATTTATAAGGTGAAAAGTGGAAATAGTATAAAGTCAAAGTGTATATACATATACTATACCAGAATACACACATCAAGGGAGTCAAAATGACAAGATGAACACATGGTGTACATACTAAAAATTCTAGTTTTTGCACATATCAGTTTTTGATACTAATGTCAAAGGGGGAGATTGATGACATATTTTTCCATTAGTATGCAAAGGAAAAATTTTTTGAACCGTCGGTAACACCAATACCAAAAGACAGGTTTAGTGCAACCCAATAGAGTAGGTTACAATGTAAACTGATGACACAATTTACAAGTGCAACCCAAAAATGTTGAAGTGGAACCTGACAGAGTAACCCGATAGGGAAACTGACAGACAATTCACAGAGGAACCTGACAGGAAGACTACAGAGCAACTCGAGCACCAATCTACTGAGAGACAATTATAATCCTAAGAAATGTGGATCTAAATTACACATCAGATAAAACTTTTATGTTTTATATTTAGCTTTTTTATTTGCTTTAAATCCATTTCTTAAGGGACAAGTAAAGTAATTTTAATTTTTATAATCAATCTAACTGATTAGAAAAATGCAAACTAGGAGATCAAGGTCAAGTTGTAAACCTTTGATCATAGAGTTATCTTTGTAAACCATGAAACTAAAATAGATCATTCTAATGTATAAATAGATATGAAATCAATCAAAACAAGATGTGGTGATGGTGATTCTAGCCAAGGAGCACATCTATGGATCAGACGAAGAGTTTCAAGAAGAAGAACAACAAAAGATGAAATAGGTTATCAAGAACCATATTCAAGGCTACCGAGCAGAAAAGAGGTATTGATTAATCACTATAGGTGATAAATATACATGTGAACTTTAATGGATCTGTAATTAGAAATTGTAGATTACATATACTTAGGTCAATGAATATTTTTGACTACATTCTAAAAAGTGTAGCAAATAAAAGATATCCTTTGAGAAGGTGGATTTAACAATCCTTTTGTAAACCTCTTAACTGAGTGCACACTAAACAATAATGCTAAAGCTCTTAACATAGTAGACCTTAAGCAGTCTCTACATGTTACTCCTAATAGGATAAGATCATCAGAAGAGATAAAACTTGTAAGCCTTAACCAACCCCTTCCATTTTGCAGATAGTGAAGTTTTTGTGGGTTTCATCCCCACTGTAGTTTTTACCTTCTAACAGGGGTTTTCTACATTACCAAATCTTGTGTCATGTGTCAATATATTTCATGAATGTTTCTATGAATGTTTACATGTAATTATGTTTATGTATTGATATTACATGCATAAAGATAGAATAACAGAGATGGTCGGTAATAAAAGCAATTGATTACATAAATGATAAAGGTTAATTGATAAAAGTTTTAAGGGTATTGATTCACCCCTCCCCTCTTAGTACACACCATTCCATTATTTCCAACACAAATTTTTTCATCCCATTACCACAATTCTTATTCTACTACATGCATAGAAGAAGAAGAGATGCTCTAGGAAGGTACTTGCCAAATTACCCCAATAACCGATTAGGAGAAATATTTGGACCGGAAGAAGAAGTAGAGGAGGGTCAACTCATGGATGCTATTGTAAACCTTCCTATTTCATCATCATCATCGATTGAACCAATAGTTTATTGGGTTACACTTTTTTTCCTGAATGGACACTGAAGTCTACATTTTGAATTTTTTTTTCAGATTCAGATGCATATTGTCATTAAATCATTTGAAATCGAAAGATGAAGTAAACTAGAGTCTTTTAGGATTTTATATCTAGATTATATATATATATATATATATATATATATATATATATATATATATAATTGATTTGAATGGTTTTTTCCTCCCATGAAAACTGCTATGTTGCTGAAAACGTCATTTTCAAAGAGTTACATTGATTTCATAAAGCATAATTTTTTTTCTAAAATAGATATCAATAATATTCTTTAAAATTTAGTTTTGTAACATCCATATGGAGGGAATGCAATTAGTCTGACAAAAATATCTTCCTTATTGCATATTTTATGAACATTTGAAGTTGAGTAAACCGTAATTTTGACAGACCTTGACTACATAGGTTATAACTTCTTGTGTATTTATCAAATTTCAATTTTTTTGATAGAAAGTAGATTAGAATATGAAGGGTACTGTAAATTTTCAATTTTTTTTCCTCTTTTATACTATTTTTTATTTAACGTGAAACTCAGAGGTTTATATTTGGTAAAAAACCTACATTCAATGCACGTCAAAAAACATAGGCCTAATTAGTTCAAAAATTGTTAAATATATATTCGTTAAAAAGCTTGTTCAGAGTACTTGTGATATGAAAAAGGAAATCTCCTTATTCTTCCATTTGAGCCCTGCATTTGAGCCTCAAAGACATGAAAACTTTAGCCTTTTGTGAAAGTCTGAAAATGGCCTCTACCCAGGGACTTTCGATAGAAGGTAATTTCTATTGAAAGTAATTTCTTAGTTTAGGGTGGGTATAGGTAAAAACCCCACCAAAATATTAACTAGTTAGTTTTGATTGAAACTAAGCCAAAAAGGTAGTGTTGATAAAAACTAAGAATGTTTCGATCGAAACAATCAGGTACTTTCTCTCTAAAGTTCTCAACTAAATCCTCCCACCTTGCAGAATTCATGAGGAATTGCTTCTTGTTAGGATTGGATTATACTGAGAGGGGGGGTGAACCAATATAATTTCACTTTAAATAAAGTATTCAACCACTTAAACATTAATCATACATTTTCAGTAAAGTAAAGAACATAAGTAAATGAAACAGTACTCATAACAACATATTTGTTTACGAGGAAACCCTGGCCAAGGGAAAACCCTAGTGGGGATGATACCCACAAGCATGTACTAAAGTATAGTGTCCTTGTAAGGAGACCTAGCCCTATTAGGAGCTTAATATTACATAGTACATTTCCTTGTTAGAGGAATAACAACCCTATTAAAGGTTCACAACACCCTGTTAGGGGCCTCTGAGCTTACAACTCTTATAATACAATTCAGTTACAAAAAGTTCTCAGTCATGAACAAAAAAAGAATCACCAATGCTTTGATAGTTCCTTTATAGTTCTTCAATGATCTCTGTCTTTCTCTGCTCTGCCATTCTCAAATATTCTCTCTCAGATATCTATTACAAACTACATACAATCTTTACCAAAAATATCTTACATATATATCTCTCAACTTTACAAAGTCGGCTCTCAGTATGAATAGTACAAATATTACTAAGTCAGCCTTCAATACAAAATACATTTAATATAGTAAACATTAAATGCATAGTCTACACTCTTGCATATTCAATGTGTAGGCTATCAAAACCAAAATACAACTTTGATTACCTGGATTCCAAGTCATACTCCCTCAATCTTTGCTGCTGTCCAACTATTCTGTATCACTGTTCTTCTGTAGTATGTTTATCTTCAAATCCTTCTAACTCATTCTAGACTTAACCAAATACAAATCAATCTTAGGTGAAGGTCAAAAATACTTCATACTATCTGCCTCTAAGCTTTCTTTTCCTAATTCATTGATATCTGTCTTTGACATCCAAAATAATTATGTATCTCTGCTACTGTACTTAGTTTATTTCTGAGTCATCAAAACTTATCTTTAATGTAATTGAAATTAAACCCAGATGTGTTTCCATAAATGAAAACCAAAAATTGAATCATATTTACCAAATTTTATCACTTACCAACACTTCCTCCAAAAAAATGTAACCCAATATTGTGGGTTCACCCCATTATCATCTTCATAAGGTGATTCGCTAAACTTTTACCTTCCTGAAGAGCAACCCAAGTTTAATCCTTCTGTTGAATCATTGGCCAATTTGAGAATCTAGTACCCAGAGCATCAAGAAGAGAATACATTACCTCTAGTCATCTATTAGACTCAAGGTCAACCTAAAGGTCTACCCAGGATGGCGAACCCTCCTACTTTTCCATTCCCCATCACTGACTAGTGTGATAATAACAACCTCAAGAACATTCCATCTACAACCCTTCCAAAATTCTATGGCCTGGTAACCAATGAAACCAATACCTTTCTCTTTGATTTTGATATCATTTGTCACAATTATGACTATACCACCGATCCCCTGTAATACCCCTCTAACCCTAATAGAAGATCTCAATTTTTGTTTGAGTATGGTAAGAAGTTTTGATGCTTCTCATAATGATTAGATACTTGTGATACCTGTCTAAACTATTCTAGTAGCTCACTCTTATAGTTTCATAATCTAGTACTTTTTGATCCTAATGATACTATCTTCAGGGATCCTTTGGTGTGTGCACAAATTTATACAAATGATTTCCTTACCTTCTCCTATTAGGGTTACTCAGAATAAATCATGTATGTCAGAGGTGCTTACAGATATTGATCATGATATTGTTGACTAT
>MU225246.1:1369442-1379849 GCA_018584345.1 Thuja plicata
TTATGTATGTGTATTATTGCAATTGTAAGCTCTTGTAAGGAAATAATTGTATATGATGATCTAATGGATATCAATGTAAATTCCAAAGCAATGTATAAGGGTATGGGTAGCTCTAGGTGGAAGAAAAGGGGAAAGGATTATATGTTATCAATATGAAACGATGTTGTTTAGGATATTTGTTCATGCATCTTCTATTACGTTATGGTATTCAAGGAATGGTTCTAGAATTAGTATACAATGATATGTTCATGAATAAATGCATTATGTCTTGATGTTAGGTTTATGGTAAAATTATTATGTAATAATGAATCAATAGATTAAGATATAAATCAATATTTAATTGTGTTAACTATATGTTTCAAATGTGTATGGAATAGTCGAATACACAGGGTGTTGCATACTTATTGAATATTGGTTTCTTACTTGAATTATTAAATGAAATGTGATATAATAGCTAATGGATGAAGGATTATTATAAATAGTGGCTTAAGCTTAAGTAAACGAAATCTAGCATGGATGCATGTTACAATGTTAGGAATGTTAATAAGATTGTCCCTAGGACTTAATTCTAAAGTAAAGGAATGAGAAAGTGTTTTAGACAATTTAGTTAATGCCCTAATGGATAACTCATAATATATATAAGAGAAAGAATTAGATTGTGTTTCTTGAATAATAGTGTTGGGGAACCTATGAGGACTCTGGTTAGTTTGTAACACTTTATATAAAAAAAGTATTCACAGCTCTAAGTGATAGTTGGTTGTCCTCATGGGTTCCCTAGTGGGGCATGACATCCCCATAGGCTCAAATTGTTTCTTGCAACTCTGAAAGATTTTGCATTGAGATGGTTTATGGGCTTAGGCTAGGATGTTGTTCATGATTGGGATGAAATGATGAGTGCATTCTTGACAAATTATAAGGAGTACTGTAGGGGGAATGACATGTAAGGGGACAACATCTTCAAGATGACACAAAAGGGGGATGAGAGCCTTGAAGATTATGTGTCAAGATTCTTGTTTATCTTGCAAAAGAATACACAACATCAGCTCAATGAAGAATCACAAAAAAATCTCTTTTTGAGAGGTATAAATGAGGGGTGCACTGAAGAATTGGATCTTATGGCCAGAGGCGATATCACCCAATCTACATGTGAGGATATCAAGAAAATATGCCTCAATTTCACTAGAGCTACTACTAAGAAAGGCAGAGGGTATAGCTCTACTGCAAGAAACATTAATGGAGCCGGAGCCTCTTGGATAGAAATAACGCATCTTTTGTCCAACTTTAAATAGGACATCATCAATAACATGGGTACACAGCTAGACATGATGCATGCGAAAAAGAAACATGAGGAGGCTGAGGCTATTCTAGTAGAATTTTGTCCCCATTGCAGACATAAGAAGAGGGATTGCTAGTGCAAGATGGTTGCTAATATGGAGACTGCACAAATACCCACTAATTATAAACCAATTGAAGGAGATGACAAGTAGGTATTCTTCAATGCACAATGAAGACCATGGGCCCAAAGACAAGGTATGCCTCAGGATCCTCTTACATTTAATGGTTCATTTTATAGTAATCAATGGAAGCCTCCTATGAATGCTTAGTACAATATCTGACTGATTTGAATCAAACCATTCATTGCAATTGATGTAGTTTCAACCTCTTTCAATTTTGTGGGTAAACCTTTAGTCAATGGATCTGCATCTTTCTCCAAATCTGAGAGATGAGATTCAAGTATGGATAAATTTGGAGTGACAAATCTCCTCAGTAAATTACATCTTTTCAACACTCTCTCTTTCTCATTTTCCAATACACTGAGTTTGACCAATATCCTTGTAACTTTTGTATCTAGTTCTATTGTGGATTGTGAAGATGTTCCACAACCATCCATCAAACTGTTCAGAGTTTCCCTCTCCTTGGCAATAATGTCCTCTACATTCTAAACATGTCTAATCAGATTCATGCAATAGCTAAACTATTTTCTCCCATGCCCAATGCAACTCTTTGCATTTTTCAAATAGGTTTTTATAATGCCTAAGTCCTATGTGATGAACTTGTAGACATCTGTCAGCTTCTTCTCTGAATATGTCTTCTCTGTCTTCTCCTTTGCAATCTTTAGCAAATTTACATAGTGCCCATCAAATTCATCAAGTGTAATTTTCAAGTTCTCAATTTCATCTTTGTGTTGGAAAACTATAGGTACTGGAAGCAATTTTTTCATAGTATCAATAGCTCCAGTAATTAATTTTTCCTTCTTGTCTCCTTTCTGTTTAGATCTTTCCTTTGCTTTGTTTAATGTAGTAAATGCCAGTTTTACCAATTCAACTTCATCCATGCTATCCACATTCACATCATTGCTTGCCAAAAATAAAATAGATGGTGAGTTTACCTCTTTATTATCATCTCCTTGCTATTCTATCTTCTATTCATCATCCTTTTTCTACTCAACTTCCTCTTTCTGTTCTGCTTCATCTGCAATAGAGGTGTCCAAATTTCTTGCAAAAGGGTCCTTCTCTTCTTGTGAGGGGTCAAGGGTCACTGCCACACCAGAGACATAGAAATCTGGTGGAGGGTCTTCTTCGCTCTTCTCTGTGGATGTCTCTATCACCTTAGATCTCTCACCCATTCCCAATTGTATGGGTGATGTAGTTTTAGGAGGCGAGGGCTTGCTAGAAGTAGGACTCATCAGAGTCTTCTCTAATACCTTCTGATTCTCCTTAGTCACTTCATCATACTTCCTCGCCATTATTTTCAATAGTCTAACCTTGGTTCTTAACAGAGGTTTCAATTCTTTGAAAATACTATCCCTCTCTTGTACTGATAACATAGGGAGCATGTTATCAAATTCCTTATTTGTGATCTGATCACATCCTCAGTCTGTGCCAAGTGTTTTCTATTCTCCAATTTTGCATACAAGTCTATAGATATACTTCCTTCAATTTATAAAAGAGTCTTCTTGAAGGTAAGAAAATTCTCTATCACAATATCTTCTATCTTTATCTTATCTTATTCCTCATACTTGTCATAGTATTTGTCAATTGTAACCAATTTACCTTGCTCTAATGCTCTTTTCTCTAGCATCTTCATGTCTGTTTTACAAATGTGTTTTGTTGTTTTATTCTCTTCTCCTGCTATGGTTTTCTCTTTAGGTGATTTAGGCTTAATTGATCTTGTAACTCTAGGAATCACATCCTTTGCTTTCTCTGTTTGATGTTGAGGAGGAGGTGGAATATCTACCATAATTACCTCAGGAGTGAAAGGGGCATCAGTGCTTCCACTTGCTACTCCAAGAGATCTTTCTGCCATCTTCTTCTTGACTTCTTTCAATTCCTCTTCTGTAAGTCCAACTTTTATACCTCACGAATAAGGTTAGCAATTTTCCTTTTCCCCGGTCCTCTAGACTCTTCCTCTTTCACCTTTTATAATTTTTCTTCATAGGTTCCCCATCTTTCTTCTATTGTATCAACTTCTGATGCAAGAACATGTTCTACTTGTATGGTGAGTACTTCAGAAATCACTTCATAGCCCATGGGGTAACACCAATTATTTTTTGGTGTAACTACTTCAAAGCATACACAATCAGTTTCAACCATGAAACAAATTGTATCCTTTTACTTTTCCCCAATGTCCTCATGTAACTTGTATCTTGTCTTCATCTGTTTCTGTAGAATTTTGATCATAGCAAATAGTTCTCCATCTACCCAAGTAGTATTCTTCCTTTTTGTAACTCTATGAAATCAGTATGCCAGTGGGTACTCCAGGCTTCCAACCACTAGGATGTAAACTAGGGCACTTGTGCTCAATATGAATGAACATATGTATCAACAACAAACCAAATCTAAAATTTTTAGTTCTATCCTTCTTCACTAGTTTCACATTCTCTGGAAATTGTTGAGCCAGAACTTTGCATAGGTTATATTTTATGTTTTCCTTCACCATTCTCCATGCCATCATGATTACTCCAGCATATACTGAGTTAGGTTTTCTACTGCAGTAGAATTTGTATCCGAGTATCATGGCAATCAATCTCACATCTTACTGAAAGATATCATTTACTGTCATTTCCCTTCTATCCCATTTAGAATGTCTTAGGGTTTTGAATTTTTTCTTCACATGCTTCTCCACAATAGGTATAACTCTAGTGTTGTCTAATCTAGTGATCTCATGAATTAGGTCACTACAAATTTTCACAGGTTGGTCACCAATCCATATGAACTGATTATAAACCCTGCTCATCAATATCTTAAACCATTCATTTTCATCAAATTTGCATAAATCCATAATCTTCATTATGCTCAATAGACTAATGTGTTTGAATTCATCTTTCATGATTCCCCTTTTAGTCATATCTTCCATTTTAGTGATTATTTCATTATCTCCCAATGTATCATACTTACAATGTATGTAATCCCTAATGTCTTCTACATGCAATACGCCATGTGGGGTTTGTGAAAATGCTCCTTCTGGATCCTCTTCACAAGACTCATACAAATGTTTCTTTAATTTGTATCTAGGATGATCAACAACATTGAAAATTATAGGTGCATCCATAGCTAGATGATGTAAAATACCTTTCTTTCCTTGAAATCTGCGTTTTATGCTCAAATTGCTCATGCACATAAAATGTAGAATAGTCTAAATTATTATTCTCTATGATCTCCTTAGCTTTCTCTTTTTCAAATTGTGAATAGATAGGTCATCAAATGGTGCTTTATACAAGTTAGGTTATAACTTTCATTTTCACTTTATACTATCCAGTCGGCTGCTATATCTCCCAAAAAAAATATACAAGTTGGCTAATGGTGCGATCTTAGGTATTTAATCCATGATGTCATCTTAGTTCACACACAAGCTCGCATGAGCTCAATCTATGAATTTTGGGGTTTGATAAATTCTGATGTTTGTCTCCAATTCTCCCCCTAAGGCCATGATCAACCAATTAAGTCAATTCTGTCTTTCTACCTTTAGGCGAAGATCCAGTAGCATCTACTGACTATTCCTGAACTGATGTCTCACTAGTTTCTTTGATCTTCCATATCTTACCACTGTTTTTGTCTTATTCTTTCTTAAAAAAAATTTCAAAATCATTCTTCACATCTGCAATACTCTTTCCAGTATCATTTCCATTCTTTTGTGAATTCATAGGAGGTGGTGTTCTTCTGTTATCTACTCCATTATACCTGCAAAACTTTGCTATATGTCCTAGATTATTTCATTTGTAACATATAGGAGGTCTTCTTTCGTGATTAACTTGTAACTTACAGTACTTCACAATGTGTCCAATGTTATTACATTTGTAGCATGTAGGTTTCACTGTAGGTTCTCTTCCATTGTCTTTTCTATATCTTGATTGATTAGGTTTTATGCATTCTGCTTTCTTGTGTCCATATCCATTACAGTTAAAACAATAACCATAAATTTTTTTGAAAGGGGAATTACCTTTGCAGTCTCTCTTCATGTGTCCAAATATGTTGCAACCAAAGCATCTACCTTTGAAAGGTCTGATCTTCTCTTTAGGTTCTTCAATAGATGGTTTCTCAACATCAATCTTCTCATCTGATTTCTCTTCCTGATTCTTTGAACATTCAACTTCATTGAAGCCAATAATAGTCATATCACCTTTAGGTTTATATTTTTCTAGATGCTAATCAATCAAATCACTTCCGGTGTGGAGTTTCTCAATGTAATTCTTTGCTTCTACAAGTTCACCTTTCACAATCTAATTGTATTTCTCCAATTCCAAGTATTTGTTCTTGTAGTTGTCAGCTTCATCCTTCATTTGATTCAATGCACTATTCAAGGTTTCTTAAACTTTCCTTTTAGCATCCTTCTACATCTATACTTATTTTTCCATAGACTTATTTTCAAGTTTCAGAGTTTCAATCTCTTCTTTTAGTTGCTTCACCTAATCTGAGTTGTCCTCAGCTGAGTCTTCTTTTATTTGGACTACAAGATGTTCTCTTTAACTTCTGGAAAGCTCAAGATATTCTTTGAGTTTCTTTATAAATTTCTTATCTCTTCACATGTTGAATCTCAATTCTCCATTCTCTAATTTTTCTTTATCAAGGTCTTCAAGTGTAGCATCAAAGTTTTCTTGCAGTATGTCCAAATCCATTTTGATCTCCCTCAAGCTATTAGGATTTCTCTCCAAGGGCCAAAAGCTCTGATACCAATTGTTAGGATTAGATTATACTGAGAGGGGGGTGAATCACTATAATATAACTTTAAATAAATTCTTCAACCACTTAAACATTAATCATACATTTGTAGTAAAGTAAAGAACATAAGTAAATGACATAGTACTCATAACACCATATTTTCTTACGAGGAAACCCTGGCCAAGGGAAAACCCTGGTGGGGATGATACCCAAAAGCATGCACTAAAGTATAGTTTCCCTATAAGGAGACCTAGAAATGTTAGGAGATGAATATTACATAGTACATTTCCTTGTTAGAGGAATAAAACCCCTATTAAATTTTCACAACACCCTGTTAGGGGCCTCTGAGCTTACAAGTCTTACAATACAATTCCATTACAAAAAGTTCTCAGTCATGAATAAAACAAGCATCACCAATGCTTTGATAGTTCCTTTATAGTTATTCAATGATCTCTATCTTTCTCTACTCTGCCATTCACATTCACATATATTCTCTCTCAAATATCTATTACAAACTATATACAATATTTACCAAAAAGATCTTACATATATATCTCTCAACTTTACAAAGTCGGCTCTCAGTATGAATATTACAAATATTACTAAGTCGACCTTCAATACAAAATACATTTAATATAGTAAAAATTAAATGCATAGTCAGCACTCTTTCATATTCAATGTGTAGGCTATCAACAACCAAAATACAACTTTGATTTCCTAGAGTCCAAGTCATACTCCCTCAATCTTCCCTGCTATCCAACTGCTCTGCATCGTTCTTCTTCTGCAGTCTGTCTATCTTCAAATCCTTCTAACTCATCATTGACTTAATCAAATCCAAATCGATCTTAGGTGGAGGTCAAATTTACTTCATGCCGTCTTCCTCTAAGCTCGCTTTCCCTAATTCATCAATCTCTATCTTTGACGTCCAAAATACTTCTGTATCTCTGCTACTATACTTAGTTGATTTCTAAGTCATCAAAACTTATCTTCAAAGTAATCAAACTTAAACCCAGATGTGTTTCCATAAATGACAACCAAAAAGTGAATCACATTTACCAAAGTTTATCACTTGCCAACACTTACTCCAAAAAAATGTAACCCAATATTGTGGGTTCACCCCATTATCATCTTCATAAGGTGATCCGCTAAAATTTTACCTTCTTGAAGAGAAACCCAAGTTTAATCCTTTTGTTGAAGCCTTGGCCAATTTGAGAATCCAATAACCAGAGAATCACAAAGAGAATACATTACCTCTAGTCATCTATCAGACTCAAGGTCAACCTGAAGGTCTACCCAGGACGGCGAACCCTCCTAATTTTCCATTTTCCATCACTGACCAGTGCGATAATAACAACCTCAAGAACATTCCATCTACAACCCTTCCAAAATTCTATGGCCTAGTAACTGAGGAAACTGATACCTTTCTCTTTGAGTTTAATATCATTTTCCATAGTTATTAGTATACCACCGATCCCCATAGGCTCAAATTGTTTCTTGCAACTCTGAAAGAGTTGCATTGAGATGGTTTATGGGCTTAGGCTAGGATGTTGTTCATGATTGGGATGAAATGAAGAGTGCATTCTTGACAAAGTATAAGGAGTACTGTAGGGGGAATGAAATGCAAGGGGACAACATCTTCAAGATGACACAAAAGGGGGATGAGAGCCTTGAAGATTATGTGTCAAGATTCTTGTTTATCTTGCAGAAGAATACACAACATCAGCTCAACCAAGAATCACAAAAACTTCTCTTTTTAAGAGGTATAAATGAGGGGTGCACTAAAGAATTGGATATTATGGCCGGAGGCAATATCACCCAATCTACATGGGAGGATATCAAGAAAATATGCCTCAATTACTCTAGAGCTACTACTAAGAAAGGCAGAGGGTATAGGTCTACTACAGGAAAAATTAATGGAGCTGGAGCCTCTTGGATATAAATAATGCATCTTCTATCCAACTTTAAATAGGGAATCATAAATAACATGGGCACACAACTAGACATGACGCATGCAAAAAAGAAACATGAGGAGGTCGAGGCTATTCTAGCAGAATTTTGTCCCCATTGCAGACATAAGAAGAGGGATTGCCGGTGCAAGCTGGTTGCTAATATGGAGACTGCACAAATACCCACTGATTATAAACCAATTGAAGGAGATGATGAATAGATATTCTTCAAAGAACAATGAAGACCATGGGCCCAAAGACAAGGTATGCCTCAGGATCCTCTTACATTTAATGGTCTATTTTATAGTAATCAATGGAAGCCTCCTATGAATGCTCAGTACTCTCCCTAGAATAACTCACAACCTAAGTGGAAAAATTACCCCAGTCCTCAATGAAAAAATCTCCAAAGGAATTGGAAACAACCCCAAGGGAATTGTAAGCCTCTATAGGGAAATTGGAAACAAAATTAGCAATGGCAAGGTGGTCAGTAATGACCAAACCAGCAACAAGGATTCCAACAGCCACCACCTTAGCGTCCATAGTAGGCACTTTTCCACCTCATGCAACCATTGTAGCACCTCCCAGGCCTACCCAAATTCCTTCCCAAATACAACCAAATCCAAAAACATGCCTCCAACACATCAGAAATTTTTTTATGCCACTAACCCAAACCAATATCTTGCCTATGCTATAACAATCAATGACATCCATTTGCAGTTTAGCACTACCCTACCTACTCCTCCTATTATCACTGAAGTACCCCTAGATGATTCTAGCCCATAGGAAATGCCATATACTACTTAAATAAGCCCAACTATTACACTAGATAAAGTTCAGCAAGCTCCTCTTCCCTTTCCACAAAGGCTTCAAAATGCAAATTCCAAGCATACTGAAGAAGTAGCCTTCGACATCCTTGACCAACTCAAGAAAATTAGTGTTAAAATTTTCTATTTCAAGCAATAAAGGATGTCCCAAATTATGGAAAGGATATCAAAGAGACTTGTTTTGAAAATCCAGGTTGAAAGAGAAAGGATCCTCAGACTGTTCATGTCTTGGGGAAACTTGCAGATATAATGCTTGGCAAACTAGCTATCCCAAAGTATTCTAACCTAATCATCCTAGTTGTTGAGGTTACAATCAATGGAAAATCCATTAAAAATGATTTAATAGACTTAGGATCTTCTATATTTATGTAATGACCAAGGAAATCATGCAACAACTTAACATTACCAACCTAAAGACCACCCACTATCCTACAACTTGCAAATAGTTCCATAGTCAAACCTGATGGGATGGTTGAAGATATAGCTGTAGACTTAGAATCATGGTCCTATCCTAATGAATTTATGATAATTCACCAAAAAACACATTGGGAGGATACCCAATAATTCTTGGTTGGCCCTGGCTAGCCACTACCGATGCATATATAGGTTTTTTCTTAGGCAATATGACCATTTCCAATGGTCAACATACCAAGACATCAACCTTGTATCCGCCTGCCCAACCAAAAAATGGAGTTAGCTTCACCAATCTGGATGGATATAGGAGAAGAGGCTGAGGTAGTCAACTTAGTAGCCCAATTATTGATGTTAAAGAGGGACCCTTTCCTGCTGATTCAAGAAGAAGACATAGTAATCAAAAACATTATGCAAAACTAGTATGGCCCAAGTTAATATCCCATGGACTATTCATTCTCCCATAAATACTCCCTGCAGCCCTTGTACCCTAATTGCAAATTGTCTCCATCTCCTATAGCCATAAAACTCTACCACCAATTGATAACTCATGAGATCCAAGTACATCCATTAACGAAATATTCTATGGTGGAACTAAACAGATAGTTAGAAGTCTCGCCTGGCTGTTGCTTGAACATTAATAGTAAGCTTACCCCCCAACATCAAATATCTTTGGCTAAACTACTGCAAGGCCATACCAAAAATTTTGCATGGGAATATGTGGATATGTGTAAGAAGAATGAAAAGAATGAAAACTTAAACAAGTATTAATCCAAGAAAATGAAATGTTGGAAGATTTTACCATAAACCAAAGGAGAGAGATTTCAAGATCAACCACAAAGCACTTCAAGAATCCAACAATGAGCCAAGAGATTTTGGTAAGGGGAAAAGCAAAGAAAAACCCCTTTGTGAATAAGAATATGGCAAAAAGCCTAAAAGACGAGAGCAATGAGCTCAATACAATAATGAGAGAAATGAGAGATTGAGAGAGAGAGGAGAAGATTATTGAAGCAAGTGTGTGAGAGACATCTCTTAAGTAGAGATGAGTGGAGGAGTTTGCATGTAACT
>MU225246.1:1415443-1430580 GCA_018584345.1 Thuja plicata
AGGGTGATTGGGTTGGATTTAATCTTTTTGATTTGAACTATACAATTGAAAAATCAATTGCATAATTTGATTAATCCCTTTAGGCTTGAATTTAATTATTTGATTTCATGATTATTTGATCTTTTAAGTTGGTTTGATTTTTGTCCATTTGATTTACATTGAGATGACATTTTAAGGCATTTGGCTGAGATTTATAGTCTGGAAAGCTTGAGATACACCTGGTCAATTTTAGGTGTCTACAATTTCTTTCAAGTGCCTTGCCATACTTGAGAGAGAAGGTTGACGTGTTACTTATCTTCTATAAAAAGCCTTGCAACTTGAAGGATAAGTCAAGGTATAGGCCTACCAGCCTTGGTTTTGTAGAGCCAAAATTTTAGAAGTTCCAATCTTGCCTTGGTTGTGACTTGTTAGTTGGCCAAATCACTTGGGTTTCTAAGCATTGGATTGGAAAGTCCATAGGAAATCCAATCTGTTGATTTGAGCACCAACAGATTACTGTTGACACCTAAAAATTTAGGTCGTAAATACACAAAACATCAGGGAAGTATAATCTACATTTTCATTTTTTATGTAATTTACCTTTGTAAAAAATAAAAACTATTAAAAGGGCATAAATATTTATCATTATTCTACGTTCATAAAGTAGGCTTTTTAGTCACTTTATTGAAATAAATTTAAAGCATGTATATTTGGAGATCAAGTAATTATGAAAAATAATAAATAATGAGGTAGTTAAGTAAAAAGGTGGCGGTCGGGAGTTGAACACTCGACCTCTCAAGCCAACCTTTTTTCCTATCTACCTACCCTACTACCCTCTAACTAGTTAGTCTATTTATATTCTTCGAGATGATTTGGAATAGGAACTAATTTATTTACATTCTCACGTGCAGATGAACAATCAATACAAAATTCTCACACAGGGAGTATTTCTTGCCAAAACAATGTTAAAATTCAAATATGAAATATTCTTTATCAAATTAATTTCTAGAAAAAGAGTGAGGATCGGGAGTTGAACACTCGACCTCTCGACCCACCCTTTTTCCTATCCTAACTACCCAACTTTATCCCTACCAATCACTCTATGTTATTCCTTGAGAGTGTAAGTGTAAATAAAGGTATAAGTTAAAGATAATCTTATTTCCTTTTTGAAATAAATTATTAAGGGAATAGTGTATGTGATAAAGATTACTATGTTATGGTTGCTATTGAATTTACACCTACCCTATGTGGAGTTATTTAATGTTTTCATGAATTTAGGGTAAATGCCCCCTTTTTAAGGATGAATTGTAAAATCATTTACCCTAATGTTTTTAATATTTCTATGATTACATTGCATTATATTCGTAGATATATTTTAAAAATAAATATGAATGCATTATGTATTATCTTGAAAATAAAAGTAAAATTCTAAATTAATGTCATATTTCATCTAATGTTTTAAGTATTGTCTTATTAATGTGATTTCTTATGTTTTTGATAATTAATGTGGGTAACATATAATTAATATTTAATTTTTATTTATACTCCACTTTATTTATCAAATGCATTTATAAAGTATGACATGAATTTATTTTCAAATAATTATAAATTAGTAAATAAATAATAATGGTCTTTATGAAAGCCTAATATATTATGAATGTAATGATTTTTGATTTTAGGTTTTCAAGATTATCTAATGTTAGGTGCTTTTGTGCAGGAAACTAAACGTCGGATTATTATGCACAAACACCTAAAGTATAATAAATCAAACTTATTGCACAAGAGATGTTTTATTTCCTCAAACCATTTATATGGTTAAATTATTGTAAATTATTTAGGGTTAGTTTTAGGGATTAGGTATTTATGAAAGGGTATGTCCTTTCATGTGAACCTTTGAAAAACATATAAATATCGAGTCAAATTAACTAAAAAGGTTACAATGATATTTTTTTGGGAGTACAACTCCCGAAGAGAATAGATACTATTGCAGACATGAGTCATTATGCACAAATTTTCAATACCAAATGAGATAAGTTGTTTTTGTTTATTTCAAGTTATATGTTATTATTTCAATCAATTTTTCAGATACTCTATATATATGAGTGTTATACTGTGTTCTATTTCCTAAATATTGTAATTCAAAGTTAAATATATGCAACTCGAATATCAATTGTATGGTTTGTGTACTTACCATTGTTCTTATCAGTCTCTTAGCTTGAGTTAAATTTGATAGGACTAGTCGTATAAATTTATTTTGATTTGTGAATTAAGTGAAAGCCTGTGGAATGATAGTCTTACTTTATTAAAAGTGAGTTTTCTTAAAACTGTCTCTGATTATACGTAGGATTGGAATTATTGACTCTATAACCCAAATGCTCATTAGGCACTGATCTTATTAGTGTTTGAAAACTTCTATCTATTTCTCCTTTTGTAGTTTACAACTTTATTTAATTACTTTCCTACAAGCATTAGTAATTAGGTTTTAGTAATAATTCAGTCTTTAGTTTAGATTTTATAAGATTAAAGTTATCAGGAGATTGTATCGTTTAACTCCAAGGATGATTTACCACCTTGGGAGGAGATTTGATTGTCTGTGTATGTAGCTAGGCATCATAGAAGATTATTTAGATTGAAGTGGAATCAGGCCTACCAACCTTGGCCTAACGAAGCTAAAATTGTAGAGGTACTAGGGTGTACCTGTCAGTTGGCCAAATCTGATCCTTCATTTTTGGGCACCAACACTCTCGAGGGGGAAGGATGATTACATCATTAAATCTATTCTTATCAATTCAATCTAAATTCAAAAATCCTCATTGCTAGGGGTATCTCACCAACTGGGGCATGTTTAGTTTTCATACTTCATGGTCAAAACTGGATACTCCACAATCAATAAGGGCATCTCTATTCCTTACATCTTGTCATCTAGTAGGTATCAGGGCAATCTAACTTGGATCCCTGAGGATCAAGCTTCATTCTGGAGATGATTCTCAAAATATCAATCTATTAAGTATTTGAGAAATCTAACTCAGATTCTTGAGGATCAAGCTTCATTCTGGAGATGATTCTCAAAAACTCATCTATTAGGAATTGGGGCAATCTAACCCTGACTCCTAAAAATCAAGCTCCGTTTTGGAGATGATTCTAAAACTTGATCTAACCAGTGTCTGGGAAATCTAACCTAGATATTGGGGGACTAAACTTCATTCTAGAGATAGTCCTAAAAATCACTATTGACTATCTTTTTATGGATAGGTATCGGGGTAATCTAACCCTGACTTCTGAAGATTAAGCCTCATTCTGGGGATAGTCTTTTGAAAGATATTAATCTATTAGGTATCTGAGAAATCTAACTTAGATTCCTGAGGATCAAGCTTTGTTCTAGAGATGATTCTCAAAATCTTAATCTATTAGGTATCAAGGAAATCTAACCTTGACTCCTACAGGTTGAGCCTCGTTCTAGGGACATTCTTTTGAAAGATATCAATCTATTAGGTATCAGGGAAATCTAACCTAAATCCTTGAGGATCAAGCTTCATTTTGAAGATGATTCTTGAAATATCAATCTATTAGGTATCGGGGCAATCTAACCTGGATCCCTGAGGATCAAGCTTCATTCTGGAGATGATTCTCAAAATCTTAATCTATTAGGTATCAGGGAAATCTAACCTGGATCCCTGAGGATAAAGCTTCATTCTGGAGATGATTCTCTAAATCTTAATCTATTAGGTATCAGGTCAATCTAACCCGGATCCCTGAGGATCAAGCTTTGTTCTAAAGATGACCCTCAAAAACTCTACTTGACCGACATCTTGGCAATATAACCTAGACTTCTGAGAGTTAAACTCTGTCCTAGAGATGGCTCTAAAATCTTCATCAATCGATCTTTGAAATCTATTATTCTGTGCTTCAGACATCAGACTATTCTATGAATCAATGTACTACTCACACATCAATTCAAAGAGGGGCGAAATGTAACACCCCAAAATTGACATCTTTCAACCCTAACCAATTTTGTTGCATTTGTCATTCTTCTGAATCATCAAAGTCCTATTGTACTAGGTAATTCTGAGTTTTGACTAACTCTACTCGACCTAAGTGTCAAATACAAAAAATCCTAAATCTGCATTAATCATACATTATATTTAATTCCTAAATATCAATCAATTAGCTAAACAAACCCTATGATTGAATTAATTTAATTATAAAGTCCTAGCACTTTAATTAAATTAAATTCACCCCTTTTAGCTAAAACACATAAAAAGGAATTAAATAATATTTAATTATTAAATAAATATCCTCATTTCAATAATTGAATTTAATTATTCAAATATTTGAGAAAAACACATTTATGAGGTCATATTCTATTTATTTAATTAAATATTCTCTCTAGTTCAGAAATAGAAACTTTGAATTAACTAGGCTTTAAAGAGAAATAAAATAGTTAAAATCAAGAAAAAAAACAGTTAAAAACAAAGAGAAAATAGTTCACTGCTTTCTTTTAAAGAAAACTTGCTAATCTGAACTAGCTTTTTTATCTATTTTATTTCACAAGGAAACTTTCTATTCTGAGCATACTCTTAGTCTATAAAAGAACTCCCATTTCTCATTCAAGAATATGCATTGTTAGAATAAAGAATTGCTGCTGTATTTTAGAATTCATCATCTCATTTCAATTAAGCTCATTTGCAATAGAATAGCTTCATTTTCTTAGATTAATCTCATATTTCTTATCATGTCTTAGTTTAATTACATTTAGATTAATCTTGCATCTTTCATGTTCTTAGATTAATCTTGCATCACATTACATTGCATTCATGGAGATAAATCCTCCGTTCTTGGATTGCTGTAGGTTGTGAGACTCTCATTCTGAGAGCCATTCAAAACCCCTCCTGGATAGAAGGCAACAAGTCAAATCATACAGGCATGCAGGATGAATAACTCATATTCAATTTTGTATGTGGCTGATGAACAAGGACTATGTTGAAGTGTATGGTTGAATAACAAGGCAACATTTAACATATACATGACCCTGAGGAAAATATTGTCCCTAAAAGCCCTACATCCTTAATGCTAGAAGCCTCTTGTAAAAAACCTTCTCCTTCAGGGGAATCTAGTGATCAAAACCCTAGCATGGGGGGAGGTGAAACAGAGGTTACTATGATGTCCCAAGTTCCTATTATAGAACAAACTGTTCAGTGCAAAGAAAAAAGAAAAGGGAAGGCAACAAAGTATTTTGAAGATAATACCCATGTTTATCCTATGGCTCCAACTTTCAAGGATAATTCATTCGCCGCAACTCCTGCAACCACCTCCACCAAGAGGAAATGATCCTCTCAAAAATGACCTGCATCTTTGTTAGAGACTCCACCAAGAAGAAGTGTTCATTTGAACACAAGACACTCGGGGATATCAGACAAACCTGCAAAGGCTGGCCAAGAAAGTACTCCTAAGGTTCCTATTGAGTAACCATTATCCAAAGGGCCACAAGAAAATAGTCCACTATAGGAGTTTCATGAGGAGATGGAGAAGGATCCTATGGCCACGTATCCGAAGGAGAAAAAACAAGCAGAGTATTATAATGAGCCTCTTCCTCAAGAAGAAATTAAGATGGGTGATAACACCAGTGCCACTACTAGGCAGAAAACTGGACAAATGATAATATATAAAACATAAAAAGGAATGAAGTAAATAGGGCAGGCCCCATCAGAGGAGCAAAAAAAGGTAACTTTTCAAAATCTTTTAATTGATTACTATAATAAGATGCAATATGAAAAGACAATGTGGAAAATAGAGAGAAAGGAATTAAAACAAGAAATATATAGACAAAATCAAGAATTACAACATGTGAAACACATATTGGATACAGTTAGGGAATTAGTCCCTCAGATTATGGAATTTCGGCCACCCCCGAGGGTATACGATTTATGTCTATAGGAGAAATTCCTCTTATTTAAACTAATGCGAATCATTGGGGATTTTGACCCTAGTATTACTTCCCCACAAGAATTTATGGCTTCTTACGAAGGTGTCATTGATTCCATTAGGAATCTTCTTTGTGAACTCTACTTACACAATTATACTATTTCTTCAGAAGTTGATTGGAATCCCTTGCTGTTCGTTGGAGATATACATTTACCTGCATTAATGTCATGGTCCCATAATGAGATAAACTATGCAGAACAACTGAGAAAATATAGGGCAAAGGAACTATCAATTACTTTACCCCTGCATCTTGAGAATGGAAAGCCAAAACATATGTATTATGATTGGCTAGAGATAGCCTATGGGTTCTGTGAAAAACAACATAGGGAAAAAATCATTTATAACAAAGAACATGTTTATGAAAATTTTGAGAACCTTCCCTTGAATGATGGACAAAGGGCAGTAGAAGGCCTAATTCAGCAATGGAATAGGTTAATAGTTGCATTGAAAAAGGTTGAGCCTCATAGCCTTATCAACTTTAGGGCTGCCATGCAATGCGTCCATTGGTACATACAAGTGAGTAAACAAGTAAGACCAAAATTGTGGCTTCCCCTTACCTTCCAATGACCCATCCTATTGTGGCCACTATATAGTTGTGTAGATAATGAAATCAATGAGCAGTTGGAAGTGAGTAGAAAAAGTAAAATGGAGTGCATCAATGGTTTTTATTGGCACTTGACTAGCACTAGTGGGGGAGACACTACAATGGGAAATCTAAGGCTGCTTTCCCACATTAGAAATGTATCTTTTCCTGAGGACCTGACACTAGTCTTTGTAGGGGGCAAATGGCATTTTTATGCCCTATTTTAGAAGCCAGAGGATAAGTTTATAATAGTTCCCATTTGTGATTTTTCGTCATACTCACTAAAACATTTATGCTCTTTTATGTTCTTATGTGACATGCAATGACTGAGACACCTGCTCTGGTTTAATGCTTTTAAACATGCAAAACATGGATATTAATGCTATATTACTTATGCTAAATTTATGGTTATGTTCTTATGAGTAGTTAGCTATTTTAACATGAATGGATGTATGTGTGCTTGGTGGAGAATTTCCTTGAATGTATTGATTCTAACATTTAAAGTGCAAAGCATAAATAGCGAGTGAAGGATTGACCAAGTGAACACGCCTGTGTACTGGATACCCCAAACCATTCCTGTAGCAGACTCGACCGATGGAGAAGTTAATGAACCTTAAAGTGGTAGTTCCAACAGGATCAAGGTGGAAAAAATTGGGTGAGGACCAAGTTGAGGAGTTATGAATTCCCTCGAAGAAATCTAGGAAGGAGTGGGAAGCTAGATCTGTTCTTCCTCTTTCATGACAATTCTTTCCTTCTTTATGGATGTCTTCTATTTTTAATACTTTCTAGTTTCTAGATTTTTCAAATAATGACTCCACCTATTCTGTAGCGTGAGTAGTTAGGTTGTTGGATCCTTTTATTTAAATAAGCCCCACTCTTGCATGAGAAGGAGGGCATTATCAGTTATCAAGAATATAGTTTCATTCTATTATTTTTACAGTTTACATGAATCTTTGTTCTTTCCTTTTAAATCAATGGTAAATGAAGTGTTGAGATCTAGTTCAGTGTAATTGATTTTTGGATACTCATCCAAGGGGGCCCACTTGGTGAGGAATCCATGTTAGTTAGAATAATTTCATGTAGTTTGTTTTCCTACATCTTTTTATCTTAATTCTAGTGTTACGCAGTTCCTGTAGCCAAAGCCACAGGATAAGCTGTTGCTTCCTACAACCAAAGGGGTAGAACTGTTGAAACATTGTAGTTTCATTTTCAAGCCTTTTCATTCCTTTAGCATCTTTACTTTTTCATTTTCCTTCCAGTATTTATTTCCTGCAACCATAGGCTAGTTTTCCTTTTCAAGAAATTTGTTTTTTGTAGCCATAGACTAGTTTACCTTTTCAAGCAATTTGTTTCCTACATCCATAGCATTGTCTGAGTAAAATCTTTGGTGCATATATCTTGCTGTCCCATTTCAAGTACTACATCCCTGGGTTGATAAGTTAAATGATTTTTCATAAGGAGGATAGCAGCTTGGTAGGATGTCTAATCCCCGAGTCTTGGTGAAAGCCTACTTTTTGATTCCTTTAATAGAACCAATCATGTATCATAAGGGTTGTAATGTTTCCTAAGGGGTCCTAATGAGTCTTATGGACCCTTTAGGACCCCTTAGGAAACATTACAACCCTTATGATACATAATGGGTCCTAAGTGGTTTTGATATATATAGTTATGTATGCTTTGATGGTTCAATGGTTTTGATATATAGTTATAAATTATTTTATATATGCTTTTATGTATGTCCCCTTCAGACATCCCCTAAATATATATAGTTATAAATTGCTTATATGTAACATTAAGTTGATAAATTCAAGTTATATGCTATTAGTTTACATAAATTACTTATATGTCATTAGTTTGATAAATTTCATATATGCCATTAGTTTAGATACATTGCTTATATGTCATTAATTTGATTAATAGTTTAGATAAATTTCTTATATGTCATTAGTTTAATCAATTTCTTATATGTCATTAGTTAGATAATTTGTTTATATTTCATTAGGTTAGATACATTGCTTATATGCCATTAGTTTGATAAATTTCTTATATACCATTTATTTAGATAAATTGCTTACATTTCCTAAGTATGCTTCTATGCATGTTGTTCTTTGTTGTTCTTATTTTGACAAAGTAGAATATTTCATATCAATCTTATTATATTAATATCATTCATAGACATGCCCAATTCATGTAATCATATCTTTTATCATATCTTAAGCTTTAAGATACATTGCTTACATATAACAATAAGTTGTACATATTTATTCATCGAGTATAACATTAAGTTGCACAAATTGAAGCTTGTAAGACATTAGTTAAGATAATTTCTTACATGTGAACATAATAAAATGTGATTGTAACAAACATCATAAACTGATAATATGTGCACACAAACATGTATCCTAGAATTTTTTCACTTGATCAGTTGACTTGATCCTAACTCATATAATTTCATCATGTACACAACAAAAAAACATCATAAATAATCTAACTAAAATCTAACACATGAAATAATAATTGTAACACATGAAATGGACCTGAAATAAATGTGTGTAACACATGAAATGACTATAATGTCTAAAATAAGTCTACAAATATCTACAAATATGTGAAATGTCTAAAATGCACCTATAAATGTCTACAACATGTAGAAATGTCTAGAATATTTACACATGTAGATACAAATGTATGAAATATCAAGCGATCATGTAACAATATCTCTAGCTCGATCCCTGACCCAATTCATGATCTGATTCACCACCTACTCAAGGGCCCTACATTGTATACAAATTCCATGTTATACAATTATAGTATACACATGTACATGCATAATTATTTTATTTATATATTTAAAATAAAAAAATTAAAATACACATGTTTAAACATATATAAATTTACCTGTGTATCTTGATGAATAGGATCACCAGGTGCCTAAAACTCTCCATAAGTCGCGGCCATCATAATATCTTTTAATATATAAAATTCAAAAATATGTACACAATCAATATTTGAAAAATATATAGAAAGCTATCTATACAATTAAATCAAAATTAAATTTAGGTTTCTTATCTTATTTCTCACCTCGAATAGGCGCTCGATGACAGACATCTCACAAGAGTGAAATGAAATTTTATATAGATCAATACTCTCATCCACAATCAGAGATAAAATATCCTATTAAAAATCTTGTTGTCTGAGGTGTAGGATCAACTATTGCCTACTACGGAGGAGTTGTAGGCATATCAAAATATCCTCCTACCTCAAACTATTGGGCTCTTCATCTCCACCTCCATGGCTGCTACAAGTGGAGGGTCTCCAAAGTTATCATCTAAAGAAGTCTAGTATCTCCTAGGGAATGATCCCATGTAATGTCAAAAAATCTTGATAAGCACCAATGAATTCACTCACTAAATATGTGCCTATCTCGCACAGATGGTCCTCAAGTAACTGTGCAATCTCAGCAGGAAATGACAGCTCATAACAGATATACAGATCATAAAATGGATCAAAAGGATCAATACTAGGGATGATACAAGAATGTAGCATATATCTTCCAACATGATCAGATGTCATCTCCTCAACTGTCTGATCTCCTACACCTATTGCATTTTCCAAACCTTTTGGAAGAACCAAAAGGTTTGGAACCACCAATTCCCTCTTACTAGGGGGTTTTGGTACATCTAGGAATATAAATTTATCTGCAAATATCCCCTTACCTTTCCCGACATGTCGTGCAAAATTAATTTAATCAACATCATAACCTAGATTAAATTCTACAAACAATCGTTTGTAGAAATATTGAGGCAGATCATCCTTTTGTGGCCACATATGATGTATCACCAACCATATAGGATATATGAATAGTGCAACAAGTATATCCTCACACCTAGTGACTTGATATCCTCTAACCTTTGTCTTCTCCATGTAGCAAGGGAGCATGGATTTTCCATTGGAAGTGGATACATCCATATCAACCTATCTCCATTTAGCTATGCTAGAGACGGTGCAGGATAAAGAGGCATAGAAATGATCAATGTTTGGGTCATCATAGGGGTTGTATGATTGAGAAAGATCAATCATACACATAAGATCATCTGTAATGGAAGATATTGGGAAGGATGAAAATGTTTTGCAAAGTCTTCTCTAGCTGCGTTAGAGTAGCTTGCAATCTCAACATAGTCTGATGACAGATCCTCTCCCTATCCTCAGGTGGGAGCTTCAAATCTACTTAAGCTCTTCTCAGAATCTAGATGGAAACTCTACTCAAAATAATGATGACTTGAACCACTAGAAGCCATGTGACATGAAATATATGAAAATATATAGGAATCTGCATGTGTGCATACATTAAATAGAGTTTGAAAAAAAACTTCATATATGTATGTAAAAAACATGAATCATTGTACTTGAACATTTCTTGTAAAAATTCTAAACTTGAGATGAATTTCATGTTATATAAACATTTAAAACATTTTTAATACATGTAAACATTCTAAACCAAATCCTAACTATATTAACATTACATAAACATTCTATTCAAGAAGAATTGGCTCTAGATAAACATTAAAAATATTACATAACAACTAAACATTGGATAAACATTACATAAAAATTATCTATATAAACATTACAAATATTACATAAACATTATATATTATAAATATTGCGTAATCATTAAACATTAGATAAACATAAATATTAAACATTAGATAAACTCCTATTGTGGTATCTAATAGAATCAACATGTATAATGGTTATTATTTACACATGAAAATGAGATGTTATGAATGGTTTTTATGTTGTGAAATGATTTTAACTATACGAAATGATGTACAATATAGGTTCTTGTGATAATGCAAGTGAAATTCTAATGTATTGATGATGCCAAATGATCCTAAAATGATAAGAATGTATGGATGTTACTGAATATAGGATGTAAAGTAATGAATGCATGGTACAAATGATACTAAAATGAAATGCATGTAATTGAATTAAGTGAAATGGACATAATGAGAAATACATGACCTTAATGAGATGTGTATGATAGTGAACTTGATGCTTAATGAAACTAAAGGGCACTAATACAAAAGAAGTAGTTAAATGATTACTTATGACATGAACCTTAATGGAATGATGGAATTAATTCTAAATGCAATTAAATGATGCAAGATGACATGAAAATGATAATGACATTGAAGCTAAATGAACTCTAAATGAAATGTCATGACATGAAATCTAAATGAAATTGACATGATATTTAAATGCAATCTAGATGATAGGAAATGGAACTAAATAGATATTAAACTTATTTGCATTGAAATATTTGTTAGATAAATGAGAGGGGGGTGAATCAGCTAGCTCCCAATTATCCAGCAGTCCCAAATGCTCCTAGATGTATATAACGATAATTTCAAACATATAACTCAACTCAGTGATAAACTATGATCTCAAACTTATCTTCAAAATAATATACCGAGTAGCAATAAATCAATACTATGATTACTGATCAATGCAAATAAAATAATGTGTAAAGAAAAATAACAATCTAAAACAATCATACACATTAACACATAGATTTTTAAAGTGGAAACCCTGCTAAGGGAAAAACCACATGGGACCGGTAACCCAAAATATTTCACTCTTTTGAATTGAGCTCGGTTAAGAGACAACCTTATTAAAGGTTACAATGCACACTATTAAATGTGACCTAGTTAGAGGATTTAAAACTTATAGTTCTCCCTTGACCAATCATTCACTATGGGGTCAACAAGAAAATACTCAACATTTATTAGAATGTCATAATAAATACTTTCAAGTCCAACTTAGTTAAGTGATTTATCTTTAACAATGGTTAAACTGATACAGTAATAATCTAATTCAAATACAACTATGTTTGCAAATTTTTAGATCTATGCTAAGTACATAATACCTCTAATTAATTTTTTCACTTCAGTTTCTCTGATTCTTCATACTCTATTATGCTCGGTTAATGCTCTTTCCTATGTCACTCAGTGTTGTCTGCAAAAATGCTCAGTTTTGTCTTTAACCAGTTTGATCAGTCATGCATGAAATTTGCATGTGTGCGCATCATAGCATATTTTTTTAATGAATCTCTTATCTCTTATATAGACATCATAAATAAATTAATTTCCATCCTTTAGATTTTTTTTCTTAATCTCCATCATTGATTTTGCTGCTTAAACCTTCCTCGGCAGTTGTGTCAAAAACACGTTTCAATCATCTTCGTCTGATCTTCCTTGAATTTTCATAGCCATTTGATCATCATAACAAATCTTATCATTTACCTTGGATTCATCAATTTTTCCATCTCATCATTTAGTTAGCCTCAGTTTGATTTAATTTCTTGGTCAATACCGTGATGTGTTGGCGATCCCTAGCTCGGTTACCACTGTGCTTGGTATATAATATATTTACTCAGTGTTCACTGTTACTTGATGTATATAAAACTCTTCAGTTATTGACCACATAAAATTTGTTTGTTCCAAATCTTTAACTCAAAATAGATTTTTGTTACCATAATGATAAGCAAACAGGTTGACATCAATGACAATACATTAACTGATTAATGTCTATCATCACATCTGTAACTTAGTTGATCATCAACAAAATGAATTCAAATATACAATTAGTTGTAGTTCATCAATATCTCCCTATGGCATTGATGGTAGTACAATATGAAATATGCAATATGAAAATGCCATAGAATACCAAACTTTAGTTATACAACTACAAAATGATGTAGCTCTCCCTAGCTTGTATATTTAAAATGTTTCAACATTAAAACTCACCATGCACTTTTGACTTTTTTTTTCTTGAATCTTCTCTCCCTATACATAGATATTTCATTTCTCTCCCTTTATCTCAAATCATCTCTCCCTCTAATGGATAGATATTTCATTTAATCTCTCTCCCTTTAACAACAATGCCAAAAAGAAAATATACAACTCTTTATTAGCCAAAAAGTATCTCTGGTTTTAGGTTTAGTAGTGTAAGTACCTTGTAGTGTATTGATATGCCATTTTCAGTCCAGTTTAGCTTTGCATCAACATGATCGATATTATGATTACATGCAGGTTGTTGCAACCTCCTATTCAGCTTAGTGACCGATAGACAAGGGACAAACCCCTAGTCTATTCCTCAAGTACTCAAATGTATTCTTTGGTAAGGGTTTAGTGAATATGTCTGCTAGTTATTATTTTGATTGTATATATTCTAGTGTAACTTTTTTTTCTTGTCCTTGTTCCCTCAAGTAGTGATATTTTATAGATATATTCTTTTTTTTGTTGTTGGAAAGATTGTTCGAAAGATTCAATGATAACAATTTTTGTTTTGTCATTGATGTCAAACCTTAACTGGTGAGACTATTGCTATCTGTTTGAGTACCATATCTATTAATTGACAAAGAAAAGAATAACAAGAAGACCGAGGGAAACAGTTGAGTTATGGGTAAACACAAGGGTACTTGATCATTTGGTACATTGGTTCAGTGATATGTTATTTATCTTTCACTGACAGTTCACTGAGAAGTTGATACCGAGCAATGCAAAGTCGATGCCGAGCCAAGCCAGTGATGGCCGAGTACCAGTGAAATGTCAAGAAATATAGAGGCGACCAAGAAAAAGAACACAACGTTGGCCAAGCAATAATATTTTGGTAATTGATGAGATTTGAGATCTCTGGCCAACATAATTCATTTGATTGGGATATGTAAAGTTAATTAAGGATAAGTACATTTGATCCACACTATGTAAATGCATGGGTAACCATAATTATTGCATGGATCAAAGATTTAATTGATGATTGTATTGGAGAAATAAATTAAATGTAATGATGGAAAGATCCATTGGATCTAACCTAACCTAAGATCTACGATCTTGATTAAGCAGTAAAGATTTGTCTGACCGAGATGAAGAGATATATGATAACCTCAAGGGGTTATTCATGATGTATGTAGAGTAAGAAGTTGTATGCAAGAGGATTGCATGATTAATTGGTTGGTTGGAATGATCTAGAAAAGAAGGTTGAGAAAAGAAGCAGAGAGATTGCTTGATGGATTTCCAAGCAGATCTAGAGTTTGAGATGAGAATGGAGGCCACTCAGTAAATTAGCATTAGAGCTGAATTAGATCTGGATTGGCAAAGTAAGTTGTATGTATTAGATCAAACCTTCTGATTACTTTCTAACCATTGTATCAATTCAAATACTTTAACCAGGTTGACCTAATAGTCATTGTATAAATCCTTTGAGCAAGGTGAAATTCTGCTTGGAATGTTCTAAGTCCTCTAACAAGGCCACTCCTGACAAGGTGATTAAATCCTTTAACCAGGTCACATTTGACAGTGTGTTTTGTAACCTTTAACAGGGTTGGCTCCTAACAAAGCTCACTTCAGAAGAGTGAAATTTTGGTAGCATGTTTGTTAGAATTAATCTTTCCTTGGTTGAAACTATGTAATTAAAAGGATAAACCAAGGTATCCTTATTTGTATTTGTCCTCTAGTCCATGTAAGAGGACATGTCACTATTTTTTAATTCCTTTAATAAGGAAAATAGATATTCCTCCTTAAGAGGAATC
>MU225246.1:1435805-1467780 GCA_018584345.1 Thuja plicata
TAGTTTACATCATCTTCAAATTCCAAACATAAATGTCACTTTTATACTATTGAAGCTGAACAACTTTGATTTTGTCGTCCTTTTCCTTTGTAAAAGGGTGACAGATTATTGTGCTTTTACCCTAAAGTATCTTCAATTCATGAATTGAGATGTACTCCTAACAACAATTTGACTCTGGAGAGTTTGGTAGGCAGACTTACTACATTTGAGATGTCAAATTTTGATAACTATACTCCACAAACCATTGAATCTGTATTCAAGTCCTAGATGGTCCTCAACAAATCAAAAAAAGGAAAGAAATGTGTGGATAGTAACAATGAAACTTTTGATGATGATCTAGAAGAACTTGAGGCACTTATGGCAAGAAGAATATCTAGAGGAAAAGGAAAATTCAAAGGTAAACTTCCTATTATTTGTTTTTCATGTAACAAAGTTGTTCATATTGCTACAAGATGTCCTGATAAGAATGAAAAAGATGAAAGAAGAGACAACAAGTATAAATACAAAAAGGATGACCGAGACTTTAGGAAGTAAAAGGATTACAAATAAAAAGGTAAGAAATCTTGCTATATGGCTGAAGAAGATTCTGACAATGAATCTGATAAATATGATGAAAATGATATAGAAGTTGTGTATGTTGCAATGAAAGATGTTTCTGATGATGATGAGAAAACTGCACTAATTTATTATATGAGTGAAGGTGGTCATTGGATTATTGATAGTGGTTTCTCACATCACATGACCAGTGATAAAGATAAATTTGAAATCTTAGATCAATGTAAAGGCGGTTATGTTAAATTTGGAAATGATACACCATGTCGTGTTAAAGGGAAAGGATCAATTCAATTGACTGACAAAATCAGATGTGATGATGTATATTGGGTTGATGATCTTAAGTATAACTTATTGAGTGTTGCACAACTGAAGAATTCTAGTTACAGAGTTGAATTCCATCACAGGAAAGAAAATATCTATGATGCCAATGGATAATTAGTTGGAAGTGGTGAGAAGACAAAAAGTAACTTGTTTTATCTAGAATTAGCTAATGAGACATGCTTGATTGCACAATATAGTGATGTTTGGTTATGGCATAAAAGGTTGTGTCATGTAAACTTTGATAACTTAGTAAGCATAAGAAAATTGAAAAAGGTTAGAGGGCTACCTAAGCTAAAGAAACCTGAAAATGCAATGTGCAAGCAATGTCAATTGGGCAAAATGACTAAATCTAGTTTCAAGAGTAAAACTTATACTTCTAAGAATATTCTAGAATTGGTTCATACTGACCTTTGTGGACCTATTTGTGAGAAAATTTACTGTGGAGATAAATATTTTATCTTATTTGTTGATGATTACTCTAGAATGATGACTATTATGTTTCTTAAGGAAAAATCTGATGCATTCTAGTTGTTTAAGTAGTACTTGGAAAAAGTTGAAAAGGAGACAGGTAAAAGTCTGAAATGTTTGAGATCTGACAGAGGAGGCGAGTTTATTTCTAATGAGTTTAACAAGTTTTGCAATGACCGAGGGATAAAAAGACAAATGTCCGCTCCTAGGACACCACCACAGAATGGTATAGCTAAAAGAAGAAATTGATCTATCATGGGCTGTGCAAGAACACTAATGATGGAGAAAAATGTTGCACAAAAATATTGGAGAGAAGTTGTAAGTACAGAATTTTATACCCTTAATAGAGTACAAGTCAATAAAGGTAAAAATACTACACCTTATGAGCTATGGTATGGATATGCACCTAGTGTAAGCTATTTTAGAGTCTTTGGAAGTAGATGTTCATACTGAAGGATAACAGAAATGGAAAACTTGATGCTAAAGGTGAGGAAGGCATATTTCTTGGATATTCAACTAAAAGTAAAGCATACAAGTGTTTGAATTCTAACACTAACAAAATTGTGGAAAGTGAAAATGTTAGAATTGATGAATATGCAGAAAGAAATGAAGCTAAAAGCATGACTGAACCTAAGAGTTACAAATCATTCACCTATACTGATAAGGAAGATTCTAATGAATTACCTGAAACTAAGAATGAAGTTGCTGAGCAACAGTCTGCACCTGCCG
Source organism: Thuja plicata (assembly GCA_018584345.1). Taxonomy (NCBI): domain Eukaryota; kingdom Viridiplantae; phylum Streptophyta; class Pinopsida; order Cupressales; family Cupressaceae; genus Thuja; species Thuja plicata. The sequence goes on from MU225246.1 coordinate 1,437,879, forward strand.
AGTCACAAAACGAAATTGCCTGGCAACAGGAGGTGACTGCCGAGCTATTTGATGGAGACATCGAGTCACAGTTTCAACCTAAAATGAACATGAATGATCAATTTGAAGCAGATAAAGAACCTACTTTGGCAAAGTATGTAAGAAGGAACCATAAAGCTGATCAAATCATAGGAACAAAGGACTCTCTAGTCACAAAAAGAAGAAAATTGAGAGAAGATACCTACTTGTTATGTGATTTTGAGCCTAAAACAATAAAAGATGCCCTAGACAATGAAGAATGGATTCAAGCCATGAAAATAGAGATTGAACATATTGAAAAGAACAATACTTGGACACTTGTACCTAGACCAAATGATAAAAATGTAATTGGTACTAAGTGGGTATTAAGAAACAAGCTGAATGAACATGGAGAGGTAACAAGAAATAAAGCTAGACTGGTATGCAAGGGTTATGCACAAGAGGAAGGAATTGACTATGGAGAGACATTCACTCTAGTTGAAATATTGGAAGGTGTAAGAACCTTACTTGCATATGCAACCTACAAAGGATTTAAAGTCTATCAAATGGATGTAAATTCAACATTTCTAAATGGGATATTAGAAGAAGAAGTATACATTGAACAAGTTGATGGATTTATTGACCCAAGCAAAAGTAATATGGTTTGCAAATTACACAAAGAACTATATGGACTAAAGCAAGCACCAAGAGCATGGTATGAGAGATTGCACAACTATCTGATGAAGATTGGATTTGCAAGAACCAATTACAACAACAATCTGTATTTGAAGACAGAGCAAAGTAAAGGTACTTTATTAGCTGAAATTTTTGTTGATGACATTATATTTTGTGGACAAGATATGTTATGCCAAGCATTTACAAAGGAGATGCAAACTAAATTTGAAATGTCTATGTTTGGTGGGATAAAAAATTTTGTTGGCTTATAAATATATCAGATGAAGAATGGTATTTATATTACTCAATCAAAATATGTCAAAGAGATACTAAAAAATTTTGGAATCGAAGATTCAAAACTAGTGAGTACTCCCATGGATACTGGACATAAGTTAACTAAAAATGATGAGACAAAAGAAGTAAATCAAACACTGTATAGATCAATGATTGGAAAGCTGCAATATGTTGTACATAGTAGACCTGATATTGCATTAGTTGTAGGGATTGTTGCTAGATTTTTTGCCAATCCCAAGGAAACTCATATGATGGCAGTAAAAAGGATTCTGAGATATTTGAAAGGAACAAATGAATATGGTCTATATTAAAAAGGAATGATAAATTTGAACTCAGAGTTTATACTGATTCTGATTGGGCTAGAAATGTTGATGATAAAAAAAGCACCATAGGAGGAGCATTTATTTTGAGAAAAATATTAGTTTCATGGACAAGGAAGAAATAGAACTGTACCTCACAATCTACAGTTGAAGCCAAGTATGTGGTAGTAGCAATTAATTGCTCTAATATTGTATGGTTGAAGATACTACTGAAAGGTATAAAGAAGAGATCACAGAACTAGTTGTCATATATTGTGATAACACGAGTACCATCAATATTTCTAAGAATCCTGTAATGCACTCTAAGACAAAGCATATAGCTATCAAGTATCATTACTTGAGGGAGCTAGTTTAGAAGAAGGAAGTGAGACTGGAATATGTGAACACTAAGGAACAGTTAGCAAACATTTTTACAAAGGCACTACCCAAGGATGCTCATGAGTATCTGTGAGGTAAATTAGGGGTGATTCCCCTAACTAAGGCTAATTAGTTTAGAATGGTACTGTTGCATCAAATATTATATTCAGAATATTTTTCACATTGATGCACAGACAGTCACACTTTAGGATGCTACCTAAAGTTGTGAAAGACGGAATAAGATAGAAAAGAGGATCAGTCATAAGCAAGATGACAGGAACAACATGATACAAAGTTTAGAATAGAAGAATCTGCATGATGAAGATGTCAACGTCTTTGGAATTGTTTTCAAAGAGGGAGAAGTTTACTGAAAGAGGGAGATTTTACTACTTAGAGAAAAAGAGATTGATGAACATAATTAGAAAGACATCAGTGTGATCATAGACACAGAGGGAGAAATTTTTTACAAGATGAGAATCAAAATGAAGCTAAAGACATTAATGAAGATTTGTTCATATCAAGGAACACAGGAAGACTTTTTGGATTGTATGGTAACTGTGGTTGAAAATTATTGTTTTATTGTTTAGTGTTGCCATCAATGCCAAAGAGGGAGATTGTTGGAAAGATTGTTTGGAAAGATTCAATGATAAAAATTGATTTTTTGTCATTGATGTCAAACCTTAACTGGTGAGACTATTGCTATCTATTTGAGTACCATATCTATTGATTGAGGAAGAAAAGGATAACAAGAAGACCGAGGGAAATAGTTGAGTTATGGGTAAATACAAGGGTACTTGATCATTTGGCACATTGGAAAAGTGATATGTTTTTTATCTTTCACTGACAGTTCACTGAGAAGTTGATACCAAGCAATGTGAAGTCAGTGTCGAGTGAAGCCAGTGATGGCCGAGCACCAGTGAAATGCTAAGAAATATAGAGGTGACCGAGTGGAAGAACACAGTGTTGGCCGAGCAACAATATTTTGGTAGTTGATGAGATTTGAGATCTCTAGCTGACATAATTGATTTTATTGGGATATGTGAAGTTAATTAAGGATAAGTACATTTGATCCACACTATGTAAATGCATAGGAAACTTTAATTACTGCATGGATCAAAGATTTAATTAGTGATTATATTGGAGAAATAAATTAAATGTAATGATGGAAAGATCTGTTGGATCTGACCTAACCTAAGATCTACGATCTTGATTAAGAGGAAAAGATTTTTTTGACCTAGATGAAGAGATATATGATAACCTCAAGGGGTTATTCATGATGTATGCAGAGTAAGAAGTTGTATGAGAGAGGATTGCATTGTTAATTGACTGATTGGCATGATCTAGCAAAGAAGGTTGAGCAAAGAAGTAGAGAGAGAGATTGCTTGATAGATTTCCTAGCAGATCTGGAGTTTGAGATGAGAATGGAGGCCACTTAGTAAATTAAAATTAGAGATAAATTGGATCTAGATTGGAAAAATAAGTTGTATGTATTAGATCAAACATGCTGATTACTTTCTAACCATTGTATCAGTTCAAATCCTTTAACTCAGTTGATGTAATAGTCATTGTATAAATCCTTTGAGAAAGGTGACAATCTGATTGGAATGTTCTAAGTCCTCTAACAAGGCCACTCCTGATAGGGTGATTAAATCCTTTAACCAGGTCACATTTGACAGTGTTTTTTGTAACCTTTAATAGGGTTGGCTCCTAATAGAGCTCACTTCAGAAGAGTGAAATTTTGGTAGCATGTTACTGGGTTTCCATGTTAAATCATGTTGTCAAAATGTGTGAATATTTATGTTGTGTTTTACTGTTAAGTTTCTACAAGCTTATTTCAATAGTACAATAAACTGCACACTCTTATGTTATTGTTGTTGAGCAGATCTAAGTTGTTCAAAGTGGTATAAAGTTTTATTATTACATCAGGACCTGAGGATAACTGATTCACCCCCCCTCTCAGTTATTATGAATTCATTCTAACATTTGCATGCATCACCATATATTATTTGAAATATTTATTGCACTAGTATTATCACAATAAATTACCATTGTGTTACTGATCTCTTCATTCATTCCTTTCATAAGTTGTTTTATTTATGTAATGTTTGAACAATTTGTAGAATCATCAACATATTTTTCTTCTATATTTGATTGAGATATGCATCCTTTGTTTTTACTTATCCAAGTAACTAATCTTTCTCCTATTAAGAATGCTCCACCAGTAGTTCTCTTTCTATCATCAATGTTTCCAGCCCAATCAACATCTGTGTAAAATTCCAGTTTGAACTTGTCTTCTCTCTTGTAGCACAATCCATAGTCTTTAATGTTCTTTGAGCATATAAAAATTCTGTTTACAATAGTCATATGTGATTCTTTAGGATTAGCAGAAAATCTTGCTACAATTCCAACCGCATGTGCAATGTCTAGTCTAGTGTGTACAACATACACCAATTTTCCAATCATAGATATGTACAATGTCTAATTGACCTTAGGTGTATTATCTTCTTTTGTCAATTTGCATCTTGTCACCATAGGTGTTCCGACTGGTTTTAATTTTTCCATTCTGAATGTCTTCAATACTTCCTTGATGTATTTTGATTGAGTAATGTAGATGCCTTCAGCTTGTTGTAAGATTTGCAAGCCAAGAAAAAATTTGATCTCTCCAAACATTGACATTTCAAATTTTTTCCTCATTTCATCAACAAATGATTTGCATAAGTTATCATTTCCTCCAAATATAATATCATCAACAAAAATTTCAGCAATAAGAGTCTTAACATCATTTCCTCCTTTTAGATACAAATTGTTGTTATCACTTGTTCTAACAAATCCAATACTGATAAGATAGGAGTATAGTCTTTCATACAATTCTCTTGGTGCTTGTTTCAAACCATACAATGCTTTGTGTAACTTACATACCATGTTTGTCTGATTAGGATTAACAAATCCTTCAAGTTGTTTAATGTATACCTCTTCTTTGAGTATTCCATTCAAAAATGCAGATTTAACATCCATCTGATATACCTTGAATCCTTTGTATGCAACATAAGAAAGTAATATTCTAACTCGTTCAAGTCTAGTAATAGGTGCAAAAGTTTCTCCATAGTCAATACCCTCTTCTTATGCATACCCTTTGCATACTAGTCTTGCTTTATTTCTGGTTACATCTCCATTCTCATTCAATTTGTTTATGAATATCCATTTTGTGCTAATGACATTCTTATCACTCAGTCTCGGTACTAATGTCCATGTTTTGTTTTGTTATATCTTCTCAATTTATTCATTCATTGCATTAATCCATTCTTCATTTTCAAGTGCATCATTAACATTTTTAGATTCAAATTCACAAATCAAACATGTGTTTTCTTTCAACTTAATTTGTGTCATCATACCAGCTCTTTTAGCTCTAGTAATCTAATTATATGGATGATGTCTTCTTACATATTTTGTGATTATAGGTTCAATTCTTTGTTCTTTATTGTGTTCTTCAGTTGATTCATTGTGTTCTTAATCACGATCTTCAGTTACAACATTTTCCTGATTCTTGGTTGGTGCTTTCTGTTTCTTAGTAACATTACCCTGTTTCTTGGTAATGTTAGGTATTTATTCAGGAAAAGTGTCAGGTTCTTCAATGTAGAAAAATCTACTGTAATCTTTTGGTTCTCTTAGGCTTTCCTCATCATTCTTCTCAGCAAATTCATAAACTCTTACATTTTCACTTCCAATGATCTTGTTAGAAGTCTTGTTCAAATATTATAATCTTTTCTCTTAGTAGAATATCCAAGAAATATTCCTTCATCACTTTTTGAATCAAATTTCCCATTTCTTTCATATTTTAGAATATAACATTGACTTCCAAATATTCTAAAACAACTCACATTAGGTGTATAACCATACCATAATTCATAAGGTGTCTTGTTTGTATCTTTCTTCAGTTGTACTTGGTTCAATGCGTATACAAAAATACTAACAAATTCCCTCCAGTATGTTCATGCAATATTCTTTTCAATCATCAGTGTTCTAGTACAATCCATAATTGATCTATTTCTCCTTTTAGCAATCCCATTATGTTGTGGTGTCCTCAGAGCAGATACTTGTCTCTTAATTCCATACTCATTACAAAAGTTAGTGAACTCATCATAAATAAATTCACTTCCTTTGTCAAATCTTAAACATTTCAGTTCTCTACCACTTTCTTTTTCTACTTTAGCTTTGTACCATTTGAACATCTTAAATGTTTCAAAATTTTCTTTTAATAACATGACAATCATCATTCTAGAGTAGTCATCAACAAATAAAATAAAGCATCTGTCAGCATAATAAATATGTGTTATCATTGGTCCACATAGGTCTATATGAACTATCTCCAAAATATCATTAGATGAAAAATTATTTCTCTTAAAACTAGATTTTGACATTTTTCCCATTTGATAATTCTTGTACATGACATGGTCAGGTTTAGATAGGCTTGGTAAGCCTCTTACTTTTCTTTTCTTGCTGATCTTAACCATGTTGTCAAAATTTACATGATAAAGCCTCTTATGCCACAACCATACACATTCATTCTTAGTCATCAAAAAACTAGTTTCAGCAATGTCAAGATAGAATATATTACCTTTTGATTGTTCACCAGTGCCGATCAAATTTCTTGTTTCATCATATATTCTAGCTTTTCTATTTTCAAATGCAACTTGGTGACCTGAGTTATTCAACTGTGAAACACTCATTAGATTTTAATTAAGTCCTTTCACCCAATATGCATTCTCATGTTTGATTTGATTGTTCAAGAATATAGTACCTTTTCCTTTCACTTGAAAAGGTGTATCATTTCCCATTCTAACAGATCCACCATTATAATGCTCAAGAAATTCAAATTTTTCTTTATCTCCAGTCATGTGATGTGTGCAGCCACTATCAATAACCCAAATGTTATTCTTACTAACTTTATAAATAAGTGTTGTTTCAACATACCTTTCTTCTTCTTCTGAATCATCTTTCAAAGCTACAAATACTATCTCAATGTCTTCATCAATGTCGGGGTCAGTGTAATTATCTTTATCTTCAGCAGTGTAATAAGCCATCTTGCCTTTATCTTTGTAATCTTGGTTACTCCTTCTGTCACACTGTTGGTTTTTTCTATATTATTGATCATCCTTTCTGTCATTAGTTCTTTCATTTCTTTCATTTTTCTTCTTATTAGGGCATCTAGAAACAAAGTGTCCAATTTCTTTACAATTAAAGCATATCAAAGGTAGTTTACCTTTATATCTTCGTTTACCTTTGTGCAATCTTCTAATCATTAATGATTCAAGTTCATCAAATTCCTTATCGTCACTATCACTGTCACTGTTATTTTTGATCATGTATTTGTTACCAGATTACTAATTTTCAGAGAGGACAAAAATGCAAACTCAACAGTAGGAACAACACTATTGTCAAAATTGTTTAGCTCAAAAGAAATCAATCTACCAACAAGGCTATCAAAAGTAATATTGTTTCTAGGTGCTTCTCTCATTTCATGTATTGAAGAGACTAATAGAATAAATAGGCAATAAATTTCTAAGAATATTTCTCACAATAGTGTCTTCATCAATAGTTCCACCTGCTTCACGAATAGAATTCACAACCTCCTTGATTTGGTTACTGTACTGTGCTATGTTCTCTCCTTTCATTCTCATGTCATCAAATTTTCTGTAGAGACTTTCAAATTTAGCTCTCAATTTTCATATCCTCCATAAACTAGTGTAATCTTGTCCCACATCTTCTTGGTTGATGTACATGTCTTGATATCCTCAAATTCAACATCAGTTAGTGAAGAAGCAATTTCTACCATCATAGTATTGTGTTCATGTTTCTCTTTCATCTGAGAAACAAGCAAAGGTCCATTAGGTAAAATGAATTAGTGTCCAGGTATAACATTATGCCATCTCCAATCCCTGATAGGTATAGTCTCATTCCTCTCTTCCATGTTGAGAAGTTCTCCTTGTTTAGCTTAGGTGCATCTCTCTTATACGTCTTGTGATCTTTAGCTTAATTCCTTAAAAAAAATCCTTCTAAGCACCCGATGCTCTGATACCAATTGTTAGATAAATGAGAAGGGAGGTGAATTAGTTATCTCCCAATTATCCAATAGTCTCAAATTCTCCTAGATGTATATAACAATAATTTCAAACATATAACTCAGCTTGGCAAAATATAAACTGTGATCTCAAACTTATCTTCAAAATAATATACCGAGTGGCAGTAAATCAATATTGTGATTACTAATCAATGCAAATAAAATAATGTGTAAAGAAAAATAACAATACAAAACAATCATACACATTAACACAAATTTTTAACATGGAAACCCTACTAAGGGAAAAACCACCTAGGACTAGTAACCAACAATATTTCACTCTTCTGAAGTGAGCTCGGTTAAGATCCAACCTTGTTAAAAGTTACAATGCACATTGTTAAATGTGACCTGGTTAGAGGATTTAAAACTAACAGTACTCCCTTGACCAATAATTCACTATGGGGTCAACAAGAAAACACTCAACATTCATTAGAATGTCATAATAAATACTTTCAAGTCCTACTTGGTTAAGAGATTTATCTGTAATAATGGTTAAACTGATACAGTAATGATCTGATTCATATACAACTCTATTTGTAGATTTTTAGATCTATGCTAAGTACATAATGCCTATGATCAATTTGTTAACTTAAGCTTATTTGATTCTTCATACACTATTATGCTTGGTTAATGCTCTTTCCTTTATCGTTTAGTGTTGTTTGCTGAAATGCTCGGTTTTGTCTTCAACCAGTTTGATCATTCATGCATGAAATTTGCATGTGTGTGCATCATAGCATCTTTTTTTAATGAATCTCTTGTCTCTTATATAGACATCATAAAAAAGTTAATTTACATCCTTTAGATTTTGCTGCTTAATCTCCATCATTGATTTTTCTGCTTAAACCTTCCTCGATAGTTGTGTCAAAAACATGATTCAATCATCTTTATCCGATCTTCCTTGAATTTTCATAGCCATTTGATCATCATCACAAATCTTATCATTTACCTCGAAATCATCAATTTTTTCCACCTCATCATTTAGTCAACCTTGGTTTGATTTAATTGCTCGGTTAATACCATGATATGTCAGCGATCCCTAGCTCTATTAATACTTTTCTCGGTATACATTGTATTTACTTGGTGTTCACTGTTACTCGATGTATACAAAACTCTTCAGTTACCAACCACATAAAATTTGTTTGTTCCAAATCTTTAACTTAAAATAGATGTTTCTTACCATAATTATAAGCAAACAGGTTGACATCAATCACAATACATTAATTGATTAATGTCTATCATCACATCTGTAACTCAGTTGATCATCAATGAAATGACTTTAAACATACAATCAGTTGTAGTTCATCAATGTTATGTAATGTAATTAATGCACTCTAAATGATATGACATGTAATGTAATTAAATGCACTCTAAATAAAAATGCAATCTAAGTGAAATTAAATGCACCTAAATGAGGAGATACAAATGACTTGTGATGTTTGGTTAAAGGTGGTGTATATGTTTGGTTTTGATTATTTTGTTGGTATTATTGGTGTGTGATTAATTTCTTTGTATTATAGGTTTTGATTAGTTCTATTAGGACTGTTAAGAAATTAGGGTTTCCTTGGTAATATTAACTAAAAATGAAGAAAATGCATTAAACTAATGCTCAATTAACACTGATGCTCGGGAAATACTGATGCTCAGTTTATACTATATTCCCCAGGTTTCATATTGCTCGGTGATGCTGCTATTGTCGCTTGGTAATATTGCTCGGTGATGATGCTATTGTCACTTAGTTTTGCTATTCAGGGTTGCTCATTTATATCTAGGTTTTCTGGTATGAGTGTCCCTTGAGTTGGTTGCAAAAGGTGTTGTAGCCATGTTTTTTTCCTTTGGTGTTACCTCTGTGGAGTCAAAACAGTCAATGAGGTCTCTGAATCTTTGTTGGTTCATTTTTGTTTGAAATTCCCTAAGTCTAATATCCCACTGATGTAACACAAACCTTTCTATTTACCCTATGCTCCACTAGGGTCTTCAATAGGCCTCTTCTCTAGCCTAGTAGGGTTCTAAACTAACCCTAACTTCTAAGGTCCCTCCTCTCAATAACCTTCTCTAATTTAGTTTGTGTCCACCAATCAATAAATCAAACTACACATCTCCTAGCTATAGTGCTCTTCTTGCACCATCTTCACCATTTGACCCATAAGGTTCAAGATCACTTCAATGTGGAGAGATAGGATTCAAACTAGGTCAACTGGATCCAATCCAATGCTTACCCATACTTCTTTCAATGAGACTCTAATTGAGTTCCAATTCATACTCCAAACACACCCAAAACAGTGCTACAAGTATTATGCCTAATTAGGCACCTTTCTGCATATAAGTTCAAACAATCCTTAACAAGTACCAAAAAAAATCTACTTCCAGACACCCTTTATGGAACACTACAAGATTTCACTAGTTTCCACTCCCCAAACTTTTTGTACACCAGAGATCTATAATCATGCCCAAAAATTAGGGTTTCAAAGCAATAGGACTGTCCGCACAAAGATTTGGTTTCTTGGCACTTAGAAAACTTCACCCAAAATTATCCTTTGAATTGGATCTCCTTCACACACCACTCTACCTCTCCACAATCTCAAGTTGAAGCATTCAATGTACTCAACCCACTGTAATTTACTTGCAATGCTCTGCATACCCTAGCAATGCATTATAGGCTCGCCTAGGGCATCATTGAAAAAATAGAAGACAAGATTACTAGGGCCCCTCCTTCTATACACACATAGTACATGGAGTCACCTCACCCATTCCAAGAGCCCGTACAAATTCTATGGTGGAATGATGAGCTATGACCCCATTTGTATAGCTTGTCTGGTTCAGACCAGTGATAGAGCTTAAAACAAAATAATTTTACAAACTAACACAAAACTATACAAAATGCTAATCTACCACCACACATAATAAAAAAATGAACTACTCAAAGTTCTTCAACCATTACAGAAATCAATCTAATCCATTAAAGTACTACAACCAAAGAAAAGCTTCAAAATACTTAGAAAACTTGTCTCTCTTAAATTACTCTATTTTCAAAATGTCATCCAACCTTGTTCATAGGTCGAGGGAGGCCTCATATAGTTGAAAAAATCCCTATTTCAACATTTTTAGACAGTTAGGGAACCACTTTGCCCGAAAATGCAATCTTGAAACAAATGTTGTCAATGTTGTCAATGACAACATTGACAACTTTTACAACTTTTGGGATTTTGGCATAAAACATGGTCAACCAACTCAATAACTTAAAAAATAGCATATCTAGGCTAATTCAACCTCAAGTAGGTCTCCTAAGCACTTCCTTGCCTAATTTAACCTCTAAATACATAATTTCCACTTTTGCCACTACATATGCAATATGGGTACAAATGACAACTTTGGACATTGCTTGCAAGGAAAACACTAAAATCTTAGTAAGACCTCCAAATAAATCTTCACACATCCTAGGACCTGTTAGCACTATACCAAAAAAATTTCAATTTCCTAGCATTGGCTATTTTCCCACGTTTTCTAGTTTAAATCCCATGTCTTACTGTGCTTAAAAGGTCAAAATGCATTAATGATGCTCTATTTTTGAATGTTTGTTGCTCAGTCACATTGGTCTTTTAACATGTTTTCAAGCTACGCGAGTGAGTGGTGAGTCATTTTGGTATAAGTCCCATAGTCATGGTAAAATTGTGTCAAGACATGTTAGTGGTGCGAGTGAGCGGTTTGGTTGCTAGAAAATGTAAATCACGCAATTGCGATGGATTTTTGAAGTCGGGTCGTAGGCTTGTAGCTGAGCGAGTTGGAAGTTGTTCTATTTATTGCTCACTCATGAGGGATTAACTCATTTAAAAGAAGGTCTAGCAAGTCTATGATGACTTAAAATCTTGTGTGTCACATAGTTGCTATAATATTATGTTGTTATCTTTATGCTCTGTGACTGAGCGAATATTGTTAAAAAAGGGTTTAGTCGCACACCTACATTAGGTTTTCATGTATTTCCATTAAGTCAGTGACTGTGTGGGGAAGACAGGTTGTAGAGGTCAGTCACTTGTTCAAGTTTTAACTCATATGTGTTTTGTATTGCGAGTAAGAGATCCATTGTGCAGAAGTTATCAGTTGAAAGTTTATCCCTCAGTTGCCAAGATGTTCTCAATGTTTTAAAAGGTGTGCGGGTACATGACTATGAGACCATTTATGTTATCGCTCACCCACTGATGATTTGATGTTTAAAGAAATGAGCTCGCGAGTATGCAATAAGGAAAATAAAAAAGGTTATCTCTCACTCGCCCATGAATAAAAACAAAAGGAAAGTGGTTAGCGAGTATGCGATTGAAGAAAGAATGTTGGCAACCGCACACTCGCAATCGATGAGATAGTTAAGTTTTCAAGCCTGTGAGTGCACGATGGTGAAAAAATGAAGTTGTCACTCAGCCGCTCACAGATTGAAGTAAAGCAAAAGGGGTCAGCGAGTGTATGATAATAGAGCTATAAGATTTTGATAACCACAAAGGATTAAGTCATAAAGAATTTTTAACAACGAGTTTGCGACTGAATGAAGAACAAGGGTCATCTCTCACTCGCTAATATTATAAGTTGAATTGTTTTATAGCATGAGTGAGCGACCACATAAAATACATGATAAAAATGACAATCGCTCACTCACTCAAATCCAAAGGCAATGATTTAGAAGCTAGCGGGTGTGCGACTGTGAAATGATTAAGAAATGAATGTGTACTCGCTCGCTTGCAAGGATTCAGACAAAGCTAAATGTTGAGCAGCAAGTCCGCAATGGGAGAAGGAAAAGTGATGTCGCACACTCGCATAGACATAAAAGAAAAGGGTAGAGAGGTAGCGAGTATGTGACTGCTAAATGATGAATTGAAAATTAGGTCATTGCTCACCCGCAGAAGATGTAAACCAAGATAAAAATAGATGGTGAGTGCGCGACTAGCTAAAGTGAAAGGTCACATCGTTCACTCACAAGGACTATTCTGAGTAGGAGTAAAGTATAGTGGGTTGGTGACAGATTGACAAGTGGCTAGTTTCAGGCTTACGAGTGCAAAAAGAGAAAAGTGTACACTCTTTTCTAGCAAGGATCAAATAGTGTGAATTAATGACAACATTAGTGACAAAGAGGTGATTGCATGACACTGCAAGTGTGAGAATTTGGCATTTAAGTGGACAAGACATAGGATTTAATGGTTATAAGTATGAATGATTACACATGATTTTGTACAATTCTCATTTTATGCATTATGAGATTTTCTGTGAGAAAAATAGAGCCAGTTTGTCTGAGATAGTAATTTGAAGAAGAAAGATGAGTCAAGCTATTGTTCCTGCTACCTCGCAAGGGTCTAAGAAGAAGAAGGAGGTTACACCAAAGAGCTATGTCAAAGAATTTGATGAGTTTCTGCCTGGGACTTTGAATTAAAATAGTGTGAATTGGGATGAATGGAAAGATAAATGGTGCTAATGTAGAAACCCGATCACCCCGAATTACACTGGTAATGACCTATTCCATTATTTATGGAATAATAAGATTAAAGTAGTCCCAATTTGAAATCCATGGGATTTGAATATGGAAAAATTGATTGTACCTGATGTCTATGTTGACATAGGTCTTATTAGGGAACTAGCCAAAAACTACTGCCTAGTAGGTAGGGTAATCAGGAAGAAAAATAAAGAGACCCTAGTTTCCATAGATAGGAGGTCAGTGGTGGAATTATTTGGAATCACTGGTGCGTTGTGCATAGATATTGATTTGAAGAAAATTTAGGCTGACTATCTCAAGAGAGAACATTTGATTAAGAAGTATGAAATGCCAAAATTCATGCCTAGAGTAGATAGGCACCTGGTAAAAATCCCAGACAATCTCAAGCCACCTTTTGATTTATCCCTATTTCATCACTATATAAAGTGCATGGTGAATGGTTTGAGCAGAGTTCTAGGTTTTGATGGAGATTCCACGGTGCCTTAAGATGTACTTATGATGGCTATGAATATTCAGCACCCTAAGGTTAATACTGATTATGACTATGTGGGGTACATAGTTGATGCTATTCATAATGCTTTGGTAGAGATATAGTCGGATGCCCCAGTGCCTACCTTCAAGCATTACTCCCATTTGATGTACATGATCTTGTATTATAACAGAGCATTAATGGATAAAGAGCTTGAACTATTTGTTTCACAGTATGGTGTTGACGCACCAATCCAAAGGTGGACTCAGGTATGGGATAGTTCATCCAACAACTCATCATTTGTATGCTTCTGCAACTGGATTGTGGATCCAATTTTTAATTTTTTAGGAACAGATAGGAAAAGGCTTCCTTTTGAAATTAGAAAGGTTTTGAGACCTTGGGATTATGTTCCAAACTGGCCTATCTCTCATAATTGGGCTGATTTCTTCTTTTTTGACTACATTACTATTATCAGAGTGTATGGTTGTACACAACCACCTCACATCCTCCCCAAGTTTTTCCCTCATAGGGTTGCATTTCTAGAGTTTATTTGGCAAATCACTTGGGTTGATAAGGAATTCTTGGAGGGACATAAGAAGGGAAATTTTATCCCTAGGTTGTGGGTAGGTTTTGATTTTTCCATTGGGAAAAGGGTTTTTGATTTGATAAATGATTTTTTAAAGTAGTATAGAATGTCCACAGTAGTTCCCAGATTTTGTGACCCAAAATAGTTTGTACAAACAGCTTTGAAGAGAATGACTCCTTGGCAGAAGATTAGAGATCATGAGCCATTAGATGATGAGGATGTTGTAAGGAACAAGTTAAATAAGCAAGAAGTCCAGGATAGGAGAAGGAAGTGGAATGACCTCCTAAGGGAAGAATCTGAATGGAAAGAGGTAGATAACTTTGTCTCTGGTTTTTTCCCTGATCTACCATACTTCCAAAGGAATGAGGAGATGCTCAAGTCCTATGATACTCTGATGGCACAGGTGCCAGAATTCAGTGCTGAAGATGCATCATCTAAAGGGTCCCTAATTCTAGTTGCATTACATGACCAAGAACACCAGGAACAACCAGAAGAGGAACAACAAAAATAAGAGCATCAGGAAGAGGAAGAGGCCAGTGAAGAAGCTACTTTGACTAGAGAGCCACCAAGGAAGAAACAAAAGAAAGAGCACAAGATGGTACATCATAGGAAAAGCATGGCCAAGGCCATGAACACTGAGCATGGTAAGTATTTCAGGAAATTGAAAAGGCAATTGCAGAAAGAGCCTCAAGCTGAGGGCCAAGGAGATAATCAAATGGTGCTATTTGAAAAAGATGACAAGAGGGTCATGATGGCTAATGAATTCGTGAAGGATGATGAATTCATAAAGTTTGAAGAGTTCAAGACTTTCTTGATTAAGTTAAAACAAAAGGACTTGAGGCAATGGTTGACTACATATGAGGAAAATGTAGATAAGAATGAAGAAATTGTAAAAACACTCCAAGACTATGATCCTGAGAGTGAACAAATCACTGTGGAACAAGCTAGGTTGCTGGTATAGAATAGTGGTGTAATGTTGATGCCTGGTTGGGATCTACAATCCACATTCATCATTGATTAGATCAAGAGGCAAGAGGGTCCTCTGTTAAAAATAGAGTTTGAAATGGATGAAGTATTGAAAGGATCAAGATTTGATTCTAAATCCAAGACCCTGGCAATATGGTCATTAGCTCCTGCCACACAAAAGCCCATGGTCATGACTATTAGAGAAGAAAAAAGGGCAGTTAGGATGATATGGAATTTATAGAATACTTTAGATATTGAGATATCGTAGTTAATGACACAAGTGTCATTTACAAATTTGGCGAAGGCTGATGACCTGTCCAAGAGGTATGAAATGACTTTTGGCCAAATGATGGCCCTAGCAAAGAAACATGAAGAGGTGGTGGTCTAGAACCACAAATTAGAAGAGGAGATTGCTAGATTGAAAGAAGAATTGATAGAGAGTAAGAGATAAAAGACTCCAATCCCTGAGGAAGTAGCAAAAGTTGTGGCAGATGTTGCTATCAGAGTAAAGGAGGATTCGACATTGGCAGAAGGCCAATTCAAAGAATTATCACAAGAACAGAGCATAAATACTATGTTTGTTATATTTCCCATATTGCAGCATAGAATAGATGTTCTAAAACAGAAAACTGACATAGTGTATACACTATATGGGTCATTACAAGAAGCTTCAAAGATAGCTACAGAAGCTATGATTTTCTTAGAACCCAATTTCAAAGTGTGGTCAGGAAGGTAAAGGCTCATCGATAAGTTAAAAACCACTATGTTATATAGTGATGACTTCCTGGATAAAATAACAGATACCATAGAGATGATAAGTGAGCTGAATGACACCTTTTCCTTTTTCAATGGAAAATTTGATTTGATAGACAACAAGTTGTAGCTATTTGGTTATCAGTGCCCATCCCTGATCCCAAAAATTTATGATGAAGCAGGTGTTTTAAAAGCCCAATCAGATTGGATAGCTGGCTTCGATGGTATACTCAAGAATGAAGATATAAAGCAACACTTGGAAAAGGATACAAATGCTAAATATTGCAATGAATTAATTGATATCCTTTTCAAGATCGAGAGAGATATGGCCAAGTTCATTTCTGAGGCCAAAACCACCATTGATGCTAGGTGGGTAGAAGCTGTTGCAAAGTTGGAGAAAGAAAAAACCTTTAATTGGCCCACCGTCAAAGAGGTGAACAGGTGGGAGGCAAAACTGAAAGGATAAGGAGGATACTGTCAACAACAACAACAAACCTTATTCAAACTTTGCCAATAGTTGCCACCCATATTCTGTTACAAGTTTTTGTTTCTTGTTAGTTGCAAAGTTGTTACAAATGTTTTTGTAAATCTTTCCCAGTAAGTTGGTAGCTTGTTGCATCCTTAGTTATAAAAGGATTCCAAGACTACTAGGAAAAGAGATAGCCATTTTATTTTTGAGAATGCAATATATAATTGTATAAACTCTGGTTCAAGACCAATGCAATAGGTTCTTTGGAGAATTACTATTGAATGTAGCAAGCAATTCTGATTCTTAATGAAAATGAAATCCAGTTGACAGTTTTTGAAGCATGTAATGAGTATTGTGTCTTCATTTTGGTGTTTTGAATTTTATTTAGATTGAATATTTGAGAAATGTTCAATTTATATGTCTGTCAGGCAGATTATGAAATAGTTTGAGGGTTCTTTCAAGGAAAGACTAAAGTTACCTTAGGAATATTTCAATAAGATTCAAGGTGTACAATGAATTTGATGAATTAACTTGTTATGTGTGTTAAGATAGATATATAAGGTATATCTATGTTTATGTCAGATGTTGTAACTATTTTAAGTTCATGTTCATGATCAAACTGGTTAAAATTGTTCATAAGTGACTCCATGCCCTAGGACTAAGCACTAGTCTATTTCCATTGAATCAAGTGACTATCACTATTAAAATTAATCTTTACTCATGGTCTGGTTTGTATTCAATAAAAGTTACAGTGATTAACCCCTATAATTCCATTAACATTCAATTGGAATAATTTAGTGATTTCATTATTCGAAGTTAGAAGGGTAATCCCACTTGAGTTAATGGAGCTCAAAGTGTAGGAGGTTTTAAAACCTTGTTTCTGTCATTCTGCATCTTTCTTGGTTAGTGTATGGGATAAATAGAGCAAGGTCTCTAAGAGTATTTTTCATATCAGTAAGAAAAGGAACTAAGAGGACCCACCTAGTCCTATTATTCCACTAGTGCTTTGGCTAGAATTGCTACAAGAAATAAACAACTTAGAAGCCCTAGGTTACATGTTAGCCCTACCTAGGTGCTCCTGCACCATACTCCCCCACAAAGGAAAGTTATGTCACTCCTATGAACAACATGTCTTCAGAGATTCCCACCTTCTTGAAGTATGTTTCTGCAATCCACGAGGCCTCTGATTCAGGCCTATCCTTCCACTTGATGAGGTGCTCCATGTACACCCTATGTCTGGTAGACTTCTTCACTCTTGATTCTAGAACTTGGTCAACTTATAACTATGTCTTGGGAGGCAATACATTAGCCTCAACATCACCACTGATCCCTTGAATTATTTGATCCCTCTCATTTATCTTCCCTTTAAATTGGATCAAGTCTTGTACACTAAACATAAGAGATATGCTCAAAGCTGAAGGTAAGTCTATTTTGTATGCATTAGCCCCATATTTGGCTATGATCTTGCAAGGTCCCACCCTCTTCATCTAAATTTTAGTAGGGACACATTTCTATAACATGGACTTGTTGAAATGAACCATCTCATAGTCACCTACCTCAAACTGAATGTCTCTCCTCTTTTCATCGATTTGGCCTTCAACTTTTGTGTACTATCTTGTATGGTCTTCTTGACTTGTTATTGGATCTCCTTCATGTTTTGAGTGAATTCCTCAGCATGACCACTCCTTTACTCCATGCCTTCAAGATCCCTAAGTTCACACACACCTCTTGGGTGCATCCCATAAACTATTTCAAATGGGCTTCTCCCTATGGTTCTATTCTTGCTATCATTATAAGCATACCCTTCTTGGGGAATGACCAAATCCCATGTCTAACCATATTCTTTAGTTAGGCACCTCAATAGGTTACCCAACACTCTATTGACCACCTCAGTTTGGCCATCTGTCTGAGGATGGTAGGCTGAACCAAAAGAAAGATTAGTACCCAATCTATTCCATAATGTTCTCCAAAAATGGCTCATAAATTTCACATCCCTATCTGATACAATAATTAGGGTCAAACCATAAATTCTCACAATCTCCTTAAAGAAAAAATAAGCTATGTGGCTAGCATCATGAGTAGTCTTGCAAGGAATGAAATGTCCCATTTTGCTAAATCTATCAACCACTACATAAATGCTATCATATCCTTTCTTTGTTTTGGGTAGACCTTCTATGAAGTCCATGCTCACACACTCCCATGGCCTATTAGGGACTGGTAAAGGTTGTTACAAACCTACATTTCTTATTCCTTCTTTGGCTTTCATGCATATTACACACTACTCAACATACCTAGTAACATCTCTTACCAAGTTTGGCCAATGGTAGAACCTTTGCACAATCTTCAAGGTTTTGTTCATACCAAAGTAACCACTCAAACACCCATTTTGTTTCTCCTGTATGAGATTCTCTCTCATGGAACCTCTTAGCATACACAACTGATTACCCTTAAATAACAGTCCATTTTGTAAAGTAAAATTAGAAAACTTGCTATGGAAATGATTCTGAAATTCAGTACAGACCTTGTAGGCTTCACCAAATTCTTCATTTTCCTTGTAGAGATATATGAAACTATCAATTCCAATGCTATTCAATTGAACCTCTTGTACTATCAACAATCTCCTTCTTAGTGCATCTGCAACCTTGTTCAATTGCGCTTTCTTATGCTTAATTGTAAATGTGAATGCTTGCAAATATTCCATCCATTTGAGATGTCTATTGCTTAGTTTCTCCTAAGTATTGATATAACTAAGGTCTTGGTTGTCAATAAACACAAAAAACTCCTTGGGTAACAGGTAATGCCTCCACTTCCTAAGGGACTGAAATAAGGTATACAGTTCCAAGTCATAAGAAGAGTAATCCTTCTTGGCTTCATTCAATGTTTCATTAAAGAAGGATACTGGCCTACCTTCTTGGCTTAACACACCCCCTACTGCCATCCCACTTGCATCACATTCAATAGTAAACAAATTTTCAAAACTAGGCAGATTTAAGATGGGTTGTGTGGCTACTTGTTTCTTCAACATCTGAAATGCTTTATGTGCTTCTAAGTTCCACCTAAACTTAGTTTTTACCCCACCCTTGATAGTATCTAACAAAGCTACACAAATACCACTTAAATTTATAATAAATTTCCTATAAAATTGGGCTAAGCCATGGAAACTTATTACCTCAGTGGCTGTGGTAGGTGGTGGCTAATTTAGAATACCTGCAACTTTGTCTTGATCCATCTTCAAGGACCCTTTAGACACTAAAAATCCCAAGTATACTAGTTCTTTCCAGAAGAACTCACATTTCTCAAGATTGATAGCCATCTTCTCTTCATTTAATCTCTGCAACATAGCCTCTACGTGCTTGATATGCTCCTCTTTTGTCTTACTAAATATCAGTATATCATTAAGATATACAACTACAAACTTCCTTGTGAAGTCTTTGAGTACTTCATTCATGATCCTCATGAATGTGCTTAGAGAATTTGTGAGGCCAAATGGCATCACAAGCCATTCATATAATCCATCTTTGGTTTTGAATGCCATTTTCCATTCATCCCCTTCTTTAACCCTAATTTGGTGATAACAAATTTTCAAATACAACTTGGTAAAGTACATTGCCCCTCCAAGGCAATCCATGAGATCCTCAATCCTAGGTATGGGGAACCTATACCTTATTGTAATTCTATTTATGGCCCTTGAATCTATGAAAATTATCCATTTTCCTCCCTTCTTGGATGCCAACACAATTGAGACTGCACATGGGCTTATACTCTTCTTGATCAAGCATTGATCCAAGAGCTCTTGTACTTGACTTGCCACTTTCAAATTCTAATCAAGGGTAAGCTTATAAGATGCCTTATTAGGAAAAGATGTACCAGGGACAAATTCTATCTGATGGCTTATCACCCTTCTAGGAGGTAAGGTTGTAGGAGTTCCATCACTCACTATATCCCTATACTTCTCAATAAATTCTTGTATCTTTTCTAGTAAGGACTGCTTGACAGGATTCTCTTCTTCCTTAGGCTTAAGAACAATATCATACCCTTCATTATCTTCATCCTTAAGATCTTTCAAAAACTTCTTTCCACTACACAACATGATGTTGGGAGTCTTGGACTGTGGCTCCTCTTCTTCTAGCAGAGACTAAATCTTGAAATTTCTACCTCCCTTCTTGAAGGTGATAAAATTATCCTTTCTATCATACACTGTCCCATTGTCAAATTTCCAAGGCCTTCCTAATAGGAAATGACAAGAAACCATTGGTAGGATGGCACACATTAGTTTTTCCTTAAACCCTACTATAGAGAATTCAACCCATGTCTTCTCATTCACCAATACACTTTGGCCTTTGTTTAACCAAGTCACCTTATAGGGATTTACATGGGGTACTTTGGTCAACTTAAGTTTGTTGATTGCTTCCTCTAAGATGATATTGTCAGTGGAACTAGAGTCCAATATCACCTTACAAAATTTTCCAAGGATCTTGCATCTTATCCTAAACAAATCCCTCCTATGCTTGGGTTCATCCCTAATTGGTTGTCTTATCAACACTCTCCTAAACATTAAGTTTTCACCAATCTCTGAATCTAGATGGTCTATCTCAGGTGCTTTGACACTTGAAATGTCCTCATGAGCATAGACCACTCTCTTATCATGATTGGAATTAGTAGGCTTCTCAGCGAATCTATATGATGGATGGCCTTATTAACCATAGTTGTAACACTTCATACTTGAAAATTCTGAGTTAATTCCACCTCCTCTTCCTCTTCTAGGACCTATTTTATTACCCCTACCTTTGTTACAGCCCCCTCTTGGAGTGCTTTCAATATTATGCTCTATCAGTTTGTTCTAACCTTGTGTCCTTTTCTCATTGTCTTTGCCTTGATAGCCTCCTCTTTGACCCTGTTGGTATCTTCCTCTGCCTCTATTCTTGAAGTTAGAGTCACCTTTCTTCCTATTCTTCACCTCCACCCTTAGGGCTAATTGATGACACATCTAAATAGTGGTTGGTGTCCACAAATTGATCTCTTCTTTAATGTTCCATTTCAATCCACCCAAGTACCTAGAAACCTGTATTGATTCCTCTTCTTGTTGTTTGGACCTAAGACACAATCTTTGAAACTCCTCTATATAAGAGGCCACATCCAAGTCTTTTTGCTTCAAATTCTCTCTTTTCCTATGAAGTTGGATCTCATAGTCCTCTGGCAGATAATTCTCTTTTAGCTTGGTCACCATTGCATTGCAATTAACTATGGGTTTCTTACCCAATATAACCCTCTAATCTTGAAGGTATTTCTACCATGTTAGGGCTGACCCTCTGAGTCTTTATTCTTCCACCTTTAGCTTTTGTGCCTCTATCACCCCTTCACACTCACAATGGTTCTCCATTCCTTCAACCCAATCCATCACTACCTCAATGTACATCTTCCCACTAAATAGGGGTATCCCTTCCAATTCTTTGCCACCTAATGATTTTATGGCCTTCAAGAATGGCTCTTCATTCAATGGTGGTTCTGGTTCAGGGATAATCTCCCCCTCATCAATCTTTTTACCTCTATCACTGCTTTCAAGTTCTTTGTTCCTAGCTGCTGCATTAGCAACTTCTTCTAGACTTATCCTCATTCCTTCTAAGGATTCTTCAAGGAGTTTTTTCTTCTCCTTTTTCTAATCCACCTCTTTACCTAGCTCTGCATTAGTCACCATGCTTGACTCTCCCACTAATTCACCAGTAGCTGCAAACATACACTGACTTCCCAAGTCTTTAACTTTCTCTGATACCAATCTGATGTAACAAAAACGTTTCTCTTTACCCTATCCTCCACTAGGGTCTTCAATATGCCTCTTCTCTAGATTCATAAGGTTCTACACTAACCCTAACTTCTAAGGTCCCTCCTCTCAAGAACCTTCTCGCATTCAGTTTGTGTCCACCAATCAATAAATCAAACTACACATCTCCTAGCTATAGTGCTCTTCTTGCACCATCTTCACTATTTGACCCATAAGGTTCAAGATCACTTCAATGTGGAGAGATAGGCTTCAACTAGGTCAATTGGATCCAATCCAATTATAACCCATACATCTTGGGATGAGACTCTAATCGAGTTCCAATTCATACTTCAAACACACCCAAAATAGGGCTACAAGCATTAGGCCTAATTAGGCACATTTCTACATATAAGTTCAAAAAATCCTTAATAAGTACCAAAAAAAATATAATTCTAGACACCCTTTATAGAACCCTACAATATTTCATTTTTTTCCACTCCCCAACCTATTCGTACACTAGAAATCTATAATCATGCCTAAAAATCAGGGTTTCAAAGCAATAGGACTATCTACACAAAGATTTGGTTTCTTGGAACTTAGAACACTTCACACAAACTTATCCTTCAAGTTGGGGCTCCTTCACACACCATTATACCTCTCCACAATCTCAAGTTGAAGAATTCAATGCATTCAACCCACTGTAATTCACTTGCAATGCTCTGCAGACCCTAGCCTTCCCGCTACTTTATCACCCACTTGTATTTTATGTTTTTGTAAAATATATACATGAACTTTTTCTACAATATCATTGAGATAATCGTCTTCCTCCTCCTCGAACTCTTGAAAGCATTTAACATCGATAAATCGACCTTTTACACCTTTAGGAACTCTAAAACAATTTTCTTCCATGCATCACAGGCTCGCCTAGGGCATCATTACATAAATAGAAGACAAGCTTCCCTAGGCCCCTCCTTCTATATACACATAGTACATGGAGTCACCTCACCCATTCCAAGAGCCCATACAAATTCTATGATGGAATGATGAGCTATGACCCCATTTGCATAGCCTGTCTGGTTCAGACAAGCGATAGAGCTTAAAACTAAATAATTTTACAAACTAACACAAAAATATACAAAATGCTAATTTACCACCACACAAAATCACAAAATGAACTACTCAAAATCTTCAACCATTAAGGAAATCAATCTAATCCATTAAAGTACTACAACCAAAGAAAAGCTTCAAAATACTTAGAAAACTTGTCTCTCTTCAATTACTCTATTTTAAAAATTTCATCCAACCTTGTTCACAGGTTGAGGGAGGCCTCATATATTTGACCAAATCACTATCTTTATGGTTTCAAATTTTTAAGGAACCACTTTGCCGAAAATGCAATCTTGCAACAAATGTTGTCAATGACAATATTGACAACTTTTACAACTTTTGGGATTTTGGCATAAAACATGGTCAAACAACTCAATAACTTAAAAAATAGCATATGTAGGCTAATTCAACCTCAAGTAGGTCTCTCAAACACTTCTTTTCCTATTTTGACCCCTAAATACATAATTTCCACTTTTGCCACTACATAGGCAATATGGGTACAAATGACAACTTTGGACATTGCTTGCAAGGAAAACACTAAAGACTTATTAAGACCTCCAAATAAACCTTCACACATCCTAGGACCCATGTAGTCCTATTATTCCACTATTTGTTTGGCTAGAACCACTACAAGACAAAAACAACTTAGAAGTGCTAGGTTACATGTTAGCCCTACCTAGGTGCTCCTGCACCACCCACATTGGTCATGCTATAAAGTACTTTAATGTTTTTATATCCTAGCCTATAATAGTTAAGTGTTGAAAGGGAAGTGCCTTGTGGCTGATGATTTGCGAAGTGTTGTGGTTAAGTGGTTTCCAGATGGAAGATAGATGGATAAATTTTGGTGGGCCCATGTCAAAGATGCTTGGATAGTGACATGGATGAGGATGACATATGGTAGCAAGGCATGATCGCACAGTCTGAGTCAGTATAGGTCTAGTTAGATTGCGTGGTAGTGCAAAGGTGACATGTGGCAGGTATGAGAGGTGGTGGGCCAGGTTGGATGGATACATGGAAAGGTACCAACAAGTAAGGTGGTTCCATGTGGCACAAGTTAGCAAGATGGTTGAGTGGACCGAAAGGTGGACCGAATCAATGGATGAAAAGTGGTAGTAGATGGATGAGGTTGGTGAAGCCCAGCTTTAGATCCAATGGTAATGCATTATCATATGAATGGAAGTTGCAAGGATGTTACCCACTGTGTGGTTGGAAAATGGTGACGCTTGTCTAGTCAGTGACAAGGAGAGTGTGGTTCTACGCTGGAAAAGGAAAGATAGGTGGTTCCGAGATCAAATGGGAGGTTTCCATGTGGAAATTGGTGGGCCCAGGAGTGGATACTTATCACTGAGTCTTAGATTAAATTTTTTCTCATTAAGTATTCTAGCGACTTAGCGCAAACTGTGGATGAAGGGGTAAGATGTGCGTCTGACGTTAAATTGTGGGATAAACCATGGGTTAAGTAAAATGTCTGGTGGTTTGACGACTATGTTATCTCTAAATTGTGTGGTAGACTGGAGTCAAGCTTGGGTTAGTTAAGTTTAGTTTCATAAAGTTCCTGGATAACCTAAGGTCTATCGACGGATGTGTTTTAAAAGGCCTATAAGATTTGAATCTTGACCATTGATATCATTTTTGATGCCACCTGTGACCATTTGAGTGAAAATTCAAAATTTTAAATATTTTTCTACAGGGTTTTCATGCCAAGAAATAGATGTTTTGTCTCAGTGCATCATTAATGTTTTAATCTGATCTTTTAGATCATTTTTCATACCCATAGAGCCATGTTTGGATGGAGATCTGATAGTGTTGGGAAAATTTATGTCTAAAGTGATGCAGTTGGGTTTTTTGATTAGATTGTTTCTTCTTGGTGTCACCTGGTCTTTTGTTCATTAATGAGAGCATTACTTGTATCATGACTTTGGCTCCTTTTCAACATTAGATGTACTATTTTCATTCAAGGGAGTTCTTCTTGTTGCTTCCATATCATATTTGCATTGGACAAAGGAAAGATTTTAGGGTTCCAACTTATTTTTAGAATTAGATATTTGTATTGAATCATTGTAACCCTAACCCTAAATGGTCGAATGCTTGTTGAATTCATGTTGATATAAAGAAATTTTCAAGACCATTTGGAATGGATAGAGAATTAGGAGAAATAAAAAAGAGCATTAGGATTATATTTTGTTTCCAGTCTAGGATATAGAAAATGTAATTTTAGATTGTGTCAAGATAGAATTGAAATTTCTTTCATATTTTGCATATTTTCATATTTCATATCTCCTTGTCATACTGAATTAGGAATTAGTTTCATCATACTTAATATATTTTTTCTTAGAATTAAGTCTCCCCTTTGTGATTATTCACTGAATTGTAAGTTTTTTGACTTACTGGATAAGTTTTGCTTGTGCATATGTGTGTTCCATAGGTATTTGATTTTAGGTCAAACTAATCCCTTTGGACATTTCATTTATTAAGTTTGGACATCTATTTGAGGATCTTGGAGTGTGTAATCTTGAGAATTCTTATGTTCGTGGCTTTGAATCTTTGCCTATAAGGTGTTTCACTTTCAGTATTGTATTTAGGATTTAGCTCAATGGATAAGGCACTGATCTAGGATTAGTATTTTTGTTAAGATACATATCTAAATGGTTTGGCTATATTTTGTCCCTAAATTTAAATAAAACTCATTATCAAAAGTTCTTCACATTCACAGTTGTTATTCTTATTTCACCCATGGTAGTGGAGAGTCAATCAATGCTATGTTGGCATTTAATACTTAATTTCCATTCATCTTTGTTTAAAATATAGAGATTAAAGGTGTTGTAAAAAGCCGCATTTTGTCTGGATTAGGTGCACCTACCTTGGTTTTGCAGAGCTAGAAGTGTAGAGGGAAGTCTTGTCCCTATAGTTGGTCCAGTTGTCTTGAAGAGCTTCTATACTTGGAACTAACCACTCTGAACATCACTCTCAAGGCATATTGGTAGCTCAAGTTAGCATAAAAAATTTCAAACACCAACAAGATGGTGACTCTGCTAGGGATTCAGTTTGAGAGCCATGGTTGTCAAGATGATATTCCTCATAATTATAAGAGTGGGTCTTTTTTTCTTGTCTGTCATTGCAAATTGTCTAAAATTCATAGTTCTGAAAATTATACAAATATTATCTCACTTTTGGTTAGTGGCGGCTCTAAGTTCTCTGATTTGCACCAGTGTGCATAATTGAGGAAAGACTACAAAGAAGAGGTGGACTTGCAGTGAAGAGGAAATAGGTAATAGGTCTCCTATGACTATGAGCATAATCAAGAGAGGAATCATAAAATACCCTATATAGGGTGTGTTGTAAGATGGCTGATTTAAAGAGGGGTCAAAGTTGGGAAAGATCTCTCAACTAATTTAGATCTTTTCCTCTGCAAATAGGTGGTAGCTCTACCAAGTTTTGAAGGTGATTTGAAGGTGAATTCAGATCAAATATTTTTCAGCAGCTTCATTATATTCCAGGTATTTTTACTTTCATTGGATAAATTCTTTTATTCCATGAAAATTAGTTATACATATTTTCCCTGTGAAGTGGTCAGCACTAATTGAGAGGGAAGAGAGAGGAAGTTTGTAACGTGTCCTACCTAATAAGATGTTAGAACTATATAGAGATAGGTTGTGTGGGGCTATAAATTTTAGTGGCATCCCTGGATACCCAAATATTTTTCCTTTAGAAGTCAGAGACCACTTGCCTAAATTTACTGGCATGGGTGAGAAATCAATTGAGGAATGTATAGACAAGTTTTCTGACTTAATAGATGGTCATAACATCACACATGAGGATGTCCAAATGAAATTTTTTTATATATCTCTAATTGAGGGTGTTAGGGATTGGTTCAAAGATTTACCTCTTGGTTCAATAGGATCTATGGATGCACTGGAAGATTGTTTTATTGAGCAATATGGTGACATAGAGGATGGTAGTGATCTTTCTGCATCTAGTTCTATTTTCCAAATTCAAATGATGATGAGGGTGATAAAGAAGACCAATTGTTGCAAAATCAAGTCATTTTGGGGTTACAACATGAGAGGCTTAAAAAAGAAAATGAAGATATGATAAGACAAAAGATGACCAGGCTTGATAAATTAAAATTGCAATTTCTGAACCAAATAGCAATAAATGATGCTGATGAACAACCTAAGAGGATTGAGGAGGAAGCTATAAGTTTTTTAAGACAAACAGTAGTAAAGAAGAAGGATGAATAAATATGGGAGTTTTATAAAAGGTTTTCTAAGGTATATGATGAACTTCCAAGAGATGTTAGGGATTTTCCAGAGTCTACATATATTGGTTTATTTTTGGGACTTTTTTTTCTAATTCAATTCATTGGCTAGCCTCCTTGATGGAAGAACGCATAGAACATACCAGGAAGAGGATAGAATTATTGCATAATAATCAAGATAGTGGACATCAAGATTTTGAAGATGAACTTATAGTTGACAATATTCCTGCTGAGACTATGGTTTTTTCTTCTCAACATAATGATGCAGATGACTTATCTCAGAATAAGGAGAGCATATGCAAAGAACAAGGGGATCTTTCTGATGAAGAGGTAATTTGTTTTGATGATTCTTTTGATGACAATGACATTAATATTGAAATTTCAAACCAAGTTTTTGATATTGAAGATCCTAAATTGGAGGTTTCTTATGAGGTTGTACCTAATAGTGATGTTCTTGAGAATGAGGAAAACCAAGATGATAGAGATGTGTCTAGTATGGATGCTATATCTTGTGATCATTAAAGAAATGATCCTTCTCAATATGAGACAAAAGATGTGTGTAGTCAGTAGGATGATACTGATTTGATAAATGAAGATGCTGATTGTGATTATATATCAGAGGTGAGTTTATGTGATGATAGTGGTTCACTTCATAGTGAAAAAATCTTAGAGTTGTTGTATTATGAACATCTCAGATCTTTAGGGAAGGATAGCTTTGAATCCCTACACCCCACACATATTGAGTTTGACAAGGAATGTATATCAAATGGTCAAGATTTTGATACTTATATTTATGATTTTCCTTGTACTTATGTCTCATTGGGCTATAACAAGATTGAATATGGCCTTTCAGATGATGAGTGCATCAGTATTTGTTCAGATTTAAAAGATGAAGAAGTTCCTGATATGATGTTGAGTACTGACTGGGATAGTTTTGTTGATCATGAATCTTTTTCAGATTCTAGATCTTTCATTGAACCATTTAATGATGAACTTTTAGTTACTCAACATATGCTATTATATGATGAATGTATTGATATGTGTCCTTCCAGTAGACAAGATAGTGGTTTGTATAAAGATGATAATCTAGAAGTAAATTCTTTAGATAATTTTGACATGGATATGAAAACCATAGACAAGGTTCAGAATGATAACCCTTTTGAAGAACATAATATGGATCATGACATGGAGTTTCCATGTTTTGATATTGATGATGATGAATATTGTTCTTATTCTATTCCTGATTTGTTTCCTCTTACAAAAGGTCAAAATACTTTGCAGATGATGCTTGATATTTATGATGAGCCTACTCTGATATTTCTCAGATTGTTGTCCCCTATCCTTTGAAGAATGGGCTAGATCATGTTGTTGGCAAGTTGACTCTCACAGAGAATGTGACTTATTTTTTTGTTGTCATTATGGCAACTGTTAGAAGTATTAAAAGAATGAAAACAAGAACATGAAGTAATCCAAGAAAATGAAATGCAAGAAGGATTTTACCATAAGCCAAATGTGAGATAAAGTTTTCAAGATCAATCACCAAGCACATGAGAAACTCCAAGAATCCAAAAAAGAGCCAAGAGATTTTGGTAAAGGGAAAAGCAAAGAAAAACCCCTTTGTGAATAATAAGAATATGGCAAAAAAATTCTATGGATGAGAGCAATAAGCTCAATACAATAATGAGAGCAATGAGAGATTTAGAGAAGAATTAAGAGAAGGAGAAGATTATTGAACCAAGTGTGTGAGAGGCATCTCTTAAGTAGATATGAGAAGAGGAGTTTGCATGTAACTCCCTTCTCCTATGAATGCCACATTCATATTGTGTGTGTGACAAATGTGTGATTCCTCTTAAGGAGGAATATCTATTTTCCTTATTAAAGAAAATACAAAATAGTAACATGTCCTCCTACTTGGACTAGAGGACAAATACAAATAAGGATACATTGGTTTATCCTTTTAAATACATATTTTCAACCAAGGAAAGATTAATTCTAACACCCCCCTTTAATCTTTACTTGGGGGATTTACATCAAGGGGTATTAAACCCAATTTTTTACAATGAAATTCAAATTTCTCTATAGAAAGAGGCTTTGTCAAAATATCTACAACTTGATCTTCACCCTTGCAATAGATGAGTGAAACTTTCTTTTCTTCAATTTTCTCTCTAATGAAGTGAAGGTGGAGAGAGATGTGCTTTGACTTTGCATGGTAGACCGGATTCTTTGCCAAGGCTATTGCACTTTGATTGTCACAATATAAAGGTGTAGGTTCTTGTTGAGGTAGACCCAAATCTTCAAGAATTAT